>NW_021025324.1:242572-378995 GCF_004153795.1 Camellia sinensis | reverse complement strand
AACCAGGCCCTACCAACTGGCCCCTCGAACAAGATCCTATATCGGGAAGAGCCCCATCCTCCGGCAAACCGAAATCGAAGGTCCCCACCCAAAGGCAACCAGGGCTGCCAGGTAATCTGCGAGTAACCAAGGCATAGGCTGATCAGAAACCATATAGAATAAACCAGAGATAAAAACATTTGGAATTGGGAGCCTTGGATTACCTCTGACGGGCGCACCGTGTCGAAGTACTGCCGTAGGTAGAGAAGAGTCTCCCGGGGCCGCGACCGGTACTGGCCCTCGAAAACAAGCGAGTAAGGGGTCACAAGGGGTGCCTCAACCTCCAGCTCTAGCGCTAGTACAGGAAAATATACGAAAACCCATAACTGCAAAAAAATGAGGCAGAAGCCATCAGAATACAGAATGCTGAGTGCAGGATGTCAAGACAGAGTATAAAGTGTGCCGTATGTGCAATATACATACATTGAAAAGTAGGAATGTAAATTAAGAGGGCAGAAGGTACCTCCCAGGCTCTCTAGTAGCCGCCAACTATGTTTCCCTGTCCGCGGGAGGTCGCGCTCATATAGCAATAAAGGGTAGCCAAGCTGGCGCCACCCCAATCATACTGACTAACCTGTGTGAGGCCTGCCAGGGCACCCAGCAGATATAGCCCAACGGTGTTCCCCCTGTCGAAAAACAGAGTAGTCCCGAAGAGGAACATCAGAAACCTGCGGGCGTACTGCGTAATCTCCTCCAGAGTCTCGAGCGCAGTATGCCTAAAATGTGAAGAAAACCAAGTATACCGGACTCGGCCCGAGGATCGGTCGATCGGTGGACGAGCTCCCAGTAAGTAGATCCAAGCGGCCTCCTACTGGCCCATATCCTCGTCATATGGGATCGCCTAGCCTCCCACGTCAAGGCCGGTCAGCACGGCAAAGTCAAATGGGGTCATGGTCATATCCCCGGCAGATGAGAAATGAAAAGAGTTGGTGGTGTCCGACCACCTCTCCACCAGGGCGCCCATCAACGTCCTGCTAGCTGGATAACGAGATATCCCGGCACAGAAGGGCCCGAATCCTGCTAGATCAACCCAATCGCGGACAGCCTCTGGGAGCTCCGCGTACCACTCTCTCGCAACGATGGAGCCGTATCCCCGTGTAACACGGGAGGACACCTGCATTCACAATGAATACATATATTCAGTTTCAGAATGAAATATACAAGCTGCGTGCAAATGAAATGTATAAGCTATATGCAAAATCAGAATTCAGAGTTTGGGCTGTGTGTTCTACTCTCAACAAATCAGTGGGCTGTGTGTTCACCTCAACAATGGGCTGCGTGTTCAGAAATTCAGAGTTTGGGCTGTGTGTTCTACTATCAAATCAGTGGGCTGTGTGTTCACCTCAACAATAGGCTGCATGTTCAGAAATTCAGAGTTTGGGCTGTGTGTTCTACTCTCAAATCAGTGGGCTGTGTGTTCACCTCAACAATGGGCTACGTGTTCAGAAATTCAGAGTTTGGGCTGTGTGTTCTACTCTCAACAAATCAGTGGGCTGTGTGTTCACCTCAACAATGGGCTGCGTGTTCAGAAATTCAGAGCTTGGGCTGCGTGTTCTACTTTCAACAAGTGTGTGCTGTGTGCTCACCCTTGACTTGGGCTACGTGCTCAAAAATTCAGAGTTTGGGCTGTGTGTTCAACTGTCAACATATATGTGTGCTGTGTGTTCACCATCAGGTTATAGGCTGCGTGTTCAGAAATTCAGAGTTTGGGCTGTGTGTTCTACTCTCAAATCAGTGGGCTGTGTGTTCACCTCAACAATGGGCTGCGTGTTCTACTCTCAACAAGTGTGTGCTGTGTGCTCACCCTTGACTTGGGCTGCGTGCTCAGAAATTCAGAGTTTGGGATGTGTGTTCAACTGTCAACATATATGTGTGCTGTGTGTTCACCATCAGGTTATGGGCTACGTGATCAGAAATTCAAGCGTTCAAAACGCAAACAGAATACTATATCATGGGCTAAGCATCAGAACAAGCTACGTGCCAAAAGGAGCAGCTATGCATAGCAAGAGGCATAAAACGTACAAAAATGCGGAATGCGTTGCAGAAATGTAAAAAAGGGCGAAATAAATACCTCTCGTGCCTCATGAGAGAGGTGAGACTCCGGCTCTCGCAAGAGAAGATCCCTAGGCGCTCGATCATCAAAATCAGTAAAGTGATAAAAAATAGCCCTCGGAAGGATATGTGCCCGAGGGGCATACCTCTCGAGTATGAAGGGTCGAACCCTCGGAGGCAGAGCCATAATATCAGGATCATCCCTGGCGCCCGCAGGACCTCCACCGTGAGGAAAATGACCGGCCATTTTAGAAAAAATGCGAAAGGAGCAAAAATGAGCCAAAATCGAAAAAAGTCAACAAAAGTCAACTCTCGGGAAATGAAAAAGTCAACAAAAGTCAACCCCCGAGGAAATCTTCCAAATGTTGAGACAAACTTACCTCAAGTGTTGAAAATGAGAAAAGAAGCGCCAAAATCAAAATTTAATCGGGCCAAAGTGATGAAAAATGAAAGATTTCGCAAAAATAACTTGCGTAGGGCGTTGGAAAACGCGTATAGAGCTCAGATCTTAAGGGGAAAATGGTCTAGGAAGGTAGAGGAAGTGTTTTCAGAGCTGAGGTTGTGAGGAATGAAGCTTTGGCCGAGTGTATTTAAAGAAATGAGAGTGAAAGGACCGAACTGCCCCGGATTTGGGCTAAGTGGTCGGCCGACCACCTTTTGTGGCAGGCCGACCACCCCCTTCGCAAAACGCTGGTCGATGGCCTCTCCCTGGGACGAGACCTGGTCGGTGGTGTTCCCCAAGTGCCCACCAAGCTTTCTGCAAATTTTGGGAAGGATTGGAGTCCCCGAGACCTGAAAAAGTACAAGAAAAGTGCACTTTCCGTCGCAAAATCGCTCTACCGGAACTTCGACTCCAACTTTCGATGCGTCTTTCATCATTACTCGTCAAAAGTGAGATGTATCCTTTTCAAACATGTTGCGACCCCTCCGGGAGGTAAACCGGAGGTCGTAATTGAGTCACCCTCATCGAAAACTCGCATTTCTTTGCTCATCGTTTTACGACAAATTTGCATTCAAATTCACATTTATTCTGCATTGTTCTGCACGTCACTCGCATTCTCATGCACACCACTCATGCTCTTGTGCACGTTTTACAGGTGTTGTCAAATCCTCGTGCTTAACCCGCGTTGTCACGCGCGTTACTCCTCGCATCGCGATACACCTTTCTATCGGTGCCGCGATTGTCTTTATTCAATATCGCTTTGAACATGTGTTGTTAAATATATTGTGCTTGTTGAGTTTCTTCCTTTTTTAGGCACGATATTGTATGTACGGTTCATTTGAGGCTGGTGCGACCAGACGAACCGCGCAGGTATTGTATCTTCTTCGTGTTGAGACGTGGCGAGAATTGAATAATTCTCCGCATTCTTAACTGCACGAAATGTAGTTGTTGCTTTGCATTCTTGCTTAAAACTGTTGCATCTATTGTGAATATGTGCTTCATTACAGCTTGCTGCATTTCCATGATCATTGAGTTACCTTCGGCTTCTTGCATTGTCGGTTGCATTTTGCCTCTGCCTGCGGGCGCATCTCTGCTTATCTCACTTGTTTGTCTAAGTCTTCGGCCTTGTCAAAAATGGGTCGTCTCTGGGCTTTGACATTCACACTCGTCACTTATGACTTCCGAGTTCTGTCAAAGAGGGGCAACTGCAGACACCCCATTTTTGACCGACCTTAAGACTCAGACGTCACCAGTTGAGCGCTCGGTGATATTGCATATTGTGCTCGTTCAGAAGTTTCAGAGTCTCGGCTGCAAGCCTTGCCTCCGGACTTCCGGACTCTTTCATGCCTTACCTCGGTTTGCGAACCAGGCTCTGTTTTCTCTGTTTTCTCTTCCCGTAGGGAGGGAGAGGTCTCGTAGATCATCTCTTAGTGGCCGTAGGCTACGTTTTGTGGTTGTAGGCCATTTTTCCCGTTTGGAGCCCGGTTTTCGATTTTTCAGAGCCGACGGTCGTCTGCCTCGGTTCGGGACCGCCTAACCATCTCCATTTGCTCCGGTTTTTGGTACACACCTTATTTACTCCCTTTTGGGGGACACTGTGGCCCGAGAGACCAACTTCGTGGTCAAACGCCACCTCCGGTGCTTAACAGCCCATTTTCGAGGCCCCGGGCCGCGCGTTTCGGTCCCTCAAACCTCCGTTTTGCATCCATTTTGGTTCATTTTTGGTGGAGACCTTATTTTCATAGTTAGGAAGCTTGTAAGAGGGTGGGAGGCCAACAATTATTCTGAAAATCCAGCTTTATTCCTTCATCGCCCTCCGACGGCCGTTTTTCTCACTAAAAAGCCAATGTTGACCACCCCGGGGCCACTTTCTTGAATCCTAAACCCCATATTTGTGTTGTACACACCTGGGAGGCCACCAATATTTGGTGGCCGACCAGTAATTGTGCCTGACCCTTTTGACCCCCTCTAAAAAATGGTCTTTTCTCTCTCCTGGTTCACTTTTTTTGGGTTTCAACCACATAGTTGTGTTGTGCACACATGGGAGACCACCTTTTTGAGGTGGCCGACCAGTAATTATGCTTGACCCCTTTGGCCCTTGGTCGGACGGCCATGGGAGGTGGTCGGCCGGCCACCTGAACCCTCACAACCTGGCCGGCCATGACCCCCACACCCTGTTCCTTCCAGTTGCACCCTCTGTTTCCCCCCAGATCCTGTATCTGAGGGGGGGTCTTTTAGGGGGAAACTTGAATTTGATTTTCCCTCCCTTTTTCTCCATTCCTTTGCCTATATAACCAGCCCCTCAGCTACATTTTGAGGGGTTACAAAAATTGTTTTAAGGCCTTTGCATTAAATCTCTCTCTCTCTCTATTCCAACCTTCAAAACCACCTTGCTCCTACACCATTTCTACATCAACCCATAGCATAAGGCCTCCATCCTCTATTCTAGCAACTAGAGGCTGCTTTCCAGAGGTCAAGAGCTCCCAACCTTGGTTCAAGAGTTGTTGGTCCATTGGCCTACAAGGGTGAGTCCCATTTTCCCTCTTTTGTGCCTTATTTTGCTTTGTATCTAAGCCGTACTTTCTTGCATTTTTGGGCTCCGACCCAAACTGTAAACAGTCATATTTTGAGCCCATTTTCATGTTTGATTAAGGGTATTTCTCTGTTTGAAACCTCCAGCTATCACTTGCCTCTTTAACTCTCTTTTAGGCTTATTTTTGCATAGTATTTTAGGCCTATTTCTGAGTTGTTTTGGACTTTTCCATAAACTGTAAAATAACTTGTCTTGATCCCTTATTCAACATTAGTGAAGGGATCTCCTCTGTTTGAGGCCTCCTGCTATCACTTGTCTCTTTACCCCTCTTTTAGGCCAATTTTTGCATAGTATTTTAGGCCTATTTGTGAGCTGCTTTGGACCTTTCCATAAACTGTGAAAAATATTTTTTTGAGCCCCTATTCAACATTGTTGAAGGGCTCTCCTCTGTTTGAGGCCAGAAGCCATCACTTGTCTCTTTACCCCTCTTTTAGGCCCTTTTCTTGCATGATAGTTTGGTCTTATTTGTGATTATTTTCGTGGCATGATGTAAACTATAAAGTGCATTGTGTTGAGTCCCTATTCAACTTTGTTGAAGGGATCTTTGCCATTTGGGGCCAGCTGTTGTCCCTTTGTGTTTAATCTCTCTTTTAGGGCCATTTTTGCATGATAGATTAGCCCTAGTTGTGTTCATTTTTTAGGCTTGTTATAAACTGGAAATATGCATGTGTTTGGGACTTTCTTGCATCTGTCTTCATGCTTCATGATCAAATAATGCATGCTTTGTATAGCTATAGGCCAATGTGTATGCCTAGTTTTGTGTTTCGGGGCCATTCCATGCATCGGGTGCCATGTTTCCACGTTTCGGGATCATTTTGCATCACATTTCAATGCTGAAACTTGCATGTGTTGTATGCCATATTTTGTGCCTTGCCATGCCTTGTTAGAGTGGCGTTTGTGCCTTAGGATCGGCCCTCGGTTTGCGTGCATGTGTGCACGCATTTCGAGTGTTTCATTTCCATCTCATGGCTACTGATGTGAGTGTGGCTGAGATCCATTCATGTTGGTATAAGTCCATTGTGCATTGTGTATGCCATTTCATTTCATAGCATTTTGTATGCTAGGTTGTATGTTAGCGCGTTGTGTATGCCATGTTACCTCGTGCATCGTGTATGCCATTTCATAGCATTGTGTATGCTAAGTTGCATGTTAGGATTGCATTCATGTATGTCATGCATATTGCATTGTGTTTGGGATAGGAGTTAGCCCGAGCACGGGAAACGAGGGACGTTTCGTACTTCGAGTGACGGAACGTGTCTCAATTCCCAGTCACCGACACTCCGGATTATCCATGATGGAGTTTAGGTCTTGTTGTGTTTATATGTGCATTCATTTCATATTAAGTCGTGCAATTCGACTCCTCGGCCATCATGCAACGATATGCGTGATTGGTGGCACGAGGATCGAGGACTACACTCTCTGAAGAGTAGTCATGCATACATATGTGAAAATACTTTGCCATGCCCCTTGGTTGCTCTCTGATGCAGCAAATCAGAAATCAGCAGCCTTCCGGAGCTTGGCACGCATCCCAAGAATAATTGCAAACAGAGGCAAACCGGGGCATCGCAAGGGATTCTCAGCACAAGGCAACTCGAGCATGCATCATTCGTCATCTGGAGCAGATTTGAGGCAGTCCCTAGCTCGCATGCCAATTTATTGCTTTCCTAATTTAATTTGTTAACTAATTAGGGTTTTGTACATATTTGGACTGTAATTATTTGGGACTGTATATTATTTATTCGGACCCTCCGAGCGAGGGCAATGTTGTAATAAGTGTGCGTGTGTGTGATGTATGTCTTCCAACCCCACGTCTTTCTCCCTTTATTTACCCGCTTATGATGGTTAGATTAAGGCATGTTTCAATTACCATACAGTATGATAGCATGTCTGCATTCATTCATCTGTTTTGCATGCACCGGGCTCGGCGCATCATCCTAACTGCATTATATTTTCAATTCCAAGTTGAATACATGTTAACTGTAGCATTTCATATGCCATGTCTAGAATAGCCGAGCCTACTGTAGTTGCATTTTTGCATGTGTTGCATTAGGCATTTCTGTATAATTAGGATCATGCATGGATTTCTAATTAGCTTCTGTTTTGGCTTGGAGTACTCGGTAAGTTTTTATGCTTTAGCATCCTTGCATGTGTGTGAGTGACTGCCATGAATAGCATGCTTACCATGAGGCTATATGCTTATGTGATATAACTGCCTGAATGCCTGTGGGTGAAGGTTGGGTTATTCGGATTGGAACAAATCATTCATTGTGAGTTTTAAGCCCACTAGATAGAGGCAAAATCATGTTTTCTAAGCCCACCTGAGGGTGGCAAATTCACGTCTTAGCCTACTTGCGGGTAGCACCATCAAACCATTTTTAAATAAACAAACATGAAACGTTTTGTTCCAATTCAGGCGATCCAGTCTATACTTGTATGCTGTGCGCATCACATAGTAATCTAGGCTAATAACCGGAATAAGAACACATAATGTTTTCAAAAATAGATATCATGGTTAGTAGAGGCCGATCTTTGATCGGGCGCGCGGGGGTGCTCACGAAATGACCTTCCCCAATCGTACCCAAGTTCCCGAGCCGAGGCAACTTTGGTGATGACGGACACGTGGCCTTAGGCAACGAGTCCGGGTTTTCTAAATTTCCCAAAAATAAAATATTTAGGTGGCGACTCTGTATCTGGCAAAGCAGTCCATGTTTGGCACTTCTTTCAAAATCTGTTTTCTCAAAACGATTTGTCGGATTTGGACTCTTTGGTTCAGATTGTGAACCGTGACAATTTTAGAGTCCTGAACTGTAGTGAGCCCAATACGAACAGAACGGGAGGGAGCCATCCCTCCCGGGGCGTTCGAGGACGTCTAGAGCTACGTGCCTTGCCTCAAGACCTCTCGACTTGTTTGTTTTGTGTTTGGTTTTGCACCAAACACTTGTTGTTTTGCTTCTGAGGATGGGAAATAGCTTGTTGGCCATCCCCACACCTCACCGGCCATTGAGGCCACCGGCCTTGTTTTCTTGCTGCCGGCCAAAATTGTTGGCCGGTCGGCAATGTTTTTGGTCGGCCGGCCATTGTTTTGATCAATCGGCCACTTTTCCTGGCCAAGACCTTTTCTTGAGGGAACTTGACCCTTTTGAACCTTTGTTTTAGCTTCTTGAGAAAGCTTGAACCTTTTGAACCCTTGTTTTAGCTTCTTGAGGAAGCTTGAACCTTTTTTAGCTTCTCCAAGAAGCTTGACCCTTTTGCTCTAAGCTTCCAAGTGAAGCTTGAACCTTTCTTAGCTTCTTGAGGAAGCTTGACCCCTTTGCTCTAGCTTCCTCAAGAAGCTTGACCCTTTTGCTTTAGCTTCTAAGAGAAACTTGGCTCCTTTGCTCCAAGCTTCTAAGAGAAGCTTGGACCTTTGTTTCTCTATAAAAGAGGGCCTTTCCTTCTATTTCAAGGGTTGGAAAAATATGATATATAAGATATATATATATATATATATCACTCTCTCTCTATATATCTCCCTCTCTCTCTACATTTGTGTGGGTTAGAGTGTTCCAAAGTGAGTTTTTGTTCTTGTTTTTGCACTAGAACACCTAGGAGTACACTACTCTTTGGTTACTAAGGTGCTAAGGAGTTGTTTGTGGGGTTTTTGAGCTGGTTTTGAGCCAAAGAGGCTGCTGGTTCGATGTTCTTGGAAGTGGTCTTCAAGGGTAACTCATTTTCCCTCTTTTATTCCCCATTTTTGTACACACTTTTAGCCTATCTTGGACACTGATCTAAGCTTAGCTATAAACTGAAAAAAGTTTTGTATTTTCATGCTTTTGAAGTTTTTTTAAGGTCATTTTGGTGTTGGGGGTCGTCCACCCCCTCTTAGGCCTTGTTTGGCCTCTTTTTGAGCCTTCTTTGTTGAGCTTCGGGACCACCTTGTGTGGATGGTTTTTTGAGGTCCTAAGAGGGAGAGGGGACCCTCTCCCTTGTTGTCTTGTTTACTAGTATCTTTGGCCTTACAAAGGAGCCCTTATTTGCACACTTCTTGAGCTTGGTTCAGGCCTTTTTCAATGAGTTTTAGGGCATGCATGAACTCTTTCCAGAGCTGTTTTTGTCATTTAAGGCTTGCCTCTTGCATGTGTAGAACAACCCTCTTTATAGCCTTTCAAAGTAGCACCTCATTCTTGCATGTATTGGATACATTTCAGTGGATATTTGGTCATATTTTGACATGTCATGAATCTATTTTTGGCTGGTTTGGTGGTCCCTCATATGCTCCATATGCTTGAAGTGTAAACCATGCATACTAGCTTACATTGCATGTTGTTTTGGCCCTTCATTCTAGCACATTTTGGCCATACTCCAAATTGATTTTGTCCATATTTTGGGCTGCCTTAGCCCTTTTTTTAGGCCTCTTGGTCGATTGGTGCTTGCCATGCATGGTTGTAGTGTAATAGCCTTGCTTAGCTTTGAGTTTTGAAGCCTATTGCATGCTTATACTGAGGTGTTTTCATGTTTTGGGGTAATTGAGTATGT
This sequence comes from Camellia sinensis, assembly GCF_004153795.1. Classification (NCBI taxonomy): domain Eukaryota; kingdom Viridiplantae; phylum Streptophyta; class Magnoliopsida; order Ericales; family Theaceae; genus Camellia; species Camellia sinensis. Next base: position 369,354 of record NW_021025324.1, on the reverse strand, counting down.
CATTTCAGAGCTTATATATATGCCATTGTATGCCATGTTTCATCCTTGCATTGCTCTTGGAGAGTTGCATTTTGTGCCTTAGGTTTGGAACCTTTGCATTGTGCATGTTTGTATGAATCTTGGGCCTTGTTCTCATCTTATTTGGCCACCGATTTGAGTGTGGCTGAGGCCCACTCATTTTAGTTTAAGTCCATCTTGCATTGTGTGTGCTATGTTACAATGTGTTGTGCATGTTATGTTGTTAGCATTGTGTATGCCATGTCACTCCTTGCATTGTGTATGCTAGGTGGTTAGTTGCATTGAGCATGCCATAGTTCATATAGCATTGTGGGTGCCATATAGTCTATAGCATTGTGCATGCTAGGTTGCATGTTTCCATATTTAGGTTGTATGCCTATTGCATATTGCTTGCTAGCAAACTCATTTTGCATTAGTTTGCTTGCATGCTTAGGTTGCATAGCATTGAGCATGCATCCCTTGCCTCTTGACCAATCATGATAGAGGTTGGGGCTTTGATGTGTTTTGTGTGCATTTCATTTGATATTGAAGTTTCACACTTGGCTTCTTGGGCCATCATGCATGGAAATGCGTGATTGGTGGCCTGAGGGTCGAGAACCATACTCCCTTGAATTCATGACATGATAGGGAGGATGGTTGTACACACATTTGCTTTGAAAATGCATTGTCATGCTCTGTCTGTCCTCTGCTACTGTCAAACAGGGTCCTGCAGGAATAGATGGCCGGTCGGCCATCTTTAGTGCCAGCCGGCTATCAAAATCCAGCCGATGGCCCCACTTTTGGTCGATGACCATGTTTCCATGGCCGGTGGCTTTTTATCTTGGCCAGTGGCATCCCATTCTGATCAAGGGGTGGTTTAGAAGCAACCTTGGGATTTGTGCAAGTCTTAGAGGCGCATAACAGTGTAAACAGAGGCAACAGTGGCATGGCATTAGGTTTTCGAGCGAAGCTAATCCGAGCATGCATTCATCTCTCTTCCCGAGGCTGTTTTACTGCTTTAGCAGCTTAATTAATTTGTTAATTAGTTAAGGGTTTTGTAATATTTAATTAGCTAGGGTATTTAATTATTTATTCGGTTTGTATTATTATTCGTACCCTCCGAGCGAGGGCAATTATGTAATAAGTGTGCGTACGTATGTGCATGTCTTCCAACCCCACGTCTTTCTCCCTTTTATTTACTATTATGATGGTTAGATTAGGGCATGTTTCAATTAGCATACTTATGCTCACATGTTTGCATCCATTCATTTGTCTTGCATGCACCTGGCTCGACGCATCATACTAACTACATCGTATTTCAATTCTAAGTTGAATACGTGTTAGCTGTAGAATCATCACATGCCATCTTAGAATAGCCGAGCCTAGCTTAGTTGCATCTTGCATATGTTGCATTAGCCATCTTAACATTAACTAGGATCATGCATATGATTACTAACTAGTTTCTGTTTTGGCTCGGAGTACTCGGTAAGAGTTTATGCTTTAGCATCCTTGCATGTGTGTGAGTGACTGCCATGATTGCATGCTTACCATGAGGCTATGTGCTTATGTGATATAACTGCCTGGTTGCCTGTGGGTGAAGGTTGGATTGCTTGAATTGGAACAATTCATCGAAATCCGTGTTTTAGCCTACTTGCGAGTAGCGAACCTCAAACTATTTTCCAAGCAAACGGATATGCAATGCTTTGTTCCAAATTAGGCGATCTAGTCTATACTTGTGTGTTGTGTGCATCACATAGTAAATTCTAGGCTAATAAACCGGATTAAGAGCACATAATGTTTTCAAAAAATCGATATCATGGTTAGTAGAGGCCGATCTTTGATCGGGCGAGCGGGGGTGCTCATAGCTGACCTTCCCTAATCGTACCCAAGTTCCCAAGCCGAGGCAACTTTGATGATGACGGACACGTGGCCTTAGGCAACGAGTCAGGGTTTCCTAAATTTTTCCAAAATAAATATTTAGGTGGTGACTCTGTATCTGGCAAAGCAGTCCATTTTGGCACTTCTTTCTAAAAAATCTGTTTTCCAAAAATGATTTGCCGGATTTGGACTCTTTGGTGATTTATCAGTCTTGCATTGCACTTTGCAAGATCAGATTAAGAACCGTGACAATTCGAAAGTCCGAACTGTAGTGAGCCCAAATGAACAGAACGGGATTTTCCTCCCGGGACATTCTGGACGTCTACAGATGGCCATAGAGTTGTTGTAGGCATTGTCTACTAGGTTAAAGCATTCTCAATAGCGTGCCAAATGTTCACGAATGGTTTCTTTTGGTTTCATTTGCATTGCCCAGAGAGAATTAGCTTGTTTTGGCTGGATTTCATTGGTGATGAATCTTGCCCTAAAGGACTTTTGGAGTTGATGGAAGCTCTTTATCGATATCGGCTCCAGTTTATAGTACCATCTGACGGCCAATGGTCCCAAATTGCTCGGAAACATTCGGCACATGAGGGCTTCATTGTCAGCATGCAGTGTCATTGCTTGTTTATAATGACAAATATGGTTAGTGGGGTCTGATTTTCCGTCATACAGGGTGAACGACGGTGCTTTAAACTTCTTGGGTAGCATAGCCCTTGCAATTCGTCGCACAAAAGGGTCATGCTTGTCTTCTTTATCTGAATCATCACTTCTTCTCCCTCACTTCTGCCGTACATACGGACTTCCTTCGAATGAGATGGATATATCGACTCATCCCTTCTTTCTAAGTTCCGAGGATAGTGAGTCAGAATCACTGTTATTATCTTATTTCCAAAGTCGATGTCGTCAATCATCCTTCTTTCCTGAAGGTCTACCCCGATCGCGGCATGCGGCCTACTGGGATATGGCTAGCTCCAGGGCCAACTCCTGGCGCAGGCGCTCGTTCTCAGCTATCATGTTTTCCAGACACTGTTCATTTTGCTTTGCTTGATCCATGATTGTCTCATTGTCTCTTGCACCGATGTTGAGGGTGAGGTCTGGGCTATTGAGTCGAAGTTTAAAGCCCGCCGTGCGGTAATATTCTCTAGTTGAAGCATGTTTCTTAGAGTGATGTCATCTCTTGGCGTAATGTCGTTAGCAACTACCGGAGGATCATCTGTTACGCCCGCCATGGATGTGCTTGAGTATTCTCACATACGGCGCCAATTGTGGAGAAGTGGTTTGGAAATACTCCAAGATCCATTCAAACGTCCTTGATCCTCTGATTGCTACCTGAAAAGGGGATAAACACTCCGGTCGGAGATGTCGGAATTAACACTCTGACGGATAAGTTAGTATGCTCTCTCATTTACTTCTATCTCAAGTTATTTTATCTGTTCTCACATACCTTTCTTTAGTTGATGTTCTTCTATTTATATTAACTTCGGGGCCCAAGGGTCGGACCCACTCTTAATCCAACGCATGATTGCTTATTCATCCTTCCGGTTGTGTGTCGGTACCTACTCGGCTCCTTATGCAGTCGACTTGTATATTTGACTTCAAGAGCCCTTGGACAGAGCCGAATTGTTTTTGGCCTGGTCAAATTAATTTGGCTTTCCTTAGTATATAATCTATTCGGCCCCCACATATATTAATTTGGTATAATAATGGGGGTTGGGATTTTTGAAGAAAAATTATCACTGAGTTGGTTGACATTTACTATTAGAAAAGTATGACACATGCCGCTCACGTGCACATTTTCATAAAAAAACACAATTGTAATTAATTGGACTGAATTAAGACAAAATTGGACAAATTACACTAGTAGTCCATATATTTTGTCTATTGTGTCATTTTCGTCCCTATACTTTCAATTGGCTCAATTTTAACCCTTAGTTTTAAATTTTGTTTCAATTTGGTCCAATTGATAATGTCGTTAGTATTTTTAATAGAAAATTATCATTAAATTGGTTAAGGTTAGCTCATTAAATTAAGTAAATTTATAATTTTGCCCTTAAAAATATGACATATGTCACTTTATGTTAATATTTTTCATAAAAAAAGCTAAGAATTATAATTAATTAGACTAAATTGAAACAAAATTATAAATTTAAAATTGAAATTGAGCCGATTGAAATTATAGGGATCAAAATGACACAATGACAAAAATATAGGGACTATTGTGATAATGTACCCTAAACATTCGAGATAAAAATTGACTTAATGGAAATTATAGGGACCAAAATGATACAAGAATCATAATATAAACCTATCGAAGTAATTTGTCCAAAAAATTAAACATAAAAATAACGGGAAAAAAAAATTCTAGGGTTTGACCCTTATAATAAAATAAACCATGAGTTTTTAATTTTATTAATTCAAATCCTAATCTTTTAATTTATTTTCATTTAAACTATCTTCCTATTTTCATTAAATAAAACCGAAAAAAAAAATATTTTAATCATTAAACTTAATGAAAAATGATAGTTTAGACATTCTATTTATACTTACATTGAGTTTAATTTTTTTTATCGGTTTTACTTGACGAAAATAGGTGAATAGTTTAGATTGAAAATAAATTAAAAGATTATGATTTAATTAATAAAATTAGGGTTTATTTTGTTATATGGGGCGAACCTTCAAAGGTTTTTTTGGTTATAATTTTCTCTTAAAATTTGGTTTGTAAAAAATTAAAAAATAAAAAATAAAAACAAGCAACGAAACTCGGCGTTTTCAGGTAATTTTCATTTTTTTGGAGTAAAAGTTTTTTTTTTTTTTTGTATTCTTCAAATTAGTTTCTATTTTTTTTAAATTAACAATAATAAATAAAATAATTTTAAAATTCAATCAAATAAGTGTCTAATACTCTATGGTAATTGATTTATATGATTGAGGTGATGATGCTGGTGGTAGTAATGTGGTGATATTATTAATATTTTAATTTGGGAAATATTTTTTACCTTTTAAAAATAAAATATATTTCCTATTCACATAAATTTGTTTTCAGTTGATTACAAAAACTAATTTATGTTGACTTCGTTTTTTATTGTATTAAATTCTTGAAAACATAAATATATATATATATATATATATATTTAAAAAATGAACATGAACTTATACTCCATAAGTTCTAACTAAGACTTTTTAGACTTTTAAGTCCCATGAAATTTTTAATTGTCAAAATTGCCCTTCAAACAATGATTACTCATCATTTATGATTATCTACAAAGGAACATAATGATTTGGCATTTATTTTGATTTTTAAAAGTTTAAAACATCAATTTTCAAATTGAAAAAACTAACCAAAAAAAAATATATTATGAGCAAAAAATAAAATATAATTAATCAGTATGTTTGGTTTGAGTTTTTGGATTAAGTTTTTTTGAAAACTGAGTTTTTTGATTTTCGTATTTTTTTGTTTTTTGAGAATATTTTTAAAATTTTAAACATTTTTTTTTACTTTTTTAGATGCACCTTACTTAGATGTATCTAAAAAGTAAAAAATTTGTGAAAAATATATTTTTTAAATTAATAAATACATTAAAATATAAAAAAATGTACTGAATTCTCATTTTTTTTGTATTTTTCGTATTTAGTGAATTTTTAAAAGTTTTTTTCACAAATTTTTTACTTTTTAAGCATATTTATGTTAGGTATGTCTAAAAAGTAAAAATAAAATTGCTTAAAATATTAAAAAATTCAATAGAACCAAAAAAAACACGGAAAATAAGAAAGTAGAATTTTCTGAAAAGTGTTTATGGAAAAATGAAACCAAGCATTTTTTTTTATATACAAAACTGACAATTGTGTCTATAAATGAGCAGGATGATGGACTATTGATGTGCAAAACTAGAAAAAAAAAAAAAAAAAAAAAACTTTAAAAATGAAAAAACTGATAATGTTCTCATTTTTAAAACTTGAAAAAATTGATAATCTTCTTGATTTTTATTGGATAGATGAATCAAACCAATAAGTACAAGGACAAAAATATTTAATCTCATGCTCTCTTTTTTTTTATCAGTTAGTGAAACAATTATCTAGAATATTACTATACAAAATTGATAATACTCTTAGTTTTAAAAATTGGAAAAAAACTGATAATATTCTCAGTTTTGCTATAGAGGACTTATTAGTTCAAAAAATCTTAGATAGGATCTGAACTACCATAATATTTGTAAATAGGATTTTTAGATAATTAATTCTTTAAAAAATATTTTCGGTCTAAAGAAACAAAGCCAAAATGTGAGCTAAATATTTCCTTTAAGAGGACGTCTAATGGTTACTTAGGTTGAACCATTTGACTTGGAGATCTTTTATCACATTTGTTTACTAGGAGATCAAATGACGATAGTACAATCAACAAATTTAGATTCATAATCCACGGTTTGAATTTAATTTGGAAACAAGTGAGCAATTGATTGATAAATTGATTGATTGTTAAGATTCACAATACAATCGAGTCCCTGTTGCCATTGGTAGTAATGCAATTCTGTGTTGGTGAGTAGCGTTTAATGGCTTTCGGAGCCATAGAACGTGTTGGTTGGAGAAGCCAGTCACAAAATATTGACGTGCTTAACATGGAGGCTTAACTTTGAAGACATTTTCATATGAATTGGACCTAATATAAACATGAGGTAGTTCTATTTTTACACATTAATTCTTCTCAATTCACATATGAAATATAAACATGAGGTAATTCTATTTTTACACACTAATTCTTCTCGATTCACATATTCAATAAAAGTTTTCTTTAATATAATTTTATTTTAGAATAATAATACCATAATACACACAAATCTTAATTCTAAAACACCACAATCATCCGCCATTACTAGTGCCACTTCTTTCTTCCACCATCCCTTCTCATCGCCTCTTTCTCTCTCCCCTTGTGACCACCTTCTGCCATAAATCATACACTCTCACAAACCTTCCACCGCAAACCACTCATTTGTAAGGTTGACTGTGAAGGTCTAGTGTGGAAGGGGATGAACTAAAAGTGGCAGTGGTGGTGCCAATAAAGGGCTGAGAGTGGTGGTAACGACAAAGGAGGGGTGGATAAATGGAAGAAAAATTAGAATTTTTGAAATTGAAGATGCCGATATTATTGAAATAAAGAGATGTGTACTAAGAATTTTTTATTTTGTATGTGTGTACTAAGAAAGTGTTCATTAAGTATTTGCACTAAGAAAAATTGATGTGTGAAAATAGAATTATCCATAAACATGGATAATTACATGAACCTCCATTGAAAAATGGTATTATTACACTTGGTCTTATTGGTATGAGACAATTACAATGACCTCCTTTGCACTTCTTAGTTTTATAGCACTTGACCTAATTTTGTTAGTCTCATGTCTATCAATTGGACCGAATATAACGACCTTGTAAATTATTTTTTTGTTAACCTAAAATTTCAAAATTATCCCTTTTGTTCCTTCTTAGAGCAACTTAATCCTATTCCTGAAATTCACATTTAGTTGCACATCAACCAAGCCACCAACTTAGTTCTATTCCTAAATCCTAACCTTTAATCTTGTGTCTTCAATTCTAACATCATCTCCAATTTACCCACAACAAACCGTTAACCATAGCAACCCCATCCACACCTCAACCCCAACCATACTAGCCACTCAACTACCAATATTCTCAGCACAATCCTCATTCACAACTATCTCACATCTATCCTCTATTGTTATTGGTCAACCATCTTATCAGCCATTAATCAATGGGTTTTTAAGGGATCAGAGATTGGAAAAAGATAAAGGGTTTATGCAACATAGATGTTCTTGGTTGTACAATAGCTAGAGTTGAGAGTTGATGGACGGTAGCTAAAAGTAGCGATGTAAATGATGTTAGTGTGCAATGTGGTAGTTATGGTTGATGTAATGAAGAGTGGTGATTGATGCAATAGAGGAAGTGGCGGTGTTAGGGTATTGTGGATAAGGGGCTACATTTTTTTTTAGATCAACGAAAAAGAACAACTTTATTGATGAGAAAACAAACATACATTACATATGCATCAACAAAACAAGGCGAGAGCAAAAAGTATCATAGTACCACTTCCTACTCACAACTAGGTTCGCACCAAGAAGAGCACCCAATCATGTGCTAGTTAAAGCCAAAGAAGTTGGTGAGAAGCCAACAAAAAATAAACAAAGGAAAACAGACAACTCAAAACCCCAAACAAGCCCAAAAAGCAGCATCCTCACACCAAGTGAACAACACAAAGAGTTCGCAAGTCCACAATTAATTTGTTAGTCCCAAAGTTTTCAAAGGATTATATAAATTGATTTCGATGATAATACAACCTAAGTCATTGTGCTTATAATAAGTTCTTTTTAAATTTAAAGCTGATTAAAGTTTGTCTGACTTGTAGAATTGACAAGAACAATATTCTTGATTTGAGTCAGCTCATAAAGAAAGAGGAGCAAGCTCAAAGTATATTGTACCAAATAGAATCGAATCAGAAATGAAGGTGTCAACTCAAATATAGAATGACCCAGCTCAGAGCTTACTAGATTGCAAAAAGGAAATTTCCAAAATTTCCAAAGTTAGCTCAACACAGAGAGTCGGCTCAAAGAATTTTGCAAAGCAAATTATTCAAAATAAATCAAGCATGAAGAGTTTGAATTCAAAATATATTGAAGGATTTGAAATGAAAGATTTTGAGTGGATTTGATACACAATGAATATTTTCTCTACAAGGAAAAAATGCAAAATCAAAGGGATTTGTTCAGAACTTTTCAAGACAAATTACAACGTTCTAATATCCAAGAAAGGAAGCTTAGAGACAGAATTTGAATTTGAAGATTCCTCTAGTCTGCTATTTTAAACACAAGACATGTATAAGAAAGGAAGGCATAGAATATGGGATTAATTGAAGAGTATAGAAATTCAAAATTCAAATTGCTCTCATATGGAAAGGTTCAATATAAAAGGCGAATTTATTTGGGAAAGGGAATCAATCCTAATAGCTATATTTTTCAAGCTTCAACAGTCACGTTTTTTAAGCTATAAAAGGAGCATTCTAGCCTCAGTTGAAGAATAGCAAAACAAAACAAATATACATTGGTGATATTCAAGAAAGCTCTGTTATACTATGAAAGCTCTAGATTGTTCTTTATTGGTGACATGGGTAAGCCCATAAAGGATATGGCCCACCACTTAAGGTCCAATCCATGATTCAAATACTAAAGCCCAACACTCTTGAAGCCCAACGTTGCACCAAACACCAATGACATCTAAACACTTGGCAAGTAGAGAACCACCCACATCAGCAGACAAAGATCCTGCAGAGTTATTGCACCACACATCAGCCATTAATGAGTTTCCCTGCAGCATTTATTACGATAACCCCTCACGTCGGAACGGCCTCACCATGAACAAGGCAAGCTAGAGCATAGACTTTCGGCAAACATGACAGCCCAGAGTGAACAAGGAAATGATGAGCAAAGAATATAAGCAGGCTGCTAAGGCAGAAAGAATGTTAAGCTTCTCTATATTCCACCTCTCTCTAACTTGCTCGTTGGAGGGTTCGCTGGGGACTCCCCATTCCCCGTTGAACTCTTGTGCAGGTCTCTCTATGGGCTTGGCACCTCGGGCACCAGTTTGGGAAACGTGGATCAATTCGACACGTTCCATCTGGAACACGCTGTATCATCAGTTGGCTCCGTCTGTGGGAAAACCCTTTTGCTCCCTCTGGCAACTGTGTTCATTGTCACCGGAGACCCACTCTTGATAATCCTCTCCTGCCATTCACCAAGGTGGATGGTCATAACCAGATCCATGGCTTCTTAACACAGCGTTGCCGACCCCCAAGCCGACCCCCCTAACCCAAACAACCCACCGCAGTATTTCACTGAGCTCACCAACAGTATTAACCACCTAGCTGAACAAAAGCAAGCCCTAATCAATGCTTTACTTCAAAGAAACCTTCATATACCTCCTTCACCACCTCAAGGTGCACCACCCAATCGAGAACGAGCCCCGAGCCATCCCATCCAACAACCCCACCCTTCTAACTTTGAGGGCTTGCGACCCCCTTCCCAAGATATGAACCCACCACCTTGGGCCCCACAGCCATTGGCCCAACCACCTGCCCCCGAGGGAGAGGCCAGTAGTGTCCAGCCTCATTTGCATTCTGGTGGTGACAATGTTCCTCTTTGGGATGCCGAACTCCGAGCCATGAAGCTCCAACTTCAAGGAGTCATGCAGAACATATAGAATAAACCCTCCACCATAGCTAACTCACCATTCGTTGCCTCCATTAAAGACAAACCACTACCTCCTAAGTTCAAAATGCCCTCGATCGACTCTTTCAACGGTATAATAGACCCAGTCGACCATTTAGAGACTTACAGGACCCTCATGATCCTTCATGCATTCCCTGACGAGATCATGTGTCGGGCTTTCCCCGTCACACTTAAGGGATCGGCCCGACTATGGTTCGGTCAGCAGCCAACAGACTTTGTCTCTACTTTTCAGCACCTAAGTGACTCCTTCCTCAACCACTTCATTGGTGCCTAGCACCAGCAGCGTCCTGCAACTCAACTCCTCAACATCCGCCAGATCGAAGGGGAGTCGCTGCACAGCTTCGTCACCCGTTTCAACAACGAAGCCCTGCAAGTGGCGGAAAACGACAAGAAGGTCATCCTCACGGCTTTCATGGCCGTTCTCCGATCATCCGATTTCCTTTTCTCCCTCTCCAAAAATCCTTCAACCTCTATGGCAACCCTCTTCTCCAAAGCCCAAAAATACATGAATGCCGAAGATTCCCTAGCCGCCCGACAAGACTCCACAACCAAAAACCTGACTCCCAGAGAGAAGAGAAAGGACTGTGAAACCAGAACCACCCAAAACACACAACAAGCACCTCAGTATGCCGACTGACCACCTCGAACTGACCGGTCGGCACCTACCCGATCGCCCGGACAGTTCGAACGGTACACACCCCTCAATTCCCCTATGGAACAAGTCTTGAACCAGATTCAATGAGATTATCCCTTGAAATGGCCCCCCACCATCGTGGTCTCCTTCCAACCGGAGGGACTAGTCCAAATACTGCTGTTTCCATCAGCACCACGGCCACAATACTAAGGAGTGTGTTAACCTTAAAGATCAGGTCGATAACTTGATACGCCAAGGGCGCCTCATTCGGTTCACAGTAGCCCGCCCTCAGTAACGGCCAAGAACCGAACCTACCAGAAATAACCACCGCCACACTCCTCCTCAACAACCTGCACAACCCAACCAAGGCAATGGTCGACCCCCACAAAAACCCCAAGCACAAGGAAACCCTACCCCCCCCCAATTGGAGAGCTCATGGTTATTGCGGGGGGGGTTTGCATGTGGGGGACCATCCTATTCGGCTCAACGAGCAGAACTCAGAAAAATCATGCAAGGCTTCGATAAAGAAGTCGCGACATTAGACCGCCCCTTCAAACATCCCAAACAATGGATGGAGCCTATCACCTTCACGGAGGCCAACTGCACAGGCATCCGTTACCCTCACGATGGCCCCCTCGTCATCTCCGCTCTCCTGTCCAATTACAAAGTTAGACGAGTGCTTGTCGACAACGACAGTTCTTCAGACATCATCTTCCTAAACGCCTTTCGCCAGCTTAAGGTTGGGGAAGAAAGTTTGTCCCCTCTCCAAACCTCATTGGTCAGTTTCACTGGAGATCGGGTGACCTCCATAGGCTCCATCGATCTTCTCATCACAATTGGAGAATACCCGCGGCAAACCACAAAGTTGCTCACTTTCCTCGTTGTCGACTGTCCCTCTGCTTACAACATTATCCTCGGCCGCACCGCCCTAAATGCTTTCCAAGCTGTCACATCCACTTTCCATCTAGCCGTCAAATTCCTTACCGACCTTGGGGTCGGCACTATAAGGGGAGAGCAAACCGTGGCCAGAGAATGTTACGTCGCTTCACTTAAATAGGTCAAGCTAAAGGAGGCTATGATCATTGAAGGACTCGACGTCAGAGACGAAGACGAGCTAGTCAAAGGGGATCCAGTGGAAGAGCTTGTCGAGGTCCTCATCGATCCTACCAACCCGACAAAAACTGCTAAGATCAGCAGCCAACTGTCCTCCCAAGCCAAGGCCGACCTTATAGTCCTCCTGATTGAGCACAATGACGTGTTTGCCTGGACCCACTCCGACATGCCAGGTATTAATCCCTTCTTCATCACTCATCGTCTCAGCATTGAGCCCTATTTCTGACCCTTCCGCCAGAAGCAGCACATCTTTCACCCTGAACGCAACACTCTTATTGCTTCTGAAGTAGATAAGCCCCTTAAGGCACAGTTTATCAAAAACGTGAACTACCCCAGATGGCTGTCAAATGTGGTCCTGGTTCGTAAAAACAATGGTAAATGGTGACTCTGTGTCGATTACTCTGACCTCAGTTGAGCTTGCCCTAAAGATAGTTATCCCCTTCCTCTCATAGATCTACTTGTCGATGCCACGGTCGGACATCAAATGCTCAGCTTCATGGACGCTTTCTCCGGCTACATTCAAATTCTGATGCACCAATCGGACCAGGAACACACCTCCTTCATAACTGACCGGGGGACTTACCACTATCATGTCATGCCATTTGGGCTGAAAAATGTTGGAGCAACTTACCAACGGTTAGTGAATGCCATTTTTCATCACTAGATAGGTCGGAACATGGAAGTGTACGTCGATGACATGTTTGTCAAGAGAAAACTCTCCTCTGATCATCTAGAAGACCTGCGGGAGACCTTCGACACTCTACATAAGTATCAAATGAAGCTGAATCCGGAGAAATGCGCCTTCAGCGTCAGATCTGGGAAATTCTTAGGTTTTATGGTCAATCAACGGGGTATCGAGGCTAACCCCGAAAAGATCAAGGCTTTGATAGAAATGCAGTCACCCAGAACAGTTAAAGAGGTTCAAAGGCTTACGGGCAGAGTCACCGCCCTCAATCGTTTTATTTCCCGCGCAACAGACAAGTGCCTCCCCTTTTTCAAAGTCCTTTAGCAAGCTTTTGAGTGGACGACCGAATCCGAAGAAGCCTTCCAGCAATTAAAGCAGTGCATGGCCAACCCCCCTACTCTCTCAGGCAATCACGGGTGAGCCCATTTTTCTCTACTTAGCCGTATCGAACACCGCAGTCAGAGCAGCCTTCATCAGGGAAGACGGCTCTGTCCAGCGCCCGATCTACTACATTAGTCAGGCTCTCAGGGGAGTAGAACAGAACTACCCACTGCTGGAAAATGTGGCCCTGGCCTTGGTAATAGTCTCAAGGCGACTCCGACCTTACTTCCAGGTCCACTCCATTGTCGTCCTCACTGACCAACCTTTGAAGAAGATAATGCAACAACCAGAGTTGTCCGGTCGACTTATGCAATGGTCTGTCGAGCTCAGCCAAATTGAAATCTCCTACCGACCTCGAACAGTGATCAAAGGACAGGCTATCGCCGATTTTATCTTAGAGTTCACCAATCCCATCCCAACGACGGCCCCACCACCCAAACCATTCAACACTGAGATAGAAGACCACCACTCTTGGACCCTCAACGTCAATGGATCATCCCGCAAAGAAGGCAGTGGGGCTGGTCTCATCCTCACCGCCCCCGAGGGTGGTTATTTCAAGTGTGCTCTCTGTTTCTTGTTCGACGCAAGTAATAATGAGGCTGAATATGAGGCATTGATAGTAGGTCTCCGCCTAGCCAGAGACATTGGTGTAAGCCATATCCAGGTGTTCAGCGATTCCCAGCTCATCGTCGGACAAATTACGGGGGAATTCGTTACCAAGGAAGACACAATGCGAGCTTACAGGGATATTGCACTCCCCCTTGTTCGCCTCTTCAACACTTTCCACATTAAGCACATCCCTCGAACATAAAACTTCAAGGCATATGAAATGGCTCAATTAGCTTCTGCTGACTAGTCAGACCTCAGCCATGGCGTCCGCCTTGAATACCTAGCCCACCCTGCCATTTCCCCAAAACAGCAACAAGTCCACTTCCTCCAAAATGAACCTATTCCATGGGCGGCAGATATCCTCCTATTTTTGACAAATGGGGAATTTCCAAACAACAAACAGCAGGCCGCCAGGGCTGGTTATCCAACTACATTCTTATTCGCAGCCTCTTCTACAAACGTGGCTTTTCACACCCATACCTGAGATGCCTCAATTCTGCTCAAGCAACCTACGTGATGAGGGAAGTCCATGAGGGTGTATGTGGTAATCATTCGGGTGCCAGGTCACTAGCCCATAAAATACTTCGCACCGATTACTTGTGGCCTACTCTCAATCAAGATGCCACTGAATTCGTACTTAAATGTGATAAGTGCCAATGCTTTGCCAACATCCCTCATGCTCCTCCTACAGAACTTATCACACTTTGCAGTCCCTACCCATTCGCCAAATGGGGGATCGACTTAGTCGGCCCATTGCCCACCAGCCGAGGCCAAACCAAGTTCGCAATCGTCGCCATTGATTACTTCACTAAATGGGTGGAGGCAGATCCCCTCGCCACAATTACCAAGCGGAACACAACCAGATTCATTTGGCAATCGATCGTGTGTCGATTTGGCATCCCTCAAGCCATCGTCTCCAACAACAGCAAGCAATTTGACAATACCAAGTTCAGGAAATTCTGTGCAGAACTTCAAATCCAGCCATGTTTCTCTTCCCCAGGTCATCCCCAAGCCAATGGCCAAGTTGAGGTTACCAACTGTTCTCTTCTGAAGATCATCAAAACCAAGTTGGAAGCTGCTAAGGGACTCTGGGCTGAGGAATTACCAAACGTACTCTGGGCCTACTGCACTACCGCCCAAACCCCCACTAGGGAGACCCCCTTTCGCTTAACATACAGCGCTAAGACGGTCATCCCAGTGGAAATCGGTCTGCCTACTCTAAGGGTTCTGCACCCGAATCCAGAACTAATTGAAGAATTACGTTGGGCAGACTTAGACCTGATTGAAAAGCTCCGAGAGACCACTACTGTCAGATGGGCCTCATATCAACAGAAAATGAGAACACACTAGAACCGCAAAGTCCGACCGAGGGAGTTTGCCATGGGGGACCTTGTTTTACGGGAAGCAACTCTTGCCACCAAAAATTCAGCTGAGGGCAAGCTGGTAGCCAAGTGGGAAGGACCTTACGTTGTTAAGGCCAGACCTCGCCCGGGCACTTACCGACTTCAAGACATGGAAGGTCGAGATCTCCCTCATCCATGGAACGCCGAGCACTTGAAGCGTTATTTTCAATAAAGTCCTATTTTTGTATTGATTAAGTGCTGCGTGTTCTTTTTGACAATCTACACACCTGGTTGTTTTTGTCATTTTCATACATGGTGTAAATTTGTGATCAATGGGCTACGCCTTAAATGACAACGATCTTATATCTTAGTTATCTGCATGGTATTTCAATAACACCTTGCCTAATTAAGTTACTTAAAGCCTCAGCCATCCTGAGCACGAAGGGCTCAGCCAGACTGAGTTACTTAAAGCCTCAGCCAGACTGAGCACGAAGGGCCTAGCCAGACTGAGTTATTTAAAGCCTCAGCTAGACTGAGCACAAAGGGCTCAGCCAGACTGAGTTAATTATAACTCAAACCAAACTAAGCATGAATGAAGAGTTCGGCCAAGGCCATTCTTGTAACTTCATGATTACATCATAGTTTCCATAATCAGTTAAAATCCAGGTCCATACTATAACACTTTTAACTCCAAAAATCTGGCCCAAATCAAGTCTGGATTACCTTCTCGGACCATCATCCACCATCTACAAGCGTCGTCGTCCAATGTGAATGCTGCCAGTGACACTTTCTGAGCGTTGGTGCTAGAAAAGATCTGAAACAACTTCTCCATTTCCAAGACCCATGCTTCGGCTTTCAACGGCTTTATGCCCCCATGGAATTTCGGCAGATTCATCTTCTTGAATTCTTTGATCAAGGTCAACGTGCCATCCCCACACAAAGCTGGCTGTGGAGGCACCTGTGGTACTAGGGGAGGTGGAGGTGGAACTGCATGTCAGCCATCTGTCTGCTCGGCCTGAGTAGAAGTAGTAATAGTGTTCTGTTGCCTTGTTCGCCTCAACTCATGGCCAAACCCTCTACCATCCTCTCTAATCTGTCTAACCTATCCTCGGATTGATCTCGGCCAACTAGAGGTCTACCCCTTCTCATGATGCTAGAAGTATGCAAAGTGCGACCTTAAAACAAAATGAATAAATAGACATGCATGCAAGTAACATATAATCATGCCAAGATGATGCACATCATACCAAGTAGCAAGCAATATGATGCAACCCTAACATCATTCTAAGGGAAATCCTATGCTCTTTAGGACTCAAGGCGTGTGAATAACGCACTATAAGGAACCGGTGCTTTGATACCAATCTATCATGACCCCATTCCGCCCATAGTAGAATGGTGCCATGATGGCCAGTAATCCGAGATTACCAAAGGCCAACTTACAAGGATTCACACACAATCAGAGTATACATATGTGGCTTACATGTGCGGAAGAAATAAATTTAAATCTAAATAGTCCACAAGAGCTGTGCATAAGTCAAATGAAATGACATACATTTTAACATGGTGTACAACCTGGATATAAATAAAATAAGTACATATTACATCTTGATCAAAAGGTTTCTCAAGCCGACATATACAAAGGACATGAGATACAAAGCTAAGAAGCATAATCTTCAAGATGCTAGCAAAATATGAATCTGAACACAACTTGCAAAATACATCTAGGCGTCACCGCCTTCATTCTCGTCACCTACATGTATATAAGGAGAGGGTGAGCTTGGATACTCAGTGAATGATATTAGTAATAAAGGTTTGAATGAATGTTATTCGAGATCTTTATCAAAACAATACATATCATAGCTTGTACAAACTCAAGGGATGAACCAAGTTCATCTACCAAGTCTTTCAAAGCTTCAAGGGATGCCTACTAGCATCAATATAATACAAGGGATGACATTTCTGACAAAACAAGGGAGTAATTGACTTGGAATCGATTAGACAAACCCACCCATACAAGACCGTCGGTGGCAAGGGAGATATCTCAAACAAGGGTACTAGTTGCATTATAGTCCCCTAGCACTAAGGACTTTCCAAGAATGTCATCAAAACAAGATAGTACTTGATACAAAACTAGGAATAATCATTCATACTTGAACAAACACTTTTCCAAAATGAAACAAACAATGCTTTTATCAAAACATTAGAACATAGCTTTATTAAAAATACCACTCGCATAGCTCTTCGGGTGCAGGGATTAAGGCAAGAATCCAAGACCTACAAATACATGGCAAGGTCCACTGAATGTATTTTAAGAAAACAAGAAGGAATGCTCAAAAGATGGCTATGCAATGCATCCCTACAACAAGCCTTACATGAGTGTAAATAATCCCGGCATTTCTTTCAAAACTAAGTCAAGACAAAGAAAAACATGTGTTGGGAGTTAAAACACTATTTTTCATCTCGGGAAAATATGCTGGGTACCAACCAGGTCTTGGTCGAGGTATGGTCTCCTAGGCCTAGGTGCGTATGCAAGGTAGACTAAAGTGCAGGTGATCATACAAGGTAGGCTAAGGTGAGATACAATGCTTGCCCTAGGTGTGAGATCTAGGCAAGAGTGGGTCTCGGTGACTACACTTAGGGAAATGAAGTCTGGAAAATCTAGGTTTCCTCTTGAAGAACATGAAGAATATGAATGCCAAAATCATAACTTCTTTATTCAAAATCTGAGATTTCGTGAGATGAGTTCAAAAACATGGACCTGGGTACCCGTAGTTGAAAATCTCTCGGAAACAAACACAAAACGTGGAACTTGTTATAAACTTTCGCATCAAAACAAGGTTTTTCTTCAAGAACACATGAACATCACTTTTTCTTTCTAAAACAACTTTAAATCAATGCATGGCTCATGAATCATGCTAGATCATGCAATGTGATCATATATATACAAAGAACAACCAAAGAAGATCAAGATTCTAACTTTAAAACACGAATCAAACGGTTCAAACTCTAAGGATCAAGCTTGGAAATCTACTTCTCTCTCAAGAACTCATTCCTTTTCCTAGAGCTTCTCTCTCTTCCAAGGCAAAGATATATAGCAAATGATATGTTTTCTCAATAGCTTACTGACTTAACCCTCCGTTGGGACACGTGGCAACGTCTGGTTGGGTTTCCTCAAAAGGTGACTGAATGATAAGACAAGAGCATGACAAAGGGTGTACAACAAGTAAGGTGACAAGGGCGCTCTGAGAAGGCAATGACCTCGGATCAAGACATAGGCTTCGGGCAAGAAGGTTTTGATGATCTCGGCTAGGAAGGATAACACTTGGGCTAGCTGTGCCACACCTCAGCCTAGATGTGCCACACCTCAGTCTAGGTCATACTAATCTAGGAACAAGATCACTAGGTGCAAGGATCAAGGATGTTGGATGCCTAGATGATAGCATCTCGACCTAGACGATACACATCTCGGCCTAGGTGATGCACACCTCGGCCTAGATGATGACATCTCGGCCAATATGCCAGGGTGAAGGTGGAGGTCAACCAAAGTGGTTCCAAGATGGTCCTAGGTGTAAGAGGTTCAAGGGTGTGACCTAGGCTACACACACCAAGCAAGGAACAAAGCATACAAGCAATACTCAAGCAAATCACATGAGCACAAAACAAGACAGGGACCATTACTTTAGGCAAAACAAGTCGAAATCTACAAATGCAAACTTAACAAAACAAAATCATATAAATGCACATGAACATGGCTAAGACAAGGATGAGGGTCATTACATCAGCGATCCTCTGATATGCTTCTTCCTTTTCCTTGATCGACTGAGCGCGTAGATCTTCATTACAGGTCATGGCCTCCTCCCACCTTTCGTTGGCGGTGGTGCAGGCTTTCTAGGCCTCCTCAAGTTTCCTCTGATCGCCAACTAACTGGAACTCAAGCGATACCACCTTGCGGCGTTTCGTTTCCAGCTCTAACTTGCTCGCGAGAAGCTCAGCATTAGCACGCTCTGCTGAATAGCCCTGCACCATCGCCAACACTTCCATCTTCTTGGCTTTCTGGGCGTACTCCAGCCCCCTAGCACACGCACTCTGCGTGGTTTTCCTCCAGCCCCCAATCTCCATCCTTAGACTTTCAAGCTGGGCCTTCACCTCCTCCAGTTTTTTCTTTAGTGGCTCTACTTCGCCTTTTGCACACGCTGCTTTGCTCAACAAGGCTCTTGCTAAGGTCATCGCCTCCATATGGGTTAAGCAAAGCCCCCTTAGCAGTTCAGCCTCTATAAAACTTACCATCGAACGCACGGTTGCGTCCTCCATTACTCCCAAGAGCCGGTCTGCAGCAGTCCTGGCTTCACCTCCTTTTCCCACCAGTTGCTCGGACACAGCTCACGCATGGTAAATGGCGGTCTTCAACCTAGCCTCCCCTCCTTCTCCGTGAGGCACAGGACCCCCCTTGGGCAGTTGCTCCGTCCCCTGCTCAGGGCCAGTCGCCCCACTTTCCACTTGTGTTTCGGGGCCCATGGCACTCAAGTGTTCTTTTACCGCTTGGGCCCCTTGACCTTCGTCCTCTTGTGCCTCTGGGACAACCACCCCTTCTGGAGTTACCTCCACCCCTCATTCCTTCACCTTCTCCACCATGGGGGTGTCCTCGCTACTAACCTTCATCTTCTTTAAGCCTGGCGCATCCTTACTCCCCTCAATGGCAACTCTCTTCTTCTTCGACCTCTTCAGCACTGCTTCCACCTCTTGTTTGCCCCTCTCCTTCAGTGGATCTATGGGTGGCGGCAATGGGGCAAACTAAGTCAGGTTCTTGTCACCCAAAGGCTTAGGATGAGGTCGGAGCCTCTCCTTCATCACCAATTTCGGGGCAAGCCTCAGCTTTGTCTCCTTATATTTGTCCACTTTGGCGAACAATCTCCTCTCCTCCTCCTCCTCTGCCTTCCTCTGCACCTCCAGCTCCTCCCTTGCTAGATCCTCTCCCAATGGTTGCGGTCCCAAGTTCAGGGCAAACAACGTTGAAGGAAGGACCAGCTTGTCCCACCTCACTCCCTTCTCCTTCCTCCACTCCCTCACCTTCTTCACTGGGTCTTCGGTCGTCACATCCAACCTGGGCTCAACTAATTTAGTGAGGACCTTCCATGTTGTCCAAACTCGCAATGGGGCAAACTAAGTCAGGTTCTTGTCACCCAAAGGCTTAGGATGAGGTCGGAGCCTCTCCTTCATCACCAATTTCGGGGCAAGCCTCAGCTTTGTCTCCTTATATTTGTCCACTTTGGCGAACAATCTCCTCTCCTCCTCCTCCTCTGCCTTCCTCTGCACCTCCAGCTCCTCCCTTGCTAGATCCTCTCCCAATGGTTGCGGTCCCAAGTTCAGGGCAAACAATGTTGAAGGAAGGACCAGCTTGTCCCACCTCACTCCCTTCTCCTTCCTCCACTCCCTCACCTTCTTCACTCGGTCTTCGGTCGTCACGTCCAACCTGGGCTCAACTAATTTAGTGAGGACCTTCCATGTTGTCCAAACTCCCTTTTCCACCATTCACTGATACAAAAAACTATCTCGGCATCCATCCCTTCACCAAAGAGGGCAACCGCGCCACTACACCTCGCCCCGCTATTGCCTGCAACGTCACCCACATCTCCTGTTGACCGGAGGCCTTGTAGAAGGAGAAAAATTCCTCCACAGTCATGGCCACCCCTCCAGTCGCTTGCTACCAAGAACTTACACAAGCCATTAGTATCTTCCAGGCATTCGGCATCAACTGCCCTGGCACCACTTCTAGCTTGTTCAACACGTCCACTACTATTTGGGGGAGAGGTAGCATCAAACCTTCTCGCAGCGCTTCCTCGTAGAGGCTGAATTCGTCCAGCCTCACATCCGACGCTTTCTCCTTGGATGTGGGCAGCCTCAGCCCTATTTCCAAGGGAATTTGGTACTTCCTCCTTATTCCCCCCAACTTCTCTGCCGTAAGTATGGATCTGTCTGGCTTGGTATGCCAGTGGTCCAGCTCCACTTGACTAATAGGTCTCGCGGCTGCAATCATTGCCGTAGGACGAGTCCGCACCACCTACCTAGCTACCCTACCCTCTCTTCGCTCCGCACGGTACTGTTCCGCCAACCCCACCGTATCATCATCACCTAACGAATCAAGCCTTGTGGCTGGCTCTTCCTCTTGCGCCATTTCTCTTGCATATCTATGAATTGCTTCGGACGCGGGCACAAGAAAGTTCACAAAGTGTTGCAGAGGTATATCACAAGACACAAATGAGTTTACCTCTGGGATGCTCTGATTTTTTGCAATAAGATAGGTAAAGCAGATAATTCCAAGGGTCAAGATTAAATTTTGCCAGTTTGAAAATTTTCAAATTTTTTTCCAAAACAGCATTTTCAACGCCCTATATGAAATCTATGCCTTCGTTTTTTGCCCAACGCCCAACCTCCCCCATTACGGGATTCTGCCATGTGGACAACCACAATCCACCACCCTCTTCCCCTTCCCTATCTATTCCACTTCACTTCACTTCACCACGTGCCCCGCCGCTCCTCGAACCCTACACACCGCCACTTCTCCTTCTCACTCGGCCACCCTTCGCGGTCGGCCCTCCTCACGGTCAATCCGTCCACTGGGTCACCTTCGCGGTCGGCCCTCCTCACGGTTGGTCCATCCACTTGGTCACCCTTCACGGTCGGCCCTCCTCACGGTCGATCCGTCTACTGGGTCACCTTCGCGGTCGGTCCTCCTCACAATCGGTCCGTCCACTCGGCCACCCTTCGCGGTCGGTCCCTCCGCTCAGTCACCCCTTGTCATCGGTCCACCTCCTGGTCGGTCTTCGCCCCGTTGATCTCTCACAACCCCTGTTTTCCTCCTTATTTCCTTCGTTAGACTAAAGCTGCACTTGGGAATGGGGGACTACTGACATGGGTAAGCCCATAAAGGATATGACCCACCACTTAAGGTCCAATCCATGATTCAAATACTAAAGCCCAACACTCTTGAAGCCCAATGTTGCACCAAACACCAATGACATCTAAACACTTGGCAAGTAGAGAACCCCCCACATTAGCAGACAAAGATCCTGCAGAGTTATTGCAACACACATCAACCATTAATGAGTTTCCCTGCAGCATTTATTATGATAACCCCTCACGTCGGAACAGAACGGCCTCACCATGAACAAGGCAAGCTAGAGCATAGACTATCGATAAACATGACTGCCCGGAGTGGACAAGAAAATGATGAGCAAAGGATATAAGTAGGCTCAGGCAGAAAGAAGGTTAAGCTTCTCTATCACCAATCTATCTCTATATTCCACCTCTCTCAAACTTGCTTGTAGGAGGGTTCGTTGGGGGACTCCCCATTCCCCGTTGAACTCTTGTGCAGGTCTTTCTGTGGGCTTGGCACCTTGGGCACCAGTTTGGAAAGCATGGATCAATCTGACCCGTTCCATCTGGAACACGCTATATCATCAATTGGGATATAGACTTTTGAGTGAGATTTTGTTGAGAGTTTTAAACTTTATTGTAAAAGGATTTGCACTCCCTTCTTCTTACTCTTGCGAGAGTGATTTTTTTGTGAGTGATTTTTGGAATGAAATCACTTGGGATAGGCGTGACTAGGTGTAGACACCCCATTTTTGACCGACCTTAAGACTCAGACGTCACCGATTGAGCGCTTGGTGATGTTGCATAATGTGCTCGTTCAGAAGTTTCAGAGTCGCGGCCGCGAGCCTTGTCTCCGGACTTCCGAACCCTCTTTTGTGCCTTGCCTCGGTTTGCGAACCAGACTCGGTTTTCTCTGTTTCTTTTCCTGAGGGGAGGGAGAGGTCCCGTAGACCATCTCTCAGTGGCCGTGGGCTACATTTTGTGGCCGTAGGCCATTTTGCCCATTTCGGAGCCTGGTTTCCGGTTTTTCGGAACCGTTGGCCGTGTGCCTCGGTTCGGGACCGCTTAACCATCTCGGTTTGCTCTAAATTTTGGCATACATCTTATTTGCTCCCTTTTGAGGGACACTGGGTTCTGAGAAACCCACTTCGTGGCCGAACGCCACTTTCAGTGCTTAGCAGCCCATTTTCGGGACCCCGAACTGCGTGTTTTGGCCCCCGGGCATTTGTTTTGCATCGGTTTTCGTTCATTTTTGGCAGGTACCTCTGTTTTACCACTAGGAAGGTCACTGGAGGGTGGGAGGCTAGCAATTATCTTGGCAACCATTTATATTCCATTTTCGCCCTCCGACACCCGTTTTTCGCACTTCCGAGCCAATGTTGAACACCTTGGGGCCACTTTCTTCAACCCCAAACCACATATTAGTATTGTACACACATGGGAGGATCCTAATATTATATGGGCGGCCAGAAACTCCAATTGAACCTTTTGAACCCCTCCTAAAAATGGCTTGTTCTCTCTCCTGTTTTAAAGTTTCCAAATTCGAACCACAGAGTTGTGAAGAGGAGACCTGGGAGGCCACCTTTTTGTGCGATGGCCGGCCTCTCAAGCAAGTTGCTTTTTGAACCCACTAGCCACGGCTCCCGGCTAGGGCGAGGAAGTGTGGGCCGGTACCAGATGGCCACCTGCAAGTCAAAAGGTCGGCCGGCCAATTGATCCTCCAATTGGCAACTTTACAGCTCGTATAGCTGTGTTCCCCTAGAAACATTCTGTCCGATGGTGATAGGTTTCTGTGTGGGGGAAAGCCTTGGTCCTTTTTCCCCCACCCTTTTCCTTCCATGTTCTCCCTCTCCATTTTGGGTCCCTTATAACCAGCTGCAAGCATTGTATTTGGGTTAGAAAAAATCTCTTTGCAGCTTGTATTACAAGTAAATCCTTCCTACATCTTACTCTTGATCATTCTCTTGAAAAACCTTCCCAAGTCACAACACCACCATTTCTTCTTGCGACAACCACCCCCCCCTTCCATTCCTCCACATTCCGAGACAGTTTGGAAGGTGTTCTCCCCAAGCTACCTACCGAGGTGCTGACCAAAACTGTAAAGCCAAGAAGCATCCTCGCAAGCACTTGTCTTCAAGGTAAGTCACTATTTCTCCTCTTTTTGAGCTTATATTTATGTCATACATATTCTTAAGCATCCAACATGCTTTTGTTATTGCAGCTCTCCAAGGCCTCTACTGAAAGTGGCTCTTCTTTTGAGCTCTTTCACCTGTTTCTTATAAGGGCTCAACCCTTTTATGAACGGGCCCCCCATTCTTGCACTTGCTTCAATATCTTCCTTGAATGCTATATTATTCTTCCACTGCTTTGTGCAGCCCATTATGCTTCCGAGTTTTTGGTTCATTTTATCATAGAACTAATAGAGTAGTCTCATATTTTGGACTCTCCATCTGTTGTGTTCATTAGGAGGTCTTTGATAAGGAACTTATATTGATGTGTAATAGTTTTGGTTATTACTTGTTTAGATGTCGATTTATAGCCAAGCTTTGAGTCTAATTTCTACTTGTACAATCGCATTACTAGCTACCCGTATGTTGTAACTTAATACTTTGTTTAGTAATTTAATGGTTCATATACCATTTCTGCTTATATACTATGCATTTTTTTGTCTCGTTCTCTTCGATTCCAAAATTGTTCAATTGCATTCTTAGTAATGGAATTTTCTTTTCAGTTTTGGCTTCTGTGTCCAATTTTATACTACGGCATTCTGTGCCTCTGCCTTGGCTCCTTCCTTTTTTTGTTCTCCCTCTTTTTCTTGCCATTCTCATAGAGCTTTAGCTAAATAATCTATATGTTTTGTTTTTAGGAAGAGGTTAGTATTACAAAGTTCTTAATGTTGCATTGTTTGGCGGCCCATCATTCTCCTTGGGATCTTCTGTGGTGTGAAGTACCTTCTCAAAACTTAGTTTACGAGGGTCCTGATTCATCATGCGAGTTGACTTCCTCACTCCTCATGTTTCAGGCGCCATTTTTGCATAGCCATCTCTTTGCAACAACTATGATCTTTCGAGGATATGTGTATAGAGACCTTTTGTCCATTTCTGTATGAATAAGTGAATGTATTTTGGTCATGTTGCCTGTTGTCCTCGCTATTTGTTATTTAATTGCGCCTGAATACCAAAAATTAAGTACTACAGTGCTATTGCCAAGATAAGTGATTTTCTTAGAGTTGCATGGCAAGATTACACATTCTGATGCTGTCCATCAATTTGCTTATATTCTCGAGCGGAGAACTGATTCCTTGTGCATCGGTAGACATTCGTACTGTAGACAATATTCGCTTGCGATATCCATGAGGGTTTCGTCTATCTATTGCAGCACACATCTAGTTTAAGTTTAAGACATACTAACAATTGCAACTCTCGATTACTTGAATATATACCTATGGTCTACATCGTTTTTCAGCCATGCTGTCTTTTACATAAGATTTTGCGACATTTCAGGACTAATAAACCCTACGAGGTCATAGGTTATCTAAATACTTTATATATTAAGTGCCCGTACAACTCGGATCTCTGATCTTGTAAGGTCTACAACCGTGTTAATCCATACTGCAATTTTCGAGTTGTTTTATGTTTTATTATTCTACGAACTCAATTAGGCTACTTACTACTCTCGAGATATGTTACAACTAGTAAACAAAAAATGGATGAGGGCATATACTCATAGAATATAAATGTGGTTATAAGATTCCTAATTTATCAATATATTTTGCATAATATTTAAGAGCATGTACCATCTGCCTCCGCGCTTTGCAGTCGTACCTGGCTAGGTGGCTTCCCAAACATTTTTAGAATTTTGTGCTTTCACTTTAATGCTTGTGCAAAGCATTTCGACGAGGCACTTCAATTTTCATCCATTGGCTTCCTAATGTGATTGTGTGGCTGAGGCTCTCTCATGTTGGTAATAACGCCCATATCAATATTTTCATGTCATGTGCATTGGTTATGCCTGCCTCGGTTTGCGCTGCCGTGTGCCACGCATTTCGAGCACTTTCATTTTCATCCATCGGCCTCTTATGTGAGTGGGCTAGGCTCTCTCCATGGTTAGTTAAGTCAATATGTTGCATTCTGATATGCCATTTTAGCCAATATGCATTGCGTATGCCATCTGCCTCGATCTTGTCGTGCCCTCTGTGTGCACGCGTTACGTGTACGCACTTCATCATTCATGCTCTTATGGGTAATCGCGTCGAGTTAGATGTCCAGAAGTCTCCCTGTGGCTGAGCCTCTCTCATGTTTGTTAGTCTACCCATTCACATATTCCAATGTCATTTGCATTGCGTATTTGTCATTTTCTCGCGTTCTCGGTTGCGTGCCCAGCGCGTGCACGCATTTCGATATGGCTCTCATTCTTTTAACAGACACTAGTGCATACTAGGTTGTTATCTTAGATTCGCATTCTCTCATTTTCTACGATTTGCGTGCCCGTGTGCACGCATTTCGAGATCTCATTTTCATTAGCATTGTGTCCTCGCTTCATTGTTCGTTATGCATCATGCCATGTCATATATTGCAATCGTAGTCCGGAGATAGGAGTTTAGCCCTCGGGCACGGGAAACGAAGGTACTGTTTGTCATGTCAAGTCCGAGCTGACCTATATTTTTAGACGATGGTCTATAGATGTCAAATTACCCATGTCACTCTGAGAATGAGATCAATATCTCATAATATGGCCTATTAAAACGGCATCCTTCATAGCGATTGTGATAGTTAGGGTTCTTTTGTGTGTTTTACAATGGCATTCATTCCTTCTAACTAGTTGAGTTGCACCATTTCGATGCTCATCTGGCATCATGCAATCGATATCGGTGATTGTGTGCACGAGGATCAGCAGGCATTGCCTATATCTGTGAAAATAACATTGCTCATGCTACCCCTTTCCTGCCTCTACTGTTCGCAAGCAGAAATGAAGAATAGCACTTTTCGGAGATTTGGCATACGCACGCTTCCAAGAATAACTGCTAAACAGAGGCCTAAGTCTAAGGGTGGCCCGGTGGATTTCCGTGCAAGACCAACCCGGATCTCATCCATCCACAATAAAGCAAAGGCAGTTCTGGGCTTGCATATGCCAGTTTTATTTTATTTTCTTTAGTTTGATTTGTTATATATTATGGCAAATATTGTATACTTTTTTGGCACTGTAATTATATTGGATCTGACTATCCCTTTTTATTTCGGGACATGTATATTTATTCGGACCCTCTGCGCGAGGGCACAACTGTAATAAGTGTGCGTGTGTGTGTTGTATGTCTTCCAACCCCACGTCTTTCTCCCTTTTATTTATCCGCTTTTGATGGTTAGATTAGGGCATGTTTAAATTAGCATACAGTATGACAGCATGTTTGCATTCATTCATCTGTTGTGCATGCACCGGGCTCGGCGCATCATACTAACTGCATTGTACTTTCAATTCCAAATTGAATACACGTTAGTCGTAGCATTTCATATGCCATCTTAGAATAGCCGAGCCTGCTATAGTTGCATTTTTGCATGTGTTGCATTAGGCATCTCTGTATACTTAGGATTCATGCATGATTTCTAATGTAGTTTCTATTTTGGCTTGGAGTACTCGGTAAGTTTTATGCTTTAGCATCCTTGCATGCGTGTGAGTGAATGCCATGATAGCATGCTTACCATGAGGCAATATGCTTATGTGATATAACTGCCTGAATGCCTGTGGGTGAAGGTTGGGTTATTTGGATTGGAATAAATCATCAACTGTTTGTTTTAAGCCCACTAGATAGTGGCAAAACCATCTCTTCTAAGCCCACCTGCGGGTGGCATAATCTGCATTTTAAGCCTACTTGCGAGTAGCAAACCATCTTTCAAATAAACAAACATGAAATGTTTTGTTCCAATTCAGGCAACTCAGTCTATACTTATATGCTGTATGCATCACATAGTAACATAGGCTAATAACCGGAATAAGGACACACAAAGTTTTCAAAAATTGATATCATGGTTAGTAGAGGCCGATCTTTGATCGGGCGAGCGGGGGTGCTCACGAAGTGACCTTCCCCAATCGTACCCAAGTTCCCGAGCCGAGGCAACTTTGGTGATGACGGACACGTGGCCTTTGGCACCAAGTCAGGGTTTCCTAAATTTCCCATTAAAAAAAATATTTAGGTGGCGACTCTGTATCTGGCAAAGCAGTCCATGTTTGGCACTTCTTTTCAAAAATCTGTTTCTCAAAACAATTTGCCGGATTTGGACTCTTTGGTTCAGACCTAGAATCGTGACAAATTTGAGAGTCATGAGCTGTAGTGACCCCAATATGAACAGAACGGGAGCTCGTTCCTCCCGGGGCGTTCGGGGACGTCTACACTAGGCACCGGATTCAAACCTAGTCATTTTTAATTTTTTTTTTTTTTTTTTTGTGAGTAGTTTTGGGATCAAATCTCTTGGATTAGGTGTGGCTAGCACCATATTCAAAACTAGTCGACTTGAGTGATTAGGGATAGATCACTTGTTGTAAAGGTTCACTAGCACTTGTAAAGTTAGGGGTTAAAACGCTTTTTGAAGATAGTAAAGAAATTCTCAATGAGGATACTTAGGGAGTGGACGTAGGCTTGGGTTAAACTGAACCACTATAAATCGTAGTGTTGATATCTCTTCTCCTTTCTCTTATCACTGCTTATTTTTTTGTGTAATTATTTGCATTGCTTCTTCATCAGTTATAGTTTGATTGCGTAAGTTTTATATCTCTATTTTATTTCTGAGTTAGCTCAAACTGCATTAGTTTTCATTACTGCTTAAATATTTTGAAAAACCTAATTCACTCCCTCTATTGGATTGTTATTACTAGGATAACAATTGGTATCAGAACCTTGGCTTTATTCTTGACTTAATTGTCTTAGAGTTTGATCATAACAACTATTATGGGCACTTCCCTTGCCAAAGGCCAATCTAGTAATAGACCTCCTTTATTTAGTGGTGTGAATTATAACTATTGGAAGGCAAGAATGACTATATATGTGACATCCCAAAGAATGCCTTGTACTATACTATAACTATATCATTATCCATCTTTGAATTCTAGAGATAAATTTATGAATTGTTAGGATAACAACTTAGAAGATGAATACATTAGCTAGAAAACTTAGGAATGTATGTGCTTGATAGAGAACCTAAGGAGCCTAGAAGAATTTGAACATGTCCAAGAGAATTAGTAAGTATTGAATAGTTAGGGAATTCATCTTGAACTTGAATATTGAACACCTAGATGAATCAAGAAACCATAAGTGAAGATCTTAATGTTCTTAGTTTAACAAGTAGAATTTAATAAGTACTTTATTAGAAATTAAGTGGGATTAGCAAAAGTTAAGTAAGATCAACTAAGCGTAAGCAAGATTAATTACGCTAATGAAGATTAGGACTAAACATGATCAATTAGAACTAAGCTTAGTTAATTAAGGTAATGGGACAATTAGTAAAATACTTAAGCTAATTAATCTTTTACATCAAACAAAAGAAGCTTGGAGAGAGTTTGAGAGAAATCTTGAAGGTTGGCGGAGTTTGGTGATCTTGAGAGCTAGAACAAGATAAAGAAATGAGAAAAAAGAAAATCAATAGAAGATTGAAGATTTAGGCTTGAAAAATTATGAGAAATTCACTAAAAGGTGAGAAATTCAACCCTCCTTGTATTATTGATTTAATCTAGCTAGAAAATCATTTAGACTAAGTTTGAGAGATTAAAATTTAAAAGATAGGAAAAAGTTTGGAAAATAAAAAGGGTTTAAAGAATTTATAATAAAAACCATGTTTTGATTTGTTTAAGCTTAGAATTCATTGCATATAAAAGTTTACGTATGAAACACACATCATCTATTCATATTTAGAAGCCTTAAACATCATGTTTTGAAGGTTTGAAATGAAGAAAAATGAGAAAAGGTTTGAAAGAAAGTTAGGTTGAAGCATTCTTAGATCAAATCTGATTAGTTCGACCTTGAACTCATGCATTCAAATGAGTTTTCATGAACCTTACATCATATTTTCATGCTTTAGTATATCAAATATCATGATTTGAGACCTTAGGATGCAAGAAATGGAATTAGAACACCAAGAACATGTACTTGCCTGAAATTTTGCTTGGTAGGTGCTCAAGCGACCACCATCCACCGCACGAGTGACCAAAGCCAAAACCGCCATTGTAGGAACCAATGCTCATGCGGCCTAGGACATAGCACGAGCGCACAACCCACCGCACATGCAACCAAGTCCGACACACGTATAGCACTCCCTGTTTAGCCCAACTTCAAATGGGCATATCTCTCATCCATACTCGATTTTAAGCGATTCTTGAGTATAAATTCAAGCCCCGAAAGTCTAATTTCTAACGGTGGTGGTCTCACATCCAAATTCCAAGTATACAAAGAGATATGTTTAAATTAGTAAAGGCTACTCACTTTCTTCTTAATCATGTCATGCTAATTCATTTCCTAACTTAGTTTTCTTTCATTTGCTTCCTATTTCCTTCAACTCAAAACATCTAACATTATATTTTTTAATATAAAACATATAAAAATGTTGTAAGGTACTTAGGGATTTTTAATATGCACCTTTAGCACATGATTAACACTTGATACGACTTAGATTTGAGCTTAGAAAAGCACTAGATGATCTAAGAAAATATTAGAAAACATTAAGTTAAGCCATGAACATTTAGGACCCTTCAAAGTACGCCTTTGACACAAGTTTTGTACTTGACAACATTTAGAAAAGACTTGAGTTGGAACCAGAAACCCTTTAGAAAATGTTAAGCTAAACTAAAACACTTGAATTGATTTAAGGACTTGTAGGTTAAGATGTTTTCAATGCCTTGTTTATACTTTGTGAAGATTAAGCTTTGGAAGAAGGGAAAACCTCATTGTTCACGAGCCATTTGTGAGTAATATTATTGTAAAGTTATGTTTGAAAGCTAGTTGTAAAAACTCGATGATATATCATGGTTTATAAAATTCTTTGTTTATGAATGAATAATTATCCTATATTTTGTTTAAATCTATCAATGACATCCTCAGACAGTCCTAGCCATTAGCGAACAGTCTAAATGCACCATGGCCATTTTTAAGCTCCATTGCCACCGAAGTGTGGATTGTCTAATTGGTACACCAGTCGATTATTCTATTAAGAGGTTCTAATGGATATACCATGCTATCATGTTATGATTATGGAATATTCTTATGAGAAATGTTCAAATGCTTTTGGAAATAAGATATTATATCTACGCTTTGTAAATGTTATTGGAATTCATTCATTTACTACTTTACTATAAGGCAATGGCCCACCGCCTCACCCTTATATATATGTAGATACAAGCGAAGTATCATGAAGAAATTAGTTCCTTGAATTTTATGTATATGTGCTAAAGACAAGAGAGTTGTAATTAGCCTTGTATGTGTTAAATCCCTTATAAAAGAGTATGTAATCAAGAATGATCTATGTTTCATTTCATATAGTTATGCATTGCTCCGAATGGTTGTTTAAATGAACTTAATGGACTCAACTAAAGTAATTGTTAGCTTTCAAAACTTAATACAAGATTTTCCCCAATTATCATAAGAGTCTAACTTGCTTTTTGTCTAGTGAGGCTGTAGACACCCCATTTTTGACCGACCTTAAGACTCAGACGTCACTGATTGAGCGCTTGGTGATGTTACATAATGTGCTCGTTCAGAAGTTTCAGAGTCACGGCCGCGAGCCCTGCCTCCGGACTTCCAAACCCTCTTTTGTGCCTTGTCTCGGTTTGCGAACCAGACTCAGTTTTTCTCTGTTTCTTTTCCTGAGGGGAGGGAGAGGTCCTGTAGACCATCTCTCACTGGCCGTGGGCTACATTTGGTGGCCGTAGGCCATTTCGCCCATTTCGGAGCCCGATTTCCAGTTTTTCGGAACCGTTGGCCATGTGCCTCGGTTCGGGACCGCTTAACCATCTCCGTTTGCTCTAAATTTTTGGCATACTTCCTTTCTACTCCCTTTTGAGGGACACTGGGGTCTGAGAAACCCACTTCGTGGCCGAATGCCACTTTCGGTGCTTAACAGCCCATTTTCGGGACCCCGAACTGCGCGTTTTGGCCCCCGAACATTCGTTTTGCAACGGTTTTCGTTCATTTTTGGCAGGTACCTCTGTTTTATCACTGGGAAGGCCGTAGAAGGGTGGGAGGCCAGTAATTGTTGCAGCAACCAGTTATACATCCTCCGACGCCCTCCGGCGCCCGTTTTTCGCACTTCCCACCTGAAACAAAAATACCTGGCCGGCCATGATCCTCACACTGTTCACTTTATAGCTGCATAGCTTTATCCTCCAGAAAATATCCCAATCTGGGGGATATTTTGTGGGGGAAAACTTGCCTATTTCCCCCCACCTTTTGCCCCTCCTTTACTCCCCCTTTTTTGTCCATATAATCAGCTGGCAACATTGCATACAAGGGTTAGAAAATTTGCTCCTCAAGCTTGAATAGAAAACTCCCTCTCCATCTCCCTCATTTCCTTGAAAACCTTCAAGCACCTCATTTTCTTCATCACCACCAAGCTCTACCACCACCACTCCATTCCAGCAGCAAGGGGAGGAATTCCAGCATCTAAGAGGCAACAAATTTGGTCCAAGAAGCAACAAAAGTATTGATCTTCAAGGGTGAGTCCATTTTCCCTCTTTTCTAGTTCATTTTTGCACCATTCCTCTAGCCATCATGCTTATTGTTTTGAGCTCTGACCAAAACTGAAAAGGGCATTTTTTTGAGCTCATTTTCATGTCTCATTAAGGACTCAACCCTGTTTGAGCCCTCCATCTTGCACTTGCTTCAATACCCTCTTTGTATGTCAATATTTTGCATGCTTTTTCTAGCCTACATGTGATCTATTTTGGAGTTTCTCATGAACTGATATTAGGCTTATTTTGAGCCCCTCTTCAACATTGAAGAAGGGCTCAACACTGTTTGGAACCTCCATACTACACTTGCCTTTATATTCATCTTTGGTCCCCTATTCTTGTATGACTTGGCAGCCTATCTTGGTTCCATTTTTGGTCATTTTACAGAGCTATAAAATTTCTTATTTTGGCCCATTATTCATGTTTCATTAAGGGCCTTTTATGGTTTGAGGCATATTTTATACACTTCATGTTATATCCCTCTTTTAATCCCCATTTTTGCATGATTTGTTAGCCTATCTTGCTTCGGTTTTTGGCCTTTTTACAGTACTAAAAATAGTCTTATTTTGGCCCATTATTCATGTTTAATCAAGGGTCTCTGGCTGTTTGATGAATATTTTGCATACTTTGTGTTATAGCCACTTTTGAGCCTCATTTTGCATTGCATTTCTAGCATGTTTGTATACTATTTTGGAGTTTTTACAGTTTTTTAAATAGTCATATTTTTTGTCCCTCTTCAATGTTGTAGAAGGGAATTTTTCAGTTTGGGCTTTGCATATACCACTTGCCTCTTTGGCCACCTTTTGGCCCTTTTTCTTGCATGGGAGTGAAGCCATACATGTGTTTGTTTTTGGGGTTTTTACAGTTCTGGAAAACATCATATTTTGGGCCCCTCTTCAACTTTTTTGAAGGACCCTAACCTATTTGGAGTTAGCAGCTATGAGTTTCTTCATAATCTCATGTTTAGGGCCATTTCTTGCATGCCATTGTTGCCCTATCTTTGCTTGCTGTTTGGCCATGGTTTGTGCTTAAAAAATTCTTATTTTGAGGCTGCCTTGCTTCTGTCTTTTCATTCCATGTACCAATTATGCATGCTTTGTATAGCTGTAGTTCATTCTATGTGCCTAATTTTGCATTTCGGGAGAGATCCCATGCATCGGGTGTGTTTTCGCCTCATTTCGGGGCTGTTTTCCCCCACATTTCATTGCTGAAAATCCATTAACATGTTTGCATATCATTTTTGCCATATTGCATTGCATATACCATTGCCTCGGTTTGCGTGCCCGTGTGCACGCATTTCGAGGCACCTCATTTTCACTCATCGGCCTCTTATGTGAGTGTAGCTGAGGCTCTCTCATGTTAGTGTAAGCCCATATCACATTTCCATGTCATTTGCATTGCATATGTTCTTGTTCCGATTATTAATATGCTATCATTACTATGTGAGGCACACAAATATAGACTATTTCTCTCACTTTGGAATGCTTTGTTTCATGTGTGTTTGAAAAGAATTTTGAGCATGCGCTACTTGAAAAGGTAAGCTAATATGTATATTAATCAAAATCATCCCAACTTAAGCGAATAACCTTTATCCACCGGCATTCAAGAGGTATATCAAATAAGCACTTAGCCTCATGGTAATATGTTTGATATGGCAACACAAACGTGTATTCGATATGCTAAAGCGTGACATGCTCACCTAGTACTCTGAGGCAAGCCAAAGGATATAAAACAATTAACAAAATACAGGCTCTACCATGGTGGTGTTTGGGAACCTAGGTTCCAAATTTTTTTCTCATTTTTTCCACTAAAAGACAAACTTTTTACAAAATCAAAAAAAACACATCCAAACAAAATATCACATCCAACCCCATAATCATTTCACTTTTTCTCTCACAAACATCACATCCAACCACATAAAAACCCAACTATCTTCCCAAACACCAAAAATTTTTTATCCAATAAAAACCTACATAAAAACCCACTTCCCAAACACCATCCATGTAAGTGACTAATGCAACACATACAAAATACAACTACTACGTTCGGTTTATTAACATTACATATGGCTCAACTCAAAGCATGCGATAGCACACGTATTCAAGTAAGTAGGAATGACTTTAGGATGATGAACCGAACCCGATGCATGCAAAAAAATGGATATTTACACATGGTGATGATATCAAGCCAAAATATGATACTACATGCAACCGTCATAAGCAAGTAAATAAAAGGGAGAAATAATGGGGATTAGAAGCCATACACAATATTACAAGTTTGCCCTCATGCGGGAGGGTCCAAATAAATATCCTAATTAAACTAATTATTACAACACCAAATTAACTAATTAACTACATTAATTAGCTATTCCATATTTGAATTAAGCAACTAATTATTTACAACGTACTAATATTAAAGTGCTAAAGGAATGAAACAGGAGTTGAGGAGCCGTGTGCACACAAATGAGAACATCCTCCCGAAAACTTCTCTGTTTGCTGCCAGATTCTGTTCTATTTTGCATTCAGAAAATTAATCTATTTTTGCCTCAACTTCTGCTTTGTTCTGCCATGAAAATGCCACTGTCTTTGCAAGAAAAGGTGGCCGGCCGGCCTTGAGAAGTGGTCGGTCGGACAGCCGACCGATCACTACTTTTGGGTTCTGCCCTATTGCCACAAAATTGAAATAGAGCAAAAATAGAGTGTTTATAGGAGATGTTTATCTTCTCTGCCTCTCCCTATCATAAAACTGCTCAAAGAAGAAGTAGATTCAGTTCGCAAATCATCAATATTCGCAAAGTTGTTGCATGATGGTCTATGAATAGATAGGACAAAGACTCAATAAATGGTGTCCTGGAGTTACCTCAAGAAAAGGGGTGGAAATTGATTCTTGAACCACTAAACACCACTACAAAGTATGTAATTATTCAAGACTCAATGGCTTCAATATAACGTCTGATTGAACCCAACTTAAGTTTATTACCTTTTTTTTACATTACCTTGCCATTTTCCTTATCTTTTCTTCATTTTTTTCCAAAAGTGACCACTATGTCCCCTAAGTACAAAAACCGATAAAGAGAAGTGTCAAACAAGAAGTTATGCTTAACATGAGAGAGATGTAATGCCTTGGTAATGAATCTTCAAAGAGATTAAACCATTAAGCATGGAAAATCTTTTTCTCATGCCTTGAGTAACAAACTAGTGTTTAAGACAACTCTTAAGCAAAGGGAAAAAAAGAAAGGAGGGAGGTTGCAGAGATTATTATGCACATGTGATGAGTTGCAAGTGTGAGTATTAATACAAAAAAATAATGAATGAAAAGCTATCAACTCAAATGGATTGGTGCCTAAGGCCTAAACCCCCAAATCCATAAGGATTTTACAACACCTCATGCATAACATTCAAGGCATAAATTAAATAAACAATTAAAAAAGCCCTAAAATTGCAAAAATAGTGCTGGAATCATGTTGAAAAGCTAGGAAAAGTAAACAAACAAAAAACAGGAAATAAAGCTCGTAAGCAAGCCTAAGGAAGAGTGGCCAACCCCTCACTTTTTGGACCTTAAAATCACATGTTTTTGCCTTTGAAAACTCTATAAATCAGCAGCTAAAAGTGAAGGAACAAGTGGGAAACACAAGTATTTGAGCTATGGAATAAGGTACAAGAAATGGTGGTTAACCCTCTATCTTTGATAGCTTTTATATCACAAGTTTCAGCCCACAAAAACAATCCAAAACAATGTGAAAAATAGCAAGAAAAGTGCAGGAAAGAGTAGTATAAAGATGGCAAAAGTTATACCTCTTGAAAAGAAGATGTTCTTTGGTTCACAAACCACAAGGTGATCACCCTCAAGAGCTAACATTTAGGCTCAATAATCTCAGTAAGAAGCCTTAAAATTTTGGTTTAGTTCGTATGTAGAGTGTATATATATTGCAAGATAGAGAGGGAGAGTGTTTGGCAAGTTTTGGGCACTTGGCAAATTTTTCTAACCTAAAACCATGAAGGATGGTCACCTATTTATAGAAAAACAAGTTCCTCTGTCGGAAATATCTATATTGAGCCAACTAGTGCAAGGCATGCACATGGGGGGACATCTGGCAGCAAATATGTGCTAGCTCCTGGACATGGCTAGCTGGCCATGAAAAGGGATGGCCGGCCATTAAAAATTGGCCTGCCGACCACTTTTTGGCCAGCAGGCCTCTGAGTGGTTAGGTTAGAAAAAATTAGGTTTTGGTCCAAAGAAGGTACAAGGTTTTAAGCTCTGAAACTCAAAATTGAAGCTCTTTGCTAAAGAAATTAAACGGTTTGTACAATGTATTATTCATCATTGAGTGTTCACCATGAGGCACCCAAGTCTCAAGAGTGGTCAAAAATGGAGTATCTACAATTGCCCCTCTTTGACAGAGCTCAAAGTTATGAAATGACGTGAGTGAATGTCAAAATCCGAAGACGTCCCATTTTGACAAGGCCGTAAGACTTGGGCAAGTAATCAAAATGTAAATGCAATTGGTTGAACTCGGAAGTTGCCTAGGTATCCCTTTGCAAGGAATCAAACCAACATAGTTCAGGGGCAGGTTGCAAATGATATGCACAAATGATATGCACGAAGCAAGTTATTTTTGAAAATCCATGATCATGCAAAACAATGCAATAAGCAGTAAATGAATGACAACATATGAATGAAAGAAACCTTAGTTTAAATCAAAACAAATCTAATTGTGCCTCACACGAAAAGGAGTAAGCAAACAATAATTCCAAACACGTTTCATGTGAAAGGAGGAAAGGCACACTCTAACCACACTGAAATTGTGAAAAGAAGAAGAGAAGAACCACTTAAGAAAATCAACGGAGACAAAACTAGAACTTTTCATATAACCACGCCGAAATCGTCAAATGAGAAAGAGAAGAACCACTTAAGGTCGTGTTCCTGTACGCGCTGAGATACTCTAACCACACTTAAATCGTGAGAAGATGAAGAGAAAAACTGCTTAGGGTCGTGTTCCTACACACCCTGAGATACTCTAACTACGTTGAAATCGTGAAAATAGGTCCTGAGAAAATCGCTCAGGGTCACGTTCCTGCACACCCTGAGATACTCTAATCATGTTGAAATCGTGAGATAAGGAAGAAAAAATTCCAAACACGCTGAAATCGTGTGAGGAGGAAGAACACTCTAACCACACTGAAATCGTAAGAAGAGGTCTTGAAAAAAAACTGCTCAAGGTCACTTTCCTGCACGCCCTAAGATACTCTAACCACGGTGAAATCGTGAGAAGAGAAAAAGAAAATTCCAAACACGCTGAAATCGTGAGAAGAGGTCCTGAGAAAAAACCGCTCAAGGTCGCGTTCCTGCACGCCCTAAGATAAATTCCAAGCACACTAAAATCGTGTGAGGAAGAAAGAACACTCTAACCACGTTGAAATTGTGAGAAGAGGTCCTGAGAAAAAAATCACGCAGGGTTTTGTTTCTGCATGACCTGAGATAAATTCCAAACAAGCTGAAATCGTGTGAGGAAAGAAACACTCAAACCACGCTGAAATCGTGAGAAGAGGTCCCGCCGCTCAGGGTCGCGTTTTTGCATGCCCTGAGATACTAAAAAAAAAACACTCGAGTAACACTCTAACCACGCTGAAATCGTGAGAAGAGGTCCTAAGAAAACCACTCAGTTCCACGTTCCTACACGCCCTGAGATAGAAAATCGCTCGAGAACACATCTTACGCGTCTTGAAAAAATCCCCGAGGCACAATGATCCTAAATGCATTTTAGTGTAAAAGGATAAATGATACAAGATAACACATAATGCGAATAGATGCAATAAGTGCGATAGATGATATGGTATGTGTGACAAGAAATGTAGTGGATGATGCTTAGAGACAAACAAAGCGGCACTTTAGAAAGCAGCTCACGGGGTGAATGGCGATGAATCGCTCTACTCTAACTGGGATCTCTCCTTTATGTTCTTTAAACTCTTATCTTCAACTCATAATTCAAGGATCCTCAAATGCTAACAAAGGGGTAAAATCTACATGTAGAAGCCACGAATGCCACTTTTCTCCCTGACCATATTCACAACTTTCCCTATTCTCCAACGGGGTGACAAACTAGGTTGATTCAGTATCTAGAATTAAGGCACATACATGTTATCTCAACCTATGGGGCTTCTATACAGATTTCAAGCCAAGAATACACCCCTGGGTATTTAAACCAGACTTTAGTCTCGGAAATTCCAAACCTTTGTGTTCTAGGCATTGCCAGTCGAACTCATCGCAAACACAGCCAAGACGCCTCTGGTAGGGGAATGGTGTTTAGGGAGAGCACTCTTGATCGCCACTCTACCTTTAAAGCAGGCCTGAGCTCAAGGTCGAGATACACACATACTTCACAAAAATGATGAGGCCTGAGAAAGTGCATGCAAAATGCAATCTCGAAATTTTTGGAAGTTGAAACAAACTCAAATGCTCTAGTTTTTCCTTTTCTGCTTTTGCTTTGTAGTCTGAAACTTATGTAGCTTCAGATAGGCCCTTTTTTTACTGCTCTCTCTTTTTTTTTTTTTTTTGAAAATGATGATTGGGGTTGGACCTTGCAGTTTATGAAAGAAAGAATTCTGTTTTGCAAACCATGTTGGGAATGGTACGGTACTCTAATGAGTTCTTAACTGAGTATTGAGCCTACAACTGATCACGGTATGACTCAACAAAGGAAAAACAAAGCAAAAACAACTTAAACACGCCTATTTATAGCCACCAAAATCAAAACGACTTAAAACAAGAATCAAAACAAACAAAATAACACAAACAAAACACTTGGATATTTGCTTCTGGCGAGAGATCTCTCAATTCACGGGGAGCCTGCTTCCCTAGATATTGTTTCCCACTCTTTCTCATTCATGATGCTCACATCACTTTGGCACTAAATCTCTTCTTTTTTTTTTTCCCTTAAAAGCCCTTTCCTTACTTTTTCTCTCAACGCACATCTCTCTATTCTTTAATCTCTCTTTTTTTTATCCCTGCCCAGGTGTGGTTGATGGATAAGCTGGAAGTTGTAGACCCTATGAGGGGGTCAAATATCCAACTCTACTTCTAGTTCATGCTTTACACCTGGCTCGATACCTCACTGCTTGGCAGATGAGAGAGTTTTTGGCCCCCTCTGGCTAGCTCCAGTTGTGCCCTTTCTGGCGAGTGTGTCGACAATGGGGAAAAGACAAAAAATTGGACTCGACTATGCCCCTAGTTCATCATTTTGATCATACTTTTTTGTTTTTGGCTTTCTGCTAAAACAATTTTAACCAACATGAGAGTTTAGATTAACATGCTTGTTCAACTTTCTACTTTGAAATCATGTAAGTCAGGCTATGAGCACATTTTTTGGGTCCATAAAATTGTCTAGTATTGGGAAAATGGAATAATTTTCAAGAAATTGTAGTCAACTCCATTAAAAACCTCAAAAACTATTTTTGCAAATGGCCTCTACCCAACCAATCGAGGAATCAACTCTTCAGATGCACAACCTCGGATCTGAACTTGATTTTTCTTGCAGCTAAATCTTTTAACGGAATAGGACAACCGAATTTGAACGAAGATAAGCCAATTGTACATGGATATGATAGCTAAGTTGAACAAAGATAAACCAATCAACATGGATGAGACAAGCAGGTTGAAAAATGGTTGAGGTCGAACTTCAGGATGAAGTTGCCTACGTATCCCAAAGATGGAAATCAGGCCTTACGTAGCTCCCAGGTTAAGGTGCACTCGAGTATTAACTTTCTCTTTTTGCGCTCTAACTTTTACCAAAGCCACGCTTCCGGGTTTTAAACCTTGTGAGCTCTATTTTTCTTTTTCTATTCTTTTTTTTTATTTTTTTTTTCTTTTTTCATTTTCCTTTTCTTTGTTTTCATTTCTTCTTCTGTTTTTTTTCTTTTTCTTTTTCTTGCTCTAACTTTTGATTGGGTCGCTTTTCCGAGTTTTCGGCCCAGTGAGCCTCTCAAGGGTAGAGAATCACGTTTGATTGGTAGTGAGATCTCTGAGCCACTTGAATCCCTGAGAATGGCTACTATTCTTGACCAAATAGTCTTGATGATGTAATGGCC
This sequence comes from Camellia sinensis, assembly GCF_004153795.1. Classification (NCBI taxonomy): domain Eukaryota; kingdom Viridiplantae; phylum Streptophyta; class Magnoliopsida; order Ericales; family Theaceae; genus Camellia; species Camellia sinensis. Next base: position 328,762 of record NW_021025324.1, on the reverse strand, counting down.
CATCGAATTGGGTCTGAATTTGCCTCTAGTGTTGTGAATAGGAACTTGATTGTGCTTCAGTAAAAGAACCATCATCTTTTACACAAGCAGTTCGTGATTCTAAATGGCGTCTTGCTATGCAACAAGAGCTTGCTGCGCTCAAATCTAATGGCACATGGTCTCTTCAAGCTCTCTCTCTCTCTTGGGAAGAAATCGGTTGGATGCAAATGGGTGTACAAGATCAAATTCAAATCTAATGGTACTATCTTACGCTACGAAGCCCGACTGGTAGCAAGAGGATAGAACCAAATTGAAGGATTAGATTATCATGAGACTTTTGCTCCCGTTGCAAAGCTTGTGACTGTTTGTCTCCTTCTTGTTGTGGTATCAACCCAACATTGGCACCTTCACCAACTCAATGTTAATAATGCCATGGCAATCTTGATGAAAATGTCTACATGTCTTTACCTCCTGGTTTCAGACGAAAAGGGGAGACACGAGCTTGCAACTTGACAAATCATTGTATGGTCTCAAACAAGCTTCCCGTCAATGGTTTATCAAACTCTCAACTTCTCTCAAACAAGCTAACTACAAACAATCGAAGGCAGATTATTCCTTGTTCGCCCTATCCCAAGATGGAAATTTATTGATCTCCTCATTTATGTAGATGATGTCATTCTAGCGGGAAACAATCTACATGACATTAAAGGCACCAAGTCGATTCTGAAGGATCAATTTAAATTGAAAGACCTTTGACAATCGAAATATTTCTAGGCATAGAAGTTGCTCAATCCAACAAAGGCATTGCTCTTTCACAATAGAAATATGCTCGCAAAATTCTTGAAGACGTTGGATATCTTGGTGCGAAACCAGCTTCTTTTCCCATGGAACCAAACTTATCTCTCAGTAATTTGATGGTGACTACATTAGTGACCCTTCCTCATATCGAAGACTTGTTAGATGGCTGATTTATTTAACTATCACTCGACCCCACTTGGCATATATGGTCCATCTTCTAAATCAATTTATGGACAAACCACGAGTTCCACATTTAGAGGCAGCTCATCGAATCTTGTGTTATGTGAAACAAACACCCAGATAAGGAATTTTTCTTCCTAATTAAATGAATTTTGTGATGCAAATTGGGCTAGATGTCGTGATACTCGACAATCTGTTTCCGGGTACTGCATACTTCTTGGCAATTCGTTAGTTTCCTGGAAAACCAATAAACAAACTATGGTATCACGATCTAGCGTAGAAGCTGAATACTGATCTATGGCTACAACTTGTTGTGAAATTACCTAGTTGAAATACATTCTACAAGATTTGGGCATCAAGCATTCACACCCTGCCAACCTATATAGTGACAATCAAGCAACTCTCCATATTTCTTCAAACCCAGTTTTTTATGAGCAAACAAAACACATAGAAATTGATTTTCATTTCATACGAGAAAAGATTTAAAAAGGAATGATCAAAACGACTCACATATCCACATTACACCAGCCCGCCGACATTTTTACAAAGCCATTGAGTTCTTCACAATTCTTGACCTTACTTGGCAAGTTAGGAATTATCAACATACATTCCAAACTTGAGGGGAAGTGTTAAGGAATGTAAAGTCAATTAATGCACTGAATCTCGAATCTCCTACAATTTTGGACAGTCAATCCTCATTCATTTTTATTTGATTTGTTTTCCATTTTCATAGGAACATAAATAGGCAATGACAGTGTATATGCTTTAATTCAGGATCTAAATTAGTTTATGCATTGTATATATATTTCCTCTCTTTCAATGAATACATAGAGAGAAACGTTTATTGCTTCACATCGCCAATTTTGTGGTCCCGTCGGTTGGAAGTGACTATATCTGAACAAAAAGAAAAGGAGAAATTACAAAAAATTTAAAAAATTAAGATTTCACATGTTTTTCAAATTAAATCCGGAGTTTCAATTTTATCAATTTAAACTCTAAACTTCATTCTGTGCCACAATCTACTCCATCTCCATCTGTTGAACTAACGAAAAACTCAATTCTTGGCACCAAATCTCTATTAAATGTTTGCCCCCAGTCCCGTATATAACCCTCAAATCTCTAGTAAATGTTTAAAATACATTTTTTCATGGAATTTAGTAGCTAAAATACTATTTTTTTTCTGTCAATCATTTTTTTAACAAAAATAGACAGATGATTTTAAATTGAAAATAAATAAATAAAAATTTAAGACTTAAATTGATAAAATTAAAAAATTATTTTGATATGAAGGTCAAATCCTATATATTTTTTTAATATAATTTTCTTATTTTTACTACTATTAAGACGAGATAAATCCACTCTTGCAATTGAGTGTTTTGGGGTTTGAAACATACATAACCTATAATAAAAATAATTTTATTCATCTAGTGGAGAAGATTATCCATTCTTATAAACATCACTTATAAAAAATGACATAGTAAGAGATTGAGTTTTAATTAATTGATTCCTAAATAAATCAAAATTAACATGCAATAATTCATGTTAATGAAGGTAAATTCAAATGTAATTTTTAAGATAGCATTTTCCATATAACAAAAACATAGTTTCAAGTATTCCATTTGATTCAACTTATATAGTCCTTAACTGTGAGTCAAGTAAAAATAGAAATTAACAAGATATAGTCCTTAACTGTGAGTGAAGTAAAAATATCTCTATACTTGAGGGAAAATTCAAGAAAAAAAAATAAAATCCGCCATTAATAAGTCATGATAATAACATCCTGATTTCTATAAAATAACCCCTTCAAAGAATTATTTATTTATTTATGTACTTTCAATTTAAAATCATCTGTCTATTTTTCTTATTAAAAAAACTAAAATAATATTAATAAATGACAGAAAAAATGGTATTTTAGCTATTAAATTCCATGAAAAAATGTTTTTTAACATTTTATATATTCTTAAATTGAGTTTAATGACTAAAATATTTAACTTATGTGTACATAAAATGTCTAAAATATTCAATTGAGTTGATTCACCTCAATTATTTTCACCCCAACTGTCACCTTCACTCATGTTTGACAATCGGTGTGAAAATTGAGCTTTCTCTTGATTCATCTTCCTCCTTGCCCAAATCAAAGAAATGAGGGTAAAAAATGGGGCTGGGGGCAAACAACGTCATTTTCGGATGGATTTGACGACAAAAATTGAGTTTATGTTAGTTCAACAGACGAAGATGGGAGGAAGGCATAAATTCTTACATGGAATGAAATTCAAGATTTAAATTAATAAAATTAAAATCACGGGGCTTAATTTGAAAAACAAGCAAAATCCTGAGATTTTTTTTTTTTTTTTTGTAATTTGCCCAAAAGAAAGCTATTATGGTGTAATGAGTAACCTCTTTAGGATTTTTGAAAGGGTGTGATTTAGGATTAATTTTGATACTACAAAGGGTGTAATGGGAATTTCAAATTTTTCTTAACGACAAAAAATGTGCAAAGATGTAAAACTATTGTGTAAATAGAATTACACAGTGAGAGGCTGTAGACACCCCATTTTTGAGCACCCTTAAGACATGGGCACCTCATGTTGAACACTCAATGATGAAATACTACGCTATACAAACTGTTCAATTTCTTCAGCAAAGAGCTTCAGTTTTGAGTTTTAGAGCCTAAAACCTTGCACCTCCTTTGAACCAAAACCTATTTGTTTTCTAGCCTGACCACTCAAAGGCCTGCTGGTGAATAGGTGGCCAGCAGGCCAATTTTATTAGCCGAGCGTCCCTTTTCTTGGCAAGCCGACCATGTTTCCCAGTAGGCAAATATTGCTGCTAACTGTCCCCCTTATGTGCATGCCTTGCACCAACTGGCTTCATATAGATATTTCCGACTAAGGAACCTATTTTTCTATAAATAGATGGCCACCCCTTTTGATTTTAGGTTAGAAAAATTTGCCACGACTCAAAAACTTGCCAAACACTCTCCCTCTCTATCTTGCAATAGACATACACTATACATACACTTCCTAAACCAAAATTTTGAGGTTTCTTGCTGAGATTATTAAGCCAAAATTTCAGCTCTTGAGAGTGAACACTTTGTGGTTTGTGAATGAAAGAGTATCTTCTCTTCAAAGGTATAGTTCTTACCATCTTCACACTACTCTTTCCTTCTCTTTTCTTGTTGTTTTTAATGCTGTTTTGGATTGTTTTTGTGGACTAAAACTTGTGATTTAAAAACTACCAAAGATGGAGGGGTTAACCACCCTTCCTTGAACCTTATTCTAAGCTTATATCCTCGTGTTTCCCATTTGTTTCTCAACTTTTAGCTACTGATTTTCAGAGTTTTCAGAGGGTAAAACATGTGATTTTAAGGTTCAAAAAGTGAAGGGGTTAGCCACCATTGCTTAGGCTTGCTTAGTAGCTTTGTTCTCCTCTTCTTTTCCTTGCTTTTTCTAGCTTTTCAAACTAATTATCAACACTATTTTCGTTAGTTTTGGGGCTGTTTTAGTTGTTTATTTACTTTATGTTTTGAATACTATGCATGTGTTGTTGTAAGTCCTCATAGATTTTGGGGTTTGGGCCTTAGACACCAATCTATTTGAGTTGATAGCTTTTTATTCCATAGTCTTCATGCATATACTTACACTTGTAATAATCATCTCTGCAACCTCCTTCCTTTCTTGGTTTTCTTTTTTTAAGAGTTGTTTCAAGCAATTGATTGTTGTTTAAGGCATGAGAAAGAGACCTTCCATGCGTAATGGTTTAACCTCTTTGGAGGTTCATTACCAGGACATTACATCTCTCTCACACTAAGCACGACTTCTTGTTTGACACTTCTCTTCATTAGTGGACGTAATTATCACTTTTTGGACAAAATGACTAAAGAGTGGCAAGGTAATGCAAAAGAGGTTAAAATTGGACTAAAAGTGGTAAACAAGAGTAATAAAATTGGTTTGAGTTCAATCGGACGTTATATTGAACCTATTACATCTCGAGTCATTACATACTCTTTAGTGATGTTAATGATTCGAGAAGCAATGTATACCACTTCTCTTGAGGTAACTCCATGATAGAGAAGAGATTTTGTTGGTATTTTATTTCCATTTATTGAGCCATTGTCCTATCGGTTCATAGATCATCACGTAACAACTTTGCGAATATTGATGATTTGAGAATCGAATCTACTCCTCCCTTGATCAGTTTCATGATAGAGAGAGGTAGAAAGGACAAACATCTTCTTGAAACACTCTGTTTTTGCTCTATTTCCTCTTTGTAGCAGCAGGGCAATACCCAAAAATAATGGCCAGCCGGCCACCCTTCCATCCGACCACCCACTTTCCAAGGTCGACAAGCCATCCAATTTTATGCAGGCAATGTCATTTTCACGACAGATTAGAGCAAAAACTGGGGTAAAAACAAATTAAGTTTTTTACTACAAAGTAGAACAATTTCTGGCAGCAAAACAAAGAAGTTTTTGGGAGGACATTCTCATTTGTGCGCGTACGACGCCTCATTTCCTGTGGTCCTTTAAAAATTAATGCTTTGATAGTAATGTGTTTAAATTAATTAGATTCATTCAAAATTGTAATAGCTAGTTAAATTTAGTTATTTGTAATAGCTAGTTAAATTAGTTAATTTGGTGTTGTAATAATTAATTTAAATTCAAACATTCGAACCCGTTTACATGAGGGCAAACTTGTAATATTTGTATATGTCTTCCAACCCCCATTTTTTTCTCCCTTTTATTTATATGCTTATAATGGTAGCATCATGTTTTACATTTTCATATCATTGTCATGCCTTGTATCCATTTGTGCATGCAATTGGTTCGATTCATCATTCTAACCTTATTGTTATTCCTACTTAATTGAATACGTGTGCTATCGCATGTTTTGAGTTAAGACATATGCCATGTTAATAGACTGAACCTAGTAGTTGCATTTTGTATGTATTATATTAGTCATTTCACATATTAGGGCATGCATTTTTCTAACTATTTTCTTTTATTTTGGCGTGCCTCAGTTGAGTACTAGGTTAGCATTTTTGCTTTAGCATATTGCATGTATGTTTGTGTTACCATATCAAGCATATTACCATGAGACTAAGTTTTGATTAATGTACATATGAGCTCATTTTTTCAAGTGACACATATTCAAAACTCTTTTCAAAACAAACATAAAATCAAAACATTCTAAAAAGAGTGACTTAATCTATACTTGTGTGCCTCACATAGTAAGTTAGCATTAATAATCGGAACAAAAGCATATAATGTACAAAAAAATCACATCATGATTAGTAGAAGCCGATCTTTGATCGGGTGAGTGGAGTGCTCAATTCATGACCTTTCCCTTTTATACCTATGTTCCCAAGCCGAGACACTTTGGTAATGACGGACAAGTGGCATTTGGCACGAGTCACGAGTTTCCTAAATTTTCCAAAAATATTTAGATGGCAACTTTGAAATCTGGCAATGTAGTCCATTTCTGGCATTTTTTATTGTAAATCAATTTTCAAAAGATTTGCCGGATTTGGACTCTTTTGTGTTTTTCTGTTTCACATTGCACTTGTGAAACCAGATTTAGAACCACGGGAGTCCGAACTGTAGGGCTATCGTTTCTAAGGAGCCTAAACAGCTCCGAGGAGTACGAAAAGCAAGCTATAGTTTTTGGTGACTCTGCTGTGGACATTAGAAAACTTGACTTGGACTTCATGATATGGCATTTTATTTACAGATATATATTCTTTACATTACATTTGCATTGGTACTCTTAAGTCACTGTGTTTTCCATCTATTATTCTTGGATGGCTTGCCTACAAAGCTTGCCAAATGGCTGGTCGGTCGTGGGCTCTACCATGTTGGAAACACAACCCTCAGACCTAGATTATTGCCGTACCGCTTGATCCTCCTTTCACTTCTCCGTGTTAAGTGTAAGAGGTATATTAGATAATCTTGCCGAGGTACCCCTTTTGACCAATTGACCTAGCTGCATATAATAAAGCCATAGTGACTATTCCAACATAGGATAGGATGCTCACCCGTATGCAGGATTTTGTGAAGCTACTTGCTTGAAGCAATGAACCCCTAGATCATGTCAAAGTAAGACAAGGAAACCCTAACCTCTCATAAGGGTGTTTTGAATGCTTTTGTGCAAAATGTAAAATCTTTGGAAATGTGCAATGCAAACCTGGGAGTCTTAATCTTGAAGAGATTCCTTTCAAACTTAAGGGTCATATCGGAATTAGAATTTGGGTCAAAATCCAGGGGTTTGTGTTTGATATGGGTGAATTTTCAACAAGACCAGAACCAAGGCTAAAAATTGTATCTTGCTTTGTTTTGACCAACATATCTAGTATCCTGATCTGATGGGGCATTTATTTTTAATGCTAGGTTTGTCTAAGCCAAAGAAGGAACCGTACCCAACTCAACAAAGGCCTCGTCCATCCAATCCCCAAAAAATAAAATAAAATAAAATAAAAAAACCCACCCAGCAAAGGTTTGGTCCTTTTAATCCGCAAAAGAAAAGATCCATCCAATGCCAAAAGACCCATTTTAAAAAGCCTAATCCAGTCAAACTCATCTAGACTAATCCAATCTAAATACATGCACCCATCCATTTCTCCAATTGCCAGCTTAGCATACCCGTGATGACACAGAGTCCAGAAGAAGTTGTGGCCATGATAACAGCCTTTCAAAAAACCAAGGATACACTAAACCAGAGAATTGCCGTGCAGGATGAGACCATTGCTGAAATGCAATGCCTATTTGGGGCATCTACTACACATCCAGTCCTGGGCCCCAAGCCGAACTTTGACCCACCTCCACCAGCTGAAGATTTGTAGGGTCCAGATCCTCAAGAAGGGTTGGCTCAAGCTCAAGTTTTAAGACCCCTGGTCCAACCTAATGAGGGGCTTTTTCCCTTTGATATTAATGATCTCGACCCGACCTTGCTAAAAATTGCTAACCATGAGAAGCAATTCAAAGAGGCACAAGGAATTAAGTCCATTCCCGACATTGAGGATAGGTACACTGAGGCTGTCGTAACGCTCCCAGACAGATTCAAAATGCCACACATTGACCGTTTCGACGGGTCTAGAGATCCTATGGTACATATCCGACTTTTCTCGGACGTCATGAAACTGATAGGTCTGACTAAGCCTCAAAAACTCTCTCTGTATGGAAGAACCCTGTCGGGCATAGCAACCACTTGATACGCTAACTTAGAGGATCAAGTGAAGCAGAACTGGGAAGATTTGGCTGAGGCATTTGTCAATCAGTATTCTTACAATACCCAAGTTGAAATGACCACCCAAGAGCTTGAAGCAACCCACCAGAATCTTGAAGAACCTTTTGTGGAATTTGTTACAAGGTAGAGAGCAAAGGCAGCACAAATGATAAATTGACCTTCTAAGAGGGACCAAGTGCAGATAGTGGTGCAAAACCTTGAGCCTGATATGTTACAAAAGTTAATAGTCATTCCACTATTCACTTTCGAAATTTTGCATGGATTAGGTGTTCAGATTGAGAGCGCATTTAACAAAGGGATCATTCCTAGAACAAGCGAACCAACAATAAGGGTGTTATCCAGGAGTACCAATGCTAGCAATAGCACTCTTCCCAAATCCACTGAAACAAATACAGTCGCCACAGATCCCAAAACTGCCGACCCTTTTGCCAATACCTATCCACAAATAGCCAGCCTAACCCAAGCTCAAGGCAGAACTTTCATCCCCCTCCATATGAGCCTAACGAGCGCACTAAAAGTCTTAATGGAAAGAGGGTGAGCCCAACGAGCGCACTAAAAGTCTTAATGGAAAGAGGGTATCTCAAACCCCTTGATCCCCAACCTCTTCATGACCCACTCCCTACTAGACATAACCTTACCAAATACTCTGCATACCATCAGCAGCATGGTCATGGCACCGATCGTTGCTACCGCCTTCGTCATGAGATTAAGAATCTCATCAACAACCAGACGATAACTCCACCTCAAGAACCCAATGTTACCACCAACCCACTTCCCATCCATGACCAAGAACCTCTTCCTCACCTTAACCTCATCTATACACTACCTCTTACCTTCAACCCCAGTATATATATCACCCCAGCCCATTTACCGAAGCCTGAGGTGTTTATTCCAGAAAACACGAACTTGTGTATGATGGATGCACTTGAACCCCAATCATCTCAAAACCTAAAACTTGAACTCGAACTCCACAATAGCCCAATTCTAATCCAACCCACTCCAAGGAGTCCAACCCAACCAATTCATCAAGACCAAGTTAGTTCAAATACATTGTGGGCACTAATGCCCGAACCCACTACTTTTGAGCTGTTAAGCGTGATTAAAGATCCTCAGAGAACTATGACAGATTTAGCCTTTGGAGTCTTGGTTCCATCATCGACCACATCATATGCTAAAAAGTTCACATCAAAAAGTTTCGCAATCTTGAGGCAAGCTGCAGTTGGAAAGGGCTAATCTGAAGCTATCTCAAGTCTAGGTGATGACATATCAACAACAAATCGGGCCTCGCTTCGATATAACCACCCATTTCCTTGGCCAAGCTAAAGCAAGTGGCATGAACAAAGCCAGGATAAGTATTGATCCTTATGCACATCTTCGGTGGGCTATTGAGACTTTGAAGGTCAAAGGGTTGAACAAGTAGCAAATGCTCGCAGTTGTTGCAAAGACTGTGGATGACACTTTTGTTGCTCAGGTTGAGAGCATATTGAGTCAGGGTGTAAGCCATGAAAATGGATGTTTTACCAGAAACGCCCATCCTAATTCTAGTCCCAAACCTGTGAATACCCAGCTAACACCCACTAACCCATTTGCCAATGTTTCTAACACCGATGCTTCCTTTTCCCAATAAAAACCTTCACCCATCTCTATATGAGAACAACCCTCATCTTGAAGGTACTGATGGAGAAAGGGTATCTCAAACCTCTCAATCCTCGACCTCTCTCTAACCCTCTCCCACGTAGACACGACCCTACCTAATATTGGACATTCCATCAGTAGTACGATCACCATACTGACCATTGCTTTCGCTTTCACCTTCGCCATAAAATTCAAGACCTAATTGACAAAAAGGTCATCACCCCACCTAAAAATCCCAAAGCTGTCAATAAACCTCTTCCTGACTGCAATAGATTGCCACTCTATAACAAAAATCTCATCCATGGCTTACCAACAACCAACCTTGACCCCAGCCAACACGATCAAAGAGATATGTAGGGACAACCAGGGTAATTCTGAGGCTCAATCTATGAGACCTAATTTGAAAGTCTGAAATCAATCCTACTGGGTGTGGATGTTGCTAAATTGAAGGCAGGTCTAGACCCTCTCCGTGGGTTACTCTTTTTTTTTCAAATCTACAAATGGACTTAGAGAGTGAAAAGCCCTTTTTGTCTCAAGTGTGCTAATTTTGTTTTGAGTCTTGTCCTGTAAATAGTTGAGTTGTGAGTTTTATTTTCATTGTCTTTTCTTGTGTTGTTACGTCAATTAAGTCTCTACCTTTGAGTCGTTCTCGTGTACCCTTAGGTCTTCATTTTTCTAATTGAGAAATCGGGAGTCAAATTTTTGATCAATTAGTTGTGCCTACCATAATGCATGTGTGACCTTTTTAAAATAGAAAAAGCTTTGAATTTGCTTTTTGAATGAGATTATGTTAATAAGCTCGAGTGCTGAAAAGGATCCCCCAAATGGTTTGAGTGGATTCTGACTTATCGGTGCAAAGTCCTTCATGATCTCAAAAGTTTAAGCTACTTCTTCAGCTATTTCTTCTACAAAACTTGCAAAGATAGATTCGGAATTGTGCGTGGTATTCTACATTGCCCTGGGGATGCTCTTCACCTTTAGGCGATCATTTTGGCAAGCACAAGACGGCTTTCAAACCTCACAATCATAAAAGTTCTACCCCTAGTGTTTTCATTACTTCAAAAAGAAATGGATAAAAGAAACCAAAAATAAGAAAAGAAAAGAGAAAGGAAAAAGAAAAGAAAAGGGAAAAAAAGTCAACCATCAAGCCAAGGGCATTCATTGGAATGAAATCTAATCAACCGTGAGGAAGGGAACTTTTGTCTGAATTCGGGGAGGCCAATGCGAGGAAGTACCACATTGCAAGAAAAACTATAATAACCCTCACCACTGATTACCGTTAAACATTGAATTCTGTTAAACTGAATTGTTCATGACTGATAATTGAACTGATTAAAAGTACTGAACTGACTGACTGACCGAATTGAAACTGAATGGAATGAATACATCTGTTTGAATTGCATTTTATCTGTTGACTGTTTGTTTGATCTGTTCATGTTTTATGTTTAAACTGCTAATTGAAGGCCTTATCGGCGGCCGAATCCGAAATTAATTGATGTTTTATGATCCTCATAATTAATGTGATTTTATGGTATATTTACCTGAAAACTGATTAGGTATGATTAAATTAGATTAAAATAAGCTAATTAAAGAGTTAGGCTTAATTACCATTAGACCATTTAGTGGCCACTACTTCACACATGTTGTTGAGTCTTGCATACACTTCAATCAAAATATTTCATCAGCTTTCTCCTTGCCATAGCTGACCAAGAGAGGGAGAGAGAGTGAGAGAAATTGGATTCTATCTTGGGTTTTGCTTGATAATTGAAGGTTGATTGTTAATTTGAACTCCAATCCTGCATTCAAGACTTAGGTAAGGGTTTCAACCCCTTAATTGTGTCTTAAAGTTGATTGTTGCATGGTTCATGTCATATTGTTGGAGTTTAGAGCGAAAACATGGTTTAGATGTTGACTTGTAGCTTGATTGTTGCATGCATGTTGCCATTCTTAAGTTTTGAGGTTGTAGTTCATAATACCTCACATGCATGTCCATCTTTTGGTCATACTCCATGAGTTCATCTTGTTTTTGAAGGTTTGAGCTCTTTTGAAACAGCATTAAAGCTTTGAAAAATGATTTAAGATCATGCATGTCATATTTGAGGATTGTTCTTGGAAAATGGTTTGAAATTGGGTTTGAATGAACCACCCTTGGGCTTTGATTTCTCAAAATTGAGCTTTGAACCATGTTATTCTATGTGTTTATAAATGTTTTCCAGAAAATGGGCCCAAGAGGATTGGTTTTGATGCATTTGATCATGAGTTTGAGCTTGGAGGTGCAATCTGGGTTTCCCAGATTCTGCACTTATGCTCGAGCGGGGAAAGTGGCGCTCGAGCGTGGAATCCGAGCATCCAGCATCTCTCTGCACTGTTTTACAGTCCGCTCGAGCGGAGGATTGGGCGCTCGAGCGGAGTCTTGTCTCCAGCTCGAGCGGGCGTCGAGCGGAGATTTCACCCATCCAGGACTTTTACAGTACGCTCGAGCGGGAAAGTTTACGCTCGAGCGTGTACCTTTGTTGCATGACCGCTCGAGCGGGGAAACCTGAGCTCGAGCGGGACTCTGTTTTACTGAAAATTCTGTAACTGTTTTCTGATCGCATTTTTGCATCCTCATCCCATACTAGGCATTCTTAGGCCTAGTTTAAGACATCTTATTGAGGATATAGATGTAGAGCACACCGAGGCATCTTAGGGATTAAGTTGTTATCTTTCCCAACTGACTGTGTAGGGTTGGCAACTGGGGAGACACGCTCTAGCATACTGTAGCCCAGAACTCTGTGAGTAACAATTGTGTAAAGATATGTTCAACTGATTATCTTTTGAATACTGAACTGAACTGTTTACTGAACTGGTATTATTTACTGAATGAATGTATGTCCTTTATTTCTGAACTGTATTGTGGCATCCTTGGCACCTACTGCTTACTGTTACTGTGACAGAATTCTCTGTCGGTTCCCTCGTGGAACCACTAGTGTTTACTGACTGATGGCCATCATTATTGTTCGGTCTTTTAAGACCTACTGTTACTGTTATGCTAATGGATGTACCACATATGACTGTTTACTGTACTGAACAACTGAAATACTGATTGAATTGAACTGTTTTCATTACTGTAAGGACATTTATTCTAAACCCCTTTACGCTTTATGTTATTCACTGGGCTTTAGCTCGCTGTTTATATATATATGTAGGTGCTCAGCCACCAGATCGGAGCTAGGAGCGTGGGTTAGACTCCATTTTTTTCAAGCCAGCCTTTGTGCCTCACCGAGAGGTTCCGAGTTGCCATGCTATGGCTTTGGGGTGTCTTGTTTTCCCCCGTCTGTCTCCATACGGTTTGAATTACTGTATAGACTGTTAACTGCTAACCGTACTGTTACCAAGGGATTAGGTCCCTGTACTGCGTGACTGTAAATTTTGGATAGACTGTACTGTTTGTACATGTGAATGCATGGAAAATCTTTTTGGCATACAGACTGTCACAGCTCAATGGACATTATTTATTTACTGTATTGGCTTCCGCCAGGCCCTGTACTCTGTTTTACTGTACTACTGTATCTGTAGGCCTTCGGTAATCTCGGATTACTGGCCAGTTACGGTACTAAACCCATAGGGCCGGGTTTGGGTCGTGACAAAAACAAACTTTCAAAATGGAGCAAAAGAAAAGAAGAAGACATGCATAAGGAATGGAGAACCAAGCTCAAATCAAGGTGAAGCCAATTTTAGTGTTAAAGCAAGGATGACTATTGATCAAATTCATCACAAATGTTGTAACGCTATCCTTGAGAGGCTCATTACGCTAAAAACCCGAAAGGGCAACCTAGGCAAAAGTTAGAGCATGAAAAATGAGAAATCAAACAAATAAAGCTCGCAAGGTTGAAAACCCCAAAGGGGCGCCTTTGGCAAAAGTTAGATCGCAAAAGGAGAGTGTCAAAACCCGAGTGAATCTTAGCCATGAACTACGTTGACTTGATTTCCATCTTGGGATACGTAGGCAACTTCATCCTGAATTCGGTCTCAACCATATCCATCTTATTCATCTCGACCCAATCATATTGCCCAATTCACGTCGTCAACTTCTCATCAATCCATGAGCTACACCGACTGCTATGCACATCACATACTTGTGTTAGGTAAGAAAGAACTAGCTTGAATCAACAAGTGGAGCAATTTTCAATACTTGAATTTATCAGTAGAATCTTTAACTTGGACAAAACAAAAAACAAAAATAAATAAATAAATAGAAATTGAGTTTTAAAGGGAGCCTAAGTAATACTAGGGTCACTATGAATGATCAGTCACTTTGAGTCTTTTTCTTCTTTTGGGTCAGTTGTGAGTTTTGTTATATCATGCCCAGTATTTGTTTCAATATGTGTTCTTCATTGAGTCACCATAGCATGTCTATCGCTCAAAAGTGCTCTTCATCGAGTCACCTTGGCATGTTTGTTGCTCAAAGTTTAACAAAATGGCATTGCCAAAATTGCATACATGAATGTTTGCTCCAAACTCAAAAACAAGTCCATGTGTTCAATTCATAAACAAACTAGGAGTGCCCATAGAAGGGGCATCGCACTCATGAGCATTGCAAAGTGTATATGAGGAATCCGTCAGTGCTTTGAAGAGGACTAGATCTCAACATGCTGGAATGGAAAAGAAGCATGAGTCTAATTGGTTGGCAACTGTTGCAGGATCTGATGATCCCCATCACACGTGCCTGCATAATGTTGAAAAAGGTAGCCAGTGACTGGACACTAAGGGCAATTTTCAATACATCTGATCGAGTCATCCATCAAACAAGGGGCATGAACCTAACCAGTGGCCAATGACTAGACACTATAAGCAATTTTCAATGCATCTAATCGAGTCATCAATTGAACAAGGGGCATGAACCCAGCCTTTCTCTCAATCCGCTCAGAGCCATTTGTTGGGCACTTTTCCTGGATTAGGGTAATTTACCCCATGATGATTCTGATATGTGTAGACACTCCATTTTTTACTGCCCGCAAGACTGGGATGCTTTGTCCTGCGCACTCAATGATGAAAGTTGCATTGAATGTGGTTCGAAGTCTCAACGAAGGATCTAAGTTCAAGTTTCGAAACGAGCCCAGACCTTTTATATTTACACTGTTTGTACCCTAGAATTTCATTTTTGAACCCTGTGCTGACCTGCACTGAGCCTGAAACAGAGAAACAGGGGAGCACATTAGGACCTAGCCGTGCCTCATTGGGAGCCAGCCGTGGCCATTTGGGGCCGGTCAGGTCTTTTTGGCGAGAAACACTATTCTGGGCGGGAATCAGTCAGCTATCTTTTTTGAAGATATTTTCGACCTATTTTGCTCAAATTCTATAAATACGAGTTGATCCCAGTGTTTTGAGGGTTAGAAAAATTTTCAAAGAAGCTAAATCACCCTTATGAGCTCTTTTTTCTTGTGCAAGCTAGCTTTGAGATATTTTGTCACCCTTACACCATATACAACCTTAGAGCAAAGCCTTAGAGCCTTGGTTGAGACTTGTGAATCATAATTCACACTTGAGAGGTCCTTTGGATTAAGTTTGGTTTACAACAAGAGCTTGTCCTCTTCAAGAGGTAGAAGCTTACCACCTTTCTCCTTGCTTTCATTTCTGTGTCTTTCTATCTATTTCTAGTGTTTTTGTGTTGTTTTGGATCCATTCCAAGTGTTGGAACTTGGGGTTAAATAGCTACCAAAGGTAGAGAGGGCTGACACCCTTTCTTGTGCCTTAACTCGTAGCTCATACCTCTTGTTCTTGCTCTCTTTCTTTGGCTTTCAAACTAATTTTCAAAGTTTAAAACAACTAAAAAAACATGGTTTAGAAGTCTCAAAAAGTGGAGAGGTTAGCCATTTCTCCTTGCTCTTGTTTACTAGATTTGTGTCTCTTTATTCTTCCTCTCTTTTTGTGCACTTTTAGCCACTATTTTTCACATATTAGAGGCTGTTTAGAGCTATCCTAATTTATTTAATTAGTTTATGCTTTGAATATATAGCTTGTTGTGTTGTAAGCCCTCGTGGCTTCGATTGTTTAGGCCCTTGGACGCCAAGTCATTAGAGTTTATGGCTTTGCTTTACTCATTTTTCATATCAAAAGTCTCATCCTAATAATCAAGTTTATGTGATCATTTTTGCGCTCTCCCTCTTTTCTTCTTTTCTTTCATTTGAGAGTTATTTTAAACGATTGATTGTTATTCAAGGCATGAGAAAGAGACCTATGCTCAATGGCTTAATCTCTACGAAGGTTCATCGTCAAGGCATAGTCTCCCTTTTGTGCTATGAATCACTTCTCGTTTGACATTTCTTTTCATTTAGTGGACTTAAACATCACTTTGGACAAATTGATTAAAGAATGGAAATGATTAATAAAATTGGTTTAAAATAAATCAAACCGACATAAAGGAAAATGTTTAGATGGTTAGATTTGGCCGGACATTATGCCAAGTCCATCGCTCCGAGAATTGTCACTTATCAATCCATGATACGTTGATAAAACTTAGAGTGTGTCTACTTCCCTCGTTGAGCCTTCATGATAGGAGAGAGGGGTGGTCGTATTCATTGCATTTATTAACTTTTTTGTCCAAACGTGCCCGAAGTCATCAAGCAATCTACTTGCTATCGTTGATGCTTTCAGACTCAAATTCATTTTTCTCTTAAGTTCCCCATGACAAAGAAAAGCAGAAGGGACAAACAGGGCCTAGAAAGGCTCTATCTGCAGTGTTCTCACCTCAAAGCACAAAAACATTTTTGGCATGAAATCAAGGCACAGCCGGCTGTTTGTGGACCCGACCGGCCCCTATGTTTGGTAAACAGTACATTCTGGCAGAAACAAAAGCCAATAACTGAGGGTGAAACAGAGCAAGTCTAGGCAAACAGAGCAGTTTCTAGACACTATACATGCAATCGTTGTGCCTCATTGTTGCTTGTAATTATTATTGTTGTAAATAATTATTGTCGCAATTTCATTGTTTAAATTAGTATTGTTATAATATCCTTGTTGTAATAAATTAGATAGCTTGTTATTTATTTATTCGAATTTGTAATAAGTAGTTAGTTTATTTATTTATTATTCATTCAGTGTTGTAATAGCTAAGTAGTTTAATTCGGACACTGAGACATTTGAACCCTCTTGTGTGAGGACAAATATGTAATAATGGTGTATGTCTTCCAACCCCCATTTCTTTCACCCTTTAATTTGCCCGCTTATAATGGTAGCATAAAGCATCATGTTTCCTTAGCATTTTACATGTTTGCATACACTCGTCTCACATGCATTTGGGTTTGGCTCATCATACTAACCAATATCGCATTCAATTTTCTTAAATGAATACATGATTTATCATATGTCTTGAATTGGAACATATACCATGCTAGTAGCCGGACCTATTTACTTGCATGATTGCATGTGTCACATTAGTCATATTGCATTGTTTAGAGGCATGCATGCTTTCTAAATCTTTTGTTTTGTTGGCTTGCCTTGGAGTACTAGGTGAGCGTTTATTTCTTTAACATATTACATTGCGTGTGATTGTCGCCATATCAAGCATGTTTTCCATAAGGCTAAGTGCTTAAGTGATATACCTGTTTGAATGCCGGTGGATGAAGGCCTTTTTACTTAAGTTGGAATAAATTCACTAATGTAAATACAAACTCACTTTTTCAAGTGACATGTATTGAAAACACTTTTTCAAACAAACATGAAATCAAAGTGTTCCAACTTTTGCAAATTAGCCTATACTTGGGTGCATCACCTAGTAAAAAGATAGTGTAATAATCAGAACAAAAGCATATAATGTAAATAAAAATCACATCATGATTAGTAGAGACCGATCTTTGATCAGGCGAGTGGGGTGCTCAATTCATGACCTTCCCGTCTTGTACCTAAGTTCCCGAGTCGAGATACTTTGGTGATGACGAACACGTGGCCTTTGGCATGAGTCACGTGTTTCCTAAATTTTCCAAAAAAATATTTGTATGGCAACTCTGAAATCTGGCAAAGTAGTCCATTTTTGGCATTTGATTCAAACATCAATTTTTCAAATGATTTTCCGAATTTGGACTCATTTGTGTTTATCTATTTCACATTGCACTTGTGAAATCAGATTCAGAACCACGGGGAGTCCGAACTGTAGGGCTAATTGTATCCGAAAGAAGCACGAAAAGCAAGCTACAATATGATTCATCTTTCGAAAGTTGTCTCCGACCATTTCAAAACTCTCTTGGGATTGCCATCTTTCCTCTAATTAATACATGTGATTTGGATTATGCATGTGTGCTCATACACTTTGGTTAATTTGCACTGCATGATTGGTTGCTCTTGACTTCGTTTTGTACTTGTAATAACAGAGTTTCATCAAGTTACCTTTCACAGTGTTTTTAAGTTACATTTTAATAAATTGTGGCAAGTTGCCCTACATTTATTCCATAAGGTACATGATGCACTGTCTTGTGCACTTGCATTGCATTATTTTGTGCATTCACCCCACATTGCACTGTCTTGTACACCCTGCATCGCACTATCTTGTGCAACTACATAGCACTGTTTTGTGCACCCACGTAGCACTGTTTTGTGCACCTACATAGCACTATTTTGTGCACCCTATATAGTACTGTTTTGTGTGTTCACCCGCATAGCACTGTTTTGTGCATTCACCACATCACACTATCTTGTGCACCTTCACTCACATGTCTTGTGCACCTGCATTGCGCTATCTTGCACATTCACCCCATATCGCACTATCTTATGCATTGACATCACACTGCCTTGTACACCTACATATCACTGTTTTGTGCATTCATTCACCCCGCACTGTTTTGTGTACCTCACCTGTATTGTCTTGTGTACTCACAGGGTCTAGGAGACCTTAAATCCTCTAAAGGTGCAATTCCTTTGGTGTTTGTCACACCTGAACAACTTCAGGCAGTCTGTTATAGCCACCTGATTGTGTTTGTAGTGAGTTCCTAGGAGACCAACTGAGATAGTAGAAACTAGAGTTTGAATGGTTGAGGTCTAGAACACAAAGGTTTGGAATTTTTGAGACTAAAGTCTGGTTTGAATACCCAAAGGAGTAGAGATTATTTCAAAAGATCCTCATCTTGAAATATGTATGGCAGCCCCATAGGTTGAGGTAGCTTATATGCACCTCAGTCCTGGATACTGAACCAACACAGTCTATCACCCTGTTAGAGAATAGGGAAAGTTTCAAACATAGCCAAGGAGCAAAGTGTACCCATGGTTTGGAAGCGCAAGATGAAGGAAGAAGTCTTGAAATGAAGAAGATGAGGAAGATCCCCAGCCGCATAAGGTGTGAGACCTCACCAATTACCCTTATAAGGTGCTTTCTAAGGCACTATTTCCTAGCTACTACATCATATCTATTATTATTTATTACCTCTAGTACATTGCATATAGCATCTATCACATGCATCTACTACATTATCTGTTACACCCATTACATCATACCATGTTATTAGCCGTATCCTTTCCATGTTAAGTTTAGTTTGGCATGTGCTCATACTTTTCACATTAAAACATAGCTCTGCATGTGTACTCTCCTATTCTGCAAGAATTGTGGTCTGAGGGTTTCGGTACCTTTTCTGTGTTAGACATGATTTGTTTTATGTCCCATTCCTTTTCTACGTAAAACGTTGTTTGGCCTGCACCCCCCTATCGATTTTATCCATTGCATCCATTGCACTATACTCTATCTTGTTACATTCATCATTTTCGCGTAAACACATTTAGGATCGTTATCATCTCATTGCATTGTTATTTCCCAGTATATATTTCCCCTGCAGATCATTTCTCACTTGTACACTCACCTAGCTCTGCATGTGTACGCTCCTATTCTGCAAGAATTATGGTCTAAGGGTTTCGGCACCTTTTCTGTGTTAAGCGTAGTTTGATTTGCATCTTCATTTCTTTATGATATTTGTGTGCTGAGCATTGCTTGTGGTTTAGATTGTTGCATTGCATTGTATATCATTTGCATTTTGTCCCCTAAACTGTGCTGGTTTGATTCCTTGCAAAGGAATACATAGGCAACTTTCAAGTTCAACCAACTGGATTTTGCATTTTGTTTGCTTGCCCAAGTCTTACAGCCTTGTCAAAATGGGTCGTCTTTGGGCTTTGACATTCACTCACGTCATTTCATGACTCTGAGCTCTGTTAAAGAGGGGTAACTGTAGGCACCTCATTTTTTACCGCCCTTAAGACTTGGGCGCCTCATGTTGAACACTCGATGATGAAATAGTACGTTGTACAAATTGTTCAATTTCTTCGGCAAAAAGCTTCGATTTTGAGTTTCAAAGCCTAAAACCTTGCACCTCCTTTAAACCAAAACCTTTTTTTTTTTTTCTAGCCTGACCACTCAGAGGCCTACTGGCCAACAGGTGGCCGGCAGACCAATTTTATTGGCCGACCGTGCCCTTTCTTGGTGGGCCGGTAGAAAAATTACTCAAAAACTTGCCAAACATTCTCCCTCTCTATTTTGCAATATACATACATTATACATACACTTCCCAAACCAAAAATTTGAGGTTTTTTGCTAAGATTATCGAGCCAAAATTTCAGCTCTTGAGAGTGAACACTTTATGGTTTGTGAACCAAAGAGTATCTTCTCTTCAAAGGTATAACTCTTACCATCTTCACACTACTCTTTCCTTCTCTCTTTTTTGTTGTTTTTCATACTGTTTTGGACTATTTTTGACTATTTTTGTGGGCTGAAACTTGTGATTTAAAAGCTACCAAAGGTGGAGGGGTTAACCACCCTTCCTTGAACCTTATTCCAAGCTTATATCCTCGTGTTTCCCATTTGTTTCTCAACTTTTAGCTACAAATTTTCAGAGTTTTCAAAGGCTAAAACATGTGATTTTAAGATCCAAAAAGTTGAAGGGTTAGCCACCCTTCCTTAGGCTTGCTTACTAGCTTTGTTCTCCTTTTCTTTTCCTTGCTTTTTCTAGCTTTTCAAACTAATTTTTAGAACTATTTTTGTTAGTTTTAGGGTTGTTTTAGTTGTTTATTTACTTTATGCTTTGAATGCTATGCATGTGTTGTTGTAAGTCCTCACAGATTTGGTGGTCTAGGCTTTAGACACTTATCTATTTGAGTTGATAGCTTTTCATTCTATAGTCTTCATACATATGCTCACACTTGTAATAATCATCTCTGCAACCTTCCTCCTTTCTTGGTTTTCTTCTTTAAGAGTTGTTTCAAACAATTGATTATTGTTTAAGACATGAAAAAGAGACCTCCCATACTTAATGGTTTAACCTCTTTAGAGGTTCATTACCAAGGCATTATATCTCTCTCATGCTAAGCACAACTTCTTGTTTGACACTTCTCTTCATTAGTGGACGTAATTATCACTTTTTGGACAAAATAACTAAAGAATGGCAAGATAATGCAAAAGAGGTTAAAATTGGACTAAAAGTGATAAACAAGAGTAATAAAATTGGTTTGGGTTCAATCGGACATTATATTGAACCTATTGCATCTCGAGTCATTACATACTCTTTAGTGACGTTAATGATTCGAGAGGCAAAGTCCACCACTTCCCTTGAGGTAATTCCATGATAGGAAAGAAGTTTTGTTGGTCTTTTATTTCCATTTATTGAGCCTTTGTCCTATCGGTTCATAAATCATCACGTAACAACTTTACGAATATTGATAATTTGCGAACCGAATCTACTCCTTCCTTGATCAGTTTCATGATAGGGAGAGGCAGAAAGGACAAACTCCTCCTAGAAACATTCTGTTTTTGCTCTATTTCATTTCTGTGGCAGCAGGGCAATACCCAAAAATAGTGGCCGGCCACCCATCCTATTTGATGCAAGTAGTGTCATTTTCATGACAGAACAGAGCAGGAGCTAGGGTAAAAACAAATTAATTTTTTGACTACAAAGCTGAAACAGTTTCTGACAGCAAAACAGAGAAGTTTCTAAGAGGACATTCTCATTTGTGCACATGCAATGCCCCATTTCCCGTGGTCCTTTAAAAATTAATTCTTTGATAATAGTATGTTTAAATTAATTAGATTCGTTCGAAATTGTAATAGCTAGTTAAATTTAGTTATTTGTAATAGCTAGTTAAATTCGTTAATTTGGTGTTGTAATAATTAGTTTAAATTCGGACATTTGGATGTCTTCCAACCTCCATTTCTTTCTCCCTTTTATTTATATGCTTATAATGGTAGCATCATGTTTTACATTTTTATATCATTCCCATGCCTTGCATCCATTTGTGCATGCATTGGGTTCGGTTCATCATTCTAACCTTGTTGTCATTTCCTACTTTATTGAATAATGTGTTGTTGCATGCTTTGAGTTAAGACATATGTCATTTTAATAAACCGAACCTAGTAGTTGCATTTTGTATCTGTTGCATTAGTCATTTCGCATATCAGGGTATGCATTTTTCTAACTATTTTCATCTATTTTGGCTTGCCTCAATTGAGTTCTAGGTGAGCGTTTTTGCTTTAGCATGTTGCATGTATATTTGTGTTGCCATAGCAAGCATGTTACCATGAGGTTAAGTGCTTGTTTGATATATCTCTTGAATGCAGGTGGATGAAGGCTATTTTGCTTAAGTTTGGATGATTTGATTAATGTACATATGAGCACACTTTTTCAAGTGGCAAATATTCAAAACTCTTTTCAAAACAAACATGAAATCAAAACGTTCTAAAGCGAGTGACTTAGTCCATACTTGTGTGCCTCACATAGTAAGTTCGCATTAATAATCGGAATAAGAGCATATAATGTACATAAAAATCACATCATCATTAGTAAAGGCCGATCTTTGATCGGGTGAGTGGGGTGCTCAATTCATGACCTTCCCTTCTCATACCTAAGTTCCCAAGCCAAGACACTTTGGTGATGATGGACAAGTGGCCTTTGACACGAGTCACGGGTTTCCTAAATTTTTCAAAAATATTTAGCTGACAACTCTAAAATCTGGCAATGCAATCTATTTTTTATATTTCTGATTGTAAATCAATTTTTCAAAGATTTGCCAGATTTTGACTCTTTTGTGTTTTTTGTTTGATATTGCACTTGTGAAACCAGATTCAGATCCACGAGAGCCTGAACTGTAGGGCTATTGTATCCAAGGAGTACAAAAAGCATGCTACAGAGTCCTAAGAAGAAAAGTGGGGATAATTAGCAACACTCTAAGGCCATGTTTGATTCACAAGACTAATAGGAAAGGTATTAATAATCCATCAAATTAGTGTGGTATTCAATATCCAATTAGATTAGTAGGATAAATTATCCCCTTGTCTATTGTTTGATTTGCATTGGATAAGAAAACATATTAGGGTGATTCTACTTACACCACTCTTTTACCTTTTTACACCCTCCATCTCATTACACCACTAAAAAACATATTAGATTCTCATTACACTCAACATATTACCAAAACAAACCCTAAGGTAAAAAAATCTTCAAAACCCATCTCTTTACAACCATACTTTTTCGGTATTCAGTTGCCAGAAACAATAGATCCTTCCGACATTTTGTTGCTATACATTTACAGAGCCACTTTCTCCTAAACAATGTTTGTTTAATTTGTGCTAGGCCTGTTCGGTAATACAATGCTAATCAATTTGACTTACTTCAGTGCCATGTTACCAGATACAATTTTTTTCCCAACATTATGTTACCGTTCAATTGAATAATTTCAATTTGCTTCACAACAAAGCTAGTGGAGCCCACATTGAAGTGCTTGTTTGGTCACACTGCGAAACAATTTACAAAACTTCTGTGTTATAATGCCAGAATGAATTGGTTTGTCCAGCCTTTTGTTCCTATACATTTACAGAGTCACTTCCTTCCAAATAATGTGGTAATAATTTGTGTCGGGCCTGTTCAATAAGAAAACGCTAATGAATTTCAATTACACCAGTGTCGTGTTACCAGACAAACTATTTTTTCCCAACAATATGTTGCTGTACAATTGAATAATTTCAATTTGCTTCACAACAAAGTCAGTGGAGCCCACTGTGAAGTGTCTATTCGGTCACTCGGTACTAGACAAATTACATTTTTCCGATGTTATGTTGCTGGAAAAAATAAATTTGTCCAGCATTTTGTTGTTATACATTTACAGAGCCACTGTGTTCCAAACAATGATTTGGGCCTATTAGGTAATACAATGTTAACAAATTTGAATTAATCCAGTTTGATAAAAAAATATCTGTAAATCAAACACGCATCTATAAAATCATACATAAAAAGTATCCATAAAATTTTTCATAAAAAAAATCAAGTTTATGAATATCCATAAAATCTTTCATTATTTGCATCCATCAATCAAACATGTTATCACAATTCGTCTATATTGATTGTTTCAATAGTTACTACGTCAGGGCTAATAAAGTACGGAATTGATGAATACGGATAGTATATGCTTTCTTCCATCCAACTAGCACACGGGTGATGAAAATGAGTCCAATTATTTGTTATCAAAGGTACTGGATGACCAGGTTGCAGATAAACCTATAATAAAGAAATCAATAAGTAGAATTACAAAATAAGACATGGTAATGATCTAAGTGGGCTCAGTAGTTACCTGCACAAAATGGTTTCCATTTATAAATGCTATGCAAATATCTCTTCGATCATGTGTTGCAATCGGTACTGATCTAAGTGGTAGAAACGTCAAGCATCGTTACATGGATAAATGATAAAGAATAACTCGATAGTATGATGCTATCAAATGGCCCCATGTCAGGCATAGTCATCCAATGATTAAATCCACGGCCAGGTTCGAAGTAGAATAAGATAGAGTTACGGTCATCAACCTTTTCTTGTGAACCAAATAGTTGCACGAAGTGCACTACATTCGAATACAACTCAATCAACAAGTTGCGCCTAACTTGTTGCCAATCATCTTCACCTAAACCAATCAATCCAGCTATTGCCTTGAAACCACAATTGCTATCTGCTTATACATCTTTTATCTGACGGATATATGGTCTTAACTTCTTCGAAAATTGTTCAAAGTAAGAGATATGATTTGTTGACTGCATCATACAGACCTGCATCACAAATATACAGCAATGGATATATGAAATAATTAAAATGAGGCTGAACAACTATTAAAATAAATTTTGTACATAGTTACAAGTTTAATGTAATTACATACATTATCGTTTTTTTGCCTTCTTTCGTTGCAGTTGCTTATGAACTGGTGCAGTTGAGATGGTAACACCCTGTGAATAACTATATTCCCCAGATAGTACAAACTCAAACGCAAATGGCTCGCATTTAGTAGATGTATCGATTTTGAATTAACCATGGCCGAGACCTCGGCCCCTGCCTTGCATGTCAGTCTTGAGTTCAGGTTCCATAAAAAATATACTGTCTAACTAATTAACCCCCTAAACTTCCTCAGAAATATCACTTGTTGCGTTTCGTCAATCGTTTGAATTTCTCAATAAAAAAACCAATCTCTATTTGCAATCCAACTCCACAAAAGCACTCTGAAACTGGAAACATATCAAACTTCCTCCAATGAGGATTTATGCATGAGAGGGGAATCAAACGACCTTGTTGAAAATACATGACGACCCATGTGTATGTCGAAAAATGCAGCCACATGCAGCAATATCTATTCCCACACTATTTGATCTCTTTGACTCTACCAATATTTTGTCCAAACTACAAATTGAAATAAGACCACGTAACTCAGTGAACTCAGTAGGTGTGTTGTTGTGTTGGACTATAATCAAACTCTGCTAAAATGAGGCTTTAATGTCTGCATGCTGCAACTCTAACAAATTGTGTATTTTGGTCCAAGATGTGTCAAAACTGCCTTTGACTTGATCTAAGTTGCCTCTTCAATTTAGCACGAGAACTTTCCGCCCTACAAGTATGTATATTTTGGTATTTAATATAAAAATCAAAAAATTATAGCAATTCATAAATGTAATGACCATAATTTACCTATTTGTAGTAGTATTTCCAAAATGCATACTATTGTCTGTCTAAGCTACAGCAAATTTTTCCTTGCATGGTTCTAACCAATTGGTAGTAACATACTTAATAGCTTGAGAATACATACTAAATTCGGTCTTCAGATTGGAAAATTGTTCATTGAATTCTCTTTTTGTTCTAACCAATACCAAAGCACTCCAACTATGCATGAACTTATTCTATTTATCTTTCTTCTCAAAAACCTTCTTGCACTTCATCAGAACATTCTTGCTAATATGCAATATACATAAAAGATTAGTGGCCATAGGCAGAACTTTTGATATGCCTTTCATCAAAGCCAACTCTCTATCTGTAATAATGACTTTTGGAAAAGTAGTATTCTCCATAACAGTACGCAATATGCCTAAAGCCCATGTATAGTTGTCCTCCCGTTCATGACCAAGATAAGCAAAAGGAACTAAAAATTTCAAGTTCGTTGATATTACCCCAACAATCTCTAAGAGAGGGAGTTGATACCTATTAGTCTTGTATGTGCAATCCATAATCAACATATGTGGAAATGTACATAGCAACTCCAAACTAACAGGGTGTGCCCAGAACAAGTCAGTCACCATCTCTCTATCATCACATCGATGCCACTCAACATAATTTTGAATCGACAATTGCCCCAATAGTTGTTGCATCTGTGATCTTCACGCCCTCTGTATTACTCGATGTCGATGACGTGCAATGTAGATTGTCTTCATTGTTTTCGCATTAAAGGCATCCCTTTGTTTCAATGTAACCAATATCTCTTTTGGTTGCACCATACTCTTTGACATGTCAACTAATAAGGATGTTTCCTCCTTAGATAATCTGCCAACAAACGAATGCCCTTCAAAATGTTCAGCAGATGGATGATTGTGCACTCCGCATAAGACATGCAACATCCACTCATCATTTGTAGATAATTTTTCCCCCTTAATAGAATTGGACATCCACACTTTTTAGAATCTATCAACCTTAATCGTTCCCCCTTGATCTTCCTGTTATATCTATAGTAACCACTTTTTTTCACAAGTAAGGGTAAGTCTTGGTTTTCTGCCGTTACCTCCCGCATCTGATGTTTTTACAATAATGGCAAATCCAGTCTTCCTTCCAACGTCAGAAGCCTATTTAATTAATGCTTGACGACTACTAAAATTCTAAACATAATAAATACATTTATACGTCAAATTATGATAAAACTCAATACCAATTAAAAATAAGAAAAAATCGTATTCATAAAAAAACTTAACAAATCTCGTCTGTAATGAATTCATGACTGGAGTCCACTAATAATGCAGTATTTGCGTTGTTGCAATGAATATAAGTATAATCCTTCCAAGCAAAAAAAAAAAAGAAACTGAACATACATGGCAATGAGTAACCGAACAAATTTAAAAAGTCCGGCTTTATATTACCGAAAATGTATCTTTTATTCGACAGTTAGATACCAGACTTATATTTTTTGTTCAGCAGTTTGATACCGGACTTTGTTATTTTGTTCGATTTCGAAATACCAAACAAAAGTCGAAGACTAGCCTAGAAAATCAAAACAAAAACCTACCAAACAAATAAAAAAACTCACCATTTCACTCTTTTTATGGTTCTTCACCACCGTTTCTTCATCTATTGCTTTCTTTGATGATCAAAACACTACGATTCTCACTTTTTCAAAAGAGATGTGTAAGAGAAAAAAAAAATTGAGAAAAGAAAAAGATGAGTAAGGATGGAAGACCAAGAGGTGTAAGGAGATAATCAAATATATTTAATTTTAGTGTTTTGTCCTTAACACATGGATAAAATTGAAAGGAAAAAAAAATTATATAAAGGGTGTAAAGAGGTAAAGTAGTGGTGTAAGTAAAATCACCCACCATATTAATGTAGGATTACAACTATATTTATCTTTTTTTCTAATCTTACCCTATATCAATGTTTTTTCACAATCTTTACTTTATCAAAATTTCTTCATAAACGTGGTTTTGAAAAAAATTATAAATAAATAAATGCAAGCCAAAAATACAAAATATAACGGCCATGGTTTGTTTTTAAAATTTTTTTTAAATATAAACTAATTTGATAAAATAAATATCAAAAATTATTTTTAAATTTTTAAAAATTATTTTTAGCCTTCTAAAATGTAAAATTATATAAAAATAATAAGTGTTTTAATTTTTACTCAATGGTAAAATAGTCTTTTTATTTTATTTCTCAACTCGGGATATATATAATCCCACCCATACCCTATTACTAATAATCTTACAAATTTGTTGGATTAATTATCTATTGAATTAATAATCCTGAAGCAAAATTTCAAAACAAACATAGCATTATTATACCCACAAATTAATAATTTTAATCTTATATTATAATTCTATTAATCAAACATGCTCTAAAAGATGTGTTGTGCAGTGCATATTGAGCCAAAGAAAAGTGACAAACAACACAACCACTAGTGACAAAAATTGTACTAAGTCCATGAGAAGATAAGCTGCTCCAACCTGCAAAAGCGTTCAAGTACAGGCTAATGCTCCTTCTCAAGGTTTTAAAAAAAAGGACCAGACCGGCCGGTCAACCAATTGAATCTTTGATTCGTCGAGATTTCGGTCTGAATATATTTACTAAATCGTTTAAAGTGAAAAATCGGCTTATTTTAAGAGAATTAAAAAAATCGACAGTTGAACCATCGAACCAGTGACGGTTCACCGGGTCAATAAAATCATTTTTTTTTTCTTTTTTTTTTTATTCAAATTTTTGTTTTTTTTTTTTTTTTTATTTCTTTTTTTTTATATGTATATTATATAATATAAGAAAAATTTTAATTGGAAACTCTCTTTTAAGGGTCTTCTCTTGTGAGGAATCTCATTGAGAGTTTGAAATTATTATGAAAGCCTCTACCTATTTATAAGAAAAAAATTCTTTCAAAAAAACTCAAAAAATCTATGTGAAATTCAATTAAATTTATTGGAGAAAAATTTAAAATTTTAATGTCCATCCAAAATTTTTGTTTTTCTTTCAATCAAATTATTTGAATTAAAATCATATGGAGGGAATATTGAATATTTGATTTCTTTCAAAATTAAAATTAACAATATTTTAAAAAATATTTTTATATTTTTTAGTAAAAAAAATATTAGGAGAAATATTTAAGATTATTTAATTTTTTAATTTATAATTTTATTACTTATATTTTTATTTAAATATAATTTTAATATATTTATGGCATCACGGTTTGATTTCAATTCAACGCGACAGTTGAACCAGTGACCTGTCTATCCAATCCTTTTTCCGATTCACTCATTGGTCCGATTTTTAAAACATTGCTTCTCTTCTTTTCTTTTTTTGAACTAGCTAATGCTCCCCTGCTCATGTAAAACTAATAAAAGACTGGATCCATTCTCCTAAGATTTGAAAAAAATATATAAAATGACAAAAAAAATAAGTCCCATAATTTTAGCGTAATTACACCGACTTCTTTTAGTAAGGTAAAGTGATTGGAATTAATGGACATAACGGTGTAGAGACACAGATAACAAAGTAAAGAGGGAATTTAACCAAATCTTGCCCGAAGCCATTTCCCAGATAGGGCAGTTAATTAAAACTAAATACAAGGATCCTCCTATTTGCAGTATTTGCACCTGACTATATGCTACAACCTAGTTTGGGCTTTCAAAGAGCATTCCAAAAGAGAACAAACTGACTATATATGCACAGCTAGTACAATGTCTGATATCTTTTATTTATTTATTTATTTTAAAAATAAACAAACAAATGACGAATAATATCAATCGGAAAACCAAAACCATAAGTTACTGTTAACTCCCACAAAACAAATTAAAGCAACTGCAACTCTAGCATCCTAAAAAATCAGCATATGTAAATTTCGTTTGGTATAACTGTTAAAACAACTTATAAATTATAACTTAACAGATTATAGATTATGACTTTAATCAGAAGTTGTTAATTTGTTTGGTGTAACTGTTGAATTATAAATTTAAGTTGCTGAACAGTGTTTGTTAAATAAGCTTTGAAATAACTTTTTCAATTAATTTTTATTTTTTGTTTGTCTACATTTCTCATAAAAAATAATAATAATAATCTATAGTCCATTTGAGTCTTTTTCTATTTTTAAAAAAATAAAAAAATTTAAGAGTATAACCATAAATTAATATATCCACAGCAGAAACTGATAATCAGAAACAAGGGGTGGGCAGCTTCTCAGAATCAGCTTTTTTGAGTTAAAATAAACTGTTAGAATCAGAAGCTGTTTGAAATAAGTTTAACTAAACAGTCCAAAATAACTTTTTCAAAACTAAAAGCCATAAATTGACTCTGAAAAGCTGAAACAAACACCCCCATAATGTAAGGGCTATTAGATACTACAGAAAACTACATTGCAACTCCAGAATATTCAAAATTAGTTTCAATGCACGAACCAAAAGCTTGTGATGTACACCGAAATTGGATGTATAAGCAATTATCAACTGTAAAGAGCATTTTCTTAAATTTAAATCCAATTAATACAACAAGGGGAGACCTCTTTTTGTTTTTCACTTAGTGTTCTCTTTTTTCTTTTGGGAAGAGAGAACAAGCGGCCATTCTAAGAGAAAATGGTTTTGTAATTGCTGTACTCCCATCTCCCATCTCCCACCTCCCATCTATCCCTTGTAGGGGTGCCGGTGTTATCCCAGCAACAGCGTAGACAAAATCTCTCCCATAGTCTTGTCAGACGTGTCACCATCATTGTCCACTTCCACACCCGACTCAAGAACAGCTGCATCCAATACAAGCTTCCGTTTAGCAATCTCGTAAACATTCTCATCAACCGTATCCTTGGTCACCAACCTGTAAAATTAGACATTGCTAAATTAAAAGAAAAAACTAATTGGCAAAGGAGAGAGAGCAGGAGGGGCTGCCCCACCTGTATATTGTGACGGGTTTTGTTTGACCAATACGATGACATCGATCTTCAGCTTGTCGGTCAATCTGTGGATTGAAATCCATGTCATGAATGACAACAGTATCAGCTCCAATCAAGTTCAGTCCCTGCCCTCCAGCTCTTGTAGACAGCAAGCATGCGAATATTGATGTGTCGTTATTGAATGTATCCACTATAGTTTGTCTCTCTGTCACCGCAGTACTGATATTTAGAAAAGAATAAAACAAAAAAAGAAACATATTAGTTTACTCTTTATGTATTTGATGCACAATAATAGCGTTCAACCCACACTCGCCACAAACTACCACCATGTCAAGACTCCACAGGTAGGAAGCACAGGTGCTGATATAGATACAGGTACAGGTACAATACAAGTAAGCCACAACGGAAAAACCTAAAAGAAAAAAAAGGATATGGGAACAATTGGAGTATTACCTTAAAAAATATATTTTTACAATATCTATTAGTGCATGATATATATAACCATTAAAAAATGAGACATTTATACACAAGTCCTAATTTATGAACTTATACTCCATTAAATCTTTAACTAAGATTTTTTGGACCTTCAAATCCCATTAAATTTTTAATAGTTGGAATTGCTCTTCAAACAATAATTATTCATCATTTATAATTATCTATAAAGGAACATGATGATTTGACATTTATTTTGATTTTCAAAACTTTAAAACATCCACTTTCAAAAAAAAAAAAAAAATTGTGCAAAAAATAATAATAATAACAATTTTTTTTTAAAAAAAAAACTGAATTATTTTTTTGTGCAAAATTAAAAATTGTCTATAACAGAGCATATGATGAAGGAACATTGATGTGCAAAACTATAAAATAAATTAATTAATTAATTAAAAAAAAACATCAAAAATGAAAAAACTAATAATGTTCACAGTTTTAAAACTAGAAAAAACTAATAATGTTCTTCATTTTATTGGATAGTTGAATCAAACCAATAAGTAGAAGGGTAAAAACGTTTAATCTCATGCTCTGTTTTTATTTTCCCTCAGTTAGCGAAACAATTATCTGAAACATTATTATGCAAAATTGATAATGTTCTTAGTTTTGAAAATGGAAAAAAACTAATAATATTCTCAGTTTTACTAAATAGGTCTTATTGGTTCAAAAAATCTTAGATAAGACCTAAGCTACCACAGCATTTGTAAATAGAACTTTTAGGTAATTAACTCTTAAAAAATAAAATGCGAAAGTAAAATTAAATTAAAGTAAGGTACAAACTAGAGTTTAATAACAAAATTGGTTAAGGATCCAACCTACAAATCAAATCAAAGTTCATACAATGAAAAGAAAGCAGCTCTGTGAGAGAGATCAATACAGATGCTCTGTAATGGGCAACCAAAAAAAAAAAAAGACGAAGTAATTTAAAATTTGCGTTAATTACAAAATACCTATATTTTTTAAGTTTTTAAAAATGGACACCATTTATTTGTTTCAGAGCCTCTATATTTAAAAAAAAAAATTACACTTATGGCACTACATACTCACAAAAGTACCCAAAACATACCCAGCCATACCCATGCACCCAAACTGTACCTAACATTCAAGAAAATAAGAAAAAGTACCAGCCATACCTGGTAAGTACCAGATACTTGTGTGATGCTTTATAGCTCCACAGGTATTACTATTACAACTTAAGCAAAGATGATCTACTATTACAACTTAAACAAAGATTATCAGACCTCAAATAAATTGATCAAAGTTTTTGTCCCAAAAGTTGTTTACTACATTTATTCACAAATCCAAACACATCAATGAACCTTTCACAGATGCCCTCATCATAAAGAGGCCACATATGAAATCAACAACTTTCTCAAAGAGCAGATACTAACATTTCAATGGTCATAATGAGGTCAGACAATTGCATAGTTAGGTCATCTGTTTGCTCACCAAGGAAAAGTATACAAAAAGATAAGAACACAGGTCCAATTGAATCTATGGATGGTACACCAGATGAATAAGGCTGTATTTTGCGGTCAAAATGGAGACATAGCTACAAAGTAAGAGAAGTACAGCAGTACCTTCCATCAAGGCGCCTGTAGGTAACACCGATTACATCCAAAGTCCACTCCAAGATATCAAGCATGGATGTCCATTGGCTGAAAATCAGAACTCGATGCCCATTTTGCTTTAATGAAGGTAGAAGTTTGGATAATGCCTACATCACAGATATAGGAACTCAAATCATTTTGTGAGCACAAGATATTCTATACTATGACTCTCTGCAAACATTAAGGCAACATACTTATTTTCAAACCCAACACATCACTAAAAGCCTACCCGGCATTTTGCTGAAATCATAACTTCTTCATCTGAAAGAAGTCCCTTCGTATCAGTAACACCATGATAAAGCAACAGCTGCAAATAGGAAGTTGAAACGTAAATCAATATCAATCTATATGACAGATTTACACAAGCAGGCTCAGTATCAGTAGCCATGATACTGTTGGATAGAATGGTCTCAAGCTAAACACAGATATAACACAATGTCAGGAATGCATCCAGTGTCCAGCCAAAATACAACGCAACCAGGAAATGCAATAAGACAAAGGACGAGCACATATGGCATTTTCTAATGTCTAACCTAACTCCATTAGGCTCCTAATGATTGTTTTTGCAAGTGCATGCTTCCATGCCCCAAATAATAGCCAGCAACTGATTATGATATACAAGTTTAATCATAATTATCCAACTTATTAATTTCCCAAGAATGGTTACAATCGCCTTGCATTATACGAGTAGCAGTGGATTTGAACACCATAAGGAATTCTGCTCAACTAAACTCTCAGTCTTTATGCTGACACTTTTATACTTTTCATTTCATTAAGTTCATATAGGGCTGCAACCCGAACCGAGCCGAGCCAAGCTTTGCAGGGCTCGAGCCCGGCTTGTTCGTTTATTGAGCTTGAGCTCGGCTTGGTAACTAATCGAGCTTCAACTCGGCTGGTTAATATTAGTCAAGCTCGGCTCGAAGCTCAATAATGAATTTTTTTTACTATTATTTATATTATTTAAATATATAAATAATATATTTACATATTATTTAAATAAAAATATTATTTATATTTAACATATAAAAAATATATTTATGCTATTATTTATATATTTTTTTATATTATTTAATATATAAATAATATATTTATTCTATAATTTAAATAAATATAAACAAGCCGAGCTTATTCGAGCTCAAGCTCAGCTCGTTTACTAAAGGAGTCTAAAGGTGAGGCTCAAGCGCATTTATTTACTTAACAAATCGAGCCGAGTCGAGATCTTAACGAGCCGAGCTCGCAAATAGCTCGGTTCGTTTGCAGTCCTAAGTTCACATCATCAACTTTCTTTGATAACGTAAAAATAATTTTCAATTTTAAGCACTTCAGTCAACACAATCCTGTGGTACGACACTTAGTCCACTATATTCTTTATTTTGCATAGCTACGGGTTACTAGTTTTCTAAATAATTAAATCCCCTATAAGAAATTCCCACATCACCACTTTTCTAGTGAATAAAAATAGGTGATGCATCGCAAAAAGGTTAAGGGAAAGTAGCATTGGGATTGGCTACTGTGCGTTTGGTGGCTCCAATTTCTTGCACCCAATTGATTTTGATTGACTTTAGAGCTTTTGGTACCAACAAGAAAGCCAAGGCTTTATAGGAATGTTGCATTTCGCTCAACTCCATGTGTTGTTTGGTTGAAGTTCAACGCTTGGATCTTTGAGCACTAAGTTGAGGACACTAATTCTCTTTGGGATAGAGTGTATTTTTTATCCTCTTTTTGGAATTCGGATTCCTCTCCCTCTAAGGAGATCTTTATTTTTTTATTTTATTTCTAGGATTCGTGGCAGTGTGACTTGTTTGGTACCTTAATTTGCTTTTTTCATCTCTTTTGTTTTCTTTGGTGGAGTTCTTGTCTCCCACTTTTTTGTAGTTCTTTTTACTTTTTATTATTAATATAATTACTTCTGATGCTGATTAAAAATAAAATAAAAAATAAAATAAGCATTAGCTATAGCATGCAAGACTTTCTGCAGTTTAGTAATGGAGATAATTAAACTACAAAAGATGCAGTTCAATAGATGCATAACCCAAGTAAGCAAATAAAAATGAAAGACCCTTGCAAACCCAAATCAAAGCATTTCTCTTCCCAAAGCAAATTCAAATTTCAAAGCCAATAACTATTTTATTAGAGAGTGAATTCCTTCTATTTTGGGGCCATAGTTGCAGAGCCACAGAAGAATATGCTTTTTGAGTTATTCAATTTCCTTCACAAAATTTGATAGATGCAACATAGTTTATGAAGTCACGGATGCCATTTCATAGCAATGTTATAACAGTATCATTAGGGCCCATTATAGAACGGATTGACAAAGCAGGCACAAATAAATTCACAACTGTAACAACCATTACAGCTAGCCATTCCAATGTCAAGCATTACAACCTACTACAATGCCATGATAACTATTGCAGGTCACTTAAAAAACACACCACGACCTCATTCAAATTATAAAAAACTAAGATATAACGAACTAGGACTTAAACATTCATAGCAAATAGTTTAAGGGTTTGTTAGCAAATACTAAAAAAGTATAGCTGTAATTACCAAATCTCATTTCTCCACAACCAATACTTCCCATATTGTATACTGACTGCAATTGTTACCATGACTCATACCTGCTAAAATTGTCAAGAGTGTTTTTTATGGAATTTTATATTCAGGGTATTATTGTTATATTGACATTATTGTTATGATACAATATGTGCTAAGATGATGATGTAGGACGACACAGTGAGGACTTTAAAGCTGAATTTTTGTGGGTTTAAGAAGATTAGTTTCTAGGAATCACTCCAAAAGGCCTTAGGCATCACACCTACCTAGGGTTCGGGTTGCATCACATAAACCCAAAAGAGACTTCAAAACTCTAAAATATTTATAAAATATCAACTCTATTGAATTAGAAGCATTACATGACTATACATAAACTTAGAGACTTTCTTCTTTTTTTTATAATACTTTCTTAAACCAAGGATTGTAAAATAGGAAACTACTAAAATTTTAAATTCTAAAACACACCTTAGACACAATAAAAAAAACATAAACAAAAATCAATTAAATCTTGACCCACAAGACGACTCAACCCCTACAGCCCATGTCAACATATCTAAAAATTAACAAAATACCCCTAACCTAAAAACTCTAGAAAACATAAAATAATTATAAAATCAGACCCTAATAACAATAAAAACAAACTTATGTATGGTTCCTATTAATTTCTCTTTGAAATTTTGCCAATATCCAAATATCATTGCTTCTTTGAATTAACATTCCTTCAGTTTCTTATACTCTTGCATCAGGTAAGGGTTTTCATTAATGTTAAAAATCTATTCATCATATTCTCTTCTCTCCACTTCTCTCTTTCTTTTCTAACCCTAACCCCAATTTCTTACACTTTGCACTTAAACTTGGTATCAGAACACTCCAATCTTACCCAAAAGTGTTATTTAAGTCTGAAAATCATCACAAGGTGACCTTAACTTGTCAATGTCATTGTTCGTACGATCGGGCAAATGCATGGTCTTGCTCTCCTAGTGATTATGGTATGTGTGGAATTTTTTAAAGCCATTTGATGTACGTGTTCAATTTTTGAAGTATTTTCATATTTTTTATGGTTCATTTTTTAATCCGCTCTTTGGAGCCTTACTCTTTTTTCTTCATTGAAATGACACCCATGGTTGCAGACAAGACCCTTGGATGCCTTCTTTGAGTTTAGAGATGATGTTTTGTAGTGTTGTGAATGGGTATTTTGACTCTCACTGTGGTTCAACTCTGTTGTCTTGCTATAATAGTGGTTTGATCTTGCTTCTTCCTCGAGCCTGCACATGTGCTAAGGTGAGTGTTTTAATTAACGCCAAAAAACCTGTTCATCGTACTCTCTTGACTCCTTTTCTTCTCTCTTTCTATTCAAACCCTAAACGTAGTTTCCTGCACTTTGCACTTTAATTAGCAATAGTACTTGACTCAATTAATTTAGTATGGTACTCAATCATGTTTATTTTAAATGAATTTTTTTGTTTTTTGGCACTAGGGTGTCCGGATCAAAGCCCGACTAATCCCCAAGGATGCACAAGCCCTCAATAAGGAGTTTCTCGCAACTACTCCACAGTTAATTCAAAGATTTTCAACCAATTCGATGGCCGTAAGGAATTGTTAGCACCGAGGTTTTAAAAAGTGGCTGCAACCGTTACGTAACGCCATTACATAACAGTTGTGGTAGTTACCGCCACCCGTTGCGGCCGCTATAGCGGTGTGACGGAAATTCACATATGTAACGGCCGTAACGATACAGTAACGGCCTTAACGGTCCGTTGCACACCGTTACACCCTTTTATAATATTCTGAATAATTTCCTTTTCAAAAAAAATAAAATAACAGATTACAAAAAAAGAACAAATACTCAAGTAATCCAAACCCAAAGAAAAAATCTTATTTGAATTTATTTTCTTTATAATTTTTTATTTTTTTTCATTACATTAGCATTAGCATGTACATCAAAAAATATATAAACAGTAGTTGTATTTATTTTTACAATCATTTTATTTAATATTTAATTATAAATATTTTTTATTTTGTTATTGTAATGTGTTGTCTAAAAAATGTCTTTAAAAAACTCAAAATATTTTTTGTTTATGGCACAATTTTTATTATTATAATCATTTCATTTAATACTTAATTATAAATAATTTTATTTAGTTACCTGTAAAGCATTGTCTCAAAAAATATTTTTGTTTATAGCACACTTTTTATTTTTATAATCATTTTATTTAATAATTGTAAATATTTTTTATTCAATTAGTTTAGGTATTGGTCAAAAATAATTTGTAGATATTTAAAATCAATTATTCTTAAAGTCATTAACTATTGAAATAAAATGTAAAAAACACATTTTATAGTGATTTGAAAATATGAAATATATTGGATCATACTTAAAAATTAATAAAAATTGATCAAAATCTATCTTAAACCCTAATAAATGTTATTCTAAAAAAAGAAAAATACGCGTATCGTTAAGTTTTTTTCAAATTATGCGGGGGAAAAAAAATCACAGTTCCGGTCACCGTAATCGTTACACTATGGGCTTTATACCCCACAACCACAACCGCAACCGCAACCACAACTGTGCGACCGCAACCGCTTTTCGAAACCTTGATTAGCACCTAAGAGGTTTTGATCCCTAAACCTTGGAGGGAGCACACCCCTAAGACCCAAGGCGTTACCACCAGGCCAACCCTTTGGGTTTGTTTATTTAAATTAAATTGAACCCAACTGGATGAATCAATTAATTCAGTTTGGTGGGTCCACTTTATATTTGAGCATGCTTTATTTATTTGGACTTGGGGTGTCAAACCCGTGACTTAAATATTTGTTAGTGTTTGTAAAATTTATTTAGACCGTTTGCAAGTTCATAAATAAATATTAGATCCAATACCCATGACCCACACAAATGAGATTGAATTTTTGAGTAAGCAATTCCATTTCAACTTTTGGAGGGAAATTCTCCCCCATTTTCCCTCTTGGCTGTTGACACCTCTCCCCTTCCCTTCCTTTTGTTTTTGTTCTATATGTATTACATGGCCAAATTTATTAGAAAGAGAGTTGAATGTTAGGTGATAGTTTGTCAAAGACTTTTGAACACATTATATACTTGTAGGGAGACAACACAAACCCTTCTCGCATCTTTCCCTTCACTGCCGTGAGTTCCTCTCCCCCTCCCTATTCGATTTTTTTTTTTTTTTTCCTTCCATGGAACAGCTTGTTTCCTTGTGTATTTTTTAAGACATTTTTGTTGAGTTCTTGGTGCTCAAAGCCTTCTTGAAAGATTGGAAGCTTGGATTTAAAGCTTCTAGTTGGTGACATTACTCATCATCTCTTTTGCTCTCATTTAGAAAAATAGGGTAGGGATTTCATCTCTTTTACTTGAAATGTATAGAAAGCATGTTACGGTTACTATTATTATTTTATTTGATTGATGAGTATACTAAATCCATGAGTTATGATTCATTGTGTTAGTTTGCCATTCATGACTATATTATACTTGATTTGGTGTCCTTGAATATATTCATCTATGTAGTGGCATAACACCATGATTTCCATGTCACTAGTCTCAAGAAAATTAGGGCTTTTGTGTTATTTCATTTTATTTCAAGAAATGAAGTCACTAAAGTGAAATTGGTGGGCTAGTGGGTATCAATATGAAGAAAATGATATGCATCTAGCCAGTGTTGTGAAAAGCGTGCCTAGCGAGGCGAGGCGCACTGCCTGCGACTGAACAGGTACCAGGCAAGGCACTTTTAGTTAGGCGCGCGCCTTACCAGTGATTGGAACTAGGCGAGAGAGGCGCAAGGCTCTCGCCTAGGCACGACTGATTGTTTAAGAGGTAGATTTGATCTAACAACTCAGATGAACCCTTCGAATGGCTCGTAATCACAGAGGATTACAACTCATGTACCATATGAGCCAAATACGACTCAGATGAACCCTATCGAAGTCGTCTCTTCCTCTTTCGCCTCGCAATCAACTTCGACTTCGACTGGGCTGCTGGAGCTGGACTTCGACTGCAACATTGGACTTCGACTTGGGCTTCGCAGGTCTGTTCGACTTCGACTCTCTCTCCCCTTCTCCTTCTTCGTCTTTGACTTTCAGTTCTGCTTTTTTTTTCTTTTTTTTTTTTTGGGCTTCGACTTCTTCAGTGCTCTATTTTGCCTTCAACTCTTCCTCTCTCTCCTTCTTCAGTGCTCTGTTTTGCTTCTTTTTTTTTTTCTTTTTTTTTTCAATTATTTGAGTTGAGTCTTTGAAAAAAAATGTAAGAGAAGAATTTACAAAAAAAAATTTAAAAATTAGGGAAAAAAAAAATTATTTGTAATATGCAAAGAAAAAAAAAATTATTTGTAATATGTAAGAGAAGAATTTATCTGTTAGGGAAAAAAAATTACAAATAATTAATTATTCACATAATTAATTAATACAATGTGGTATTGGTCTTTTTTTTTCCTTCATCTGCTAGGGATTAAATTTGTTTTTCATTTATTCTTTTAATACAATTATTTTTTTATTTATTAAATTTGTTGTGTAGAAAATGACATCGGAAAGTAATAGAAAAGATCCGGCCCGGCAATATGCCCATTTGGTAGAGGAGAATAATTTAAACAAGTTCGAGTGTAATTTTTGTGGTAAAGTATCAAATGGAGGTGTTTATCGGGTGAAACAACACATCGCGGGAGGTTGTAGGAATGTCACTGCTTGCCCGAAGTGTCCTTCTCATGTAAGAGAAAAGATTAGAGAGTTCATGTAAAAACAAAAGACACAAAAAGAAGAAATGAACATGTTGCCTGATTTCGATGACATGGACATGGAAGATGAAGATGAAGATGAAGATGATGATGTCGTTGAGATCAATGTCAATCAACACCGTAAGTTGACAAGTAGTAGCCAAGGTTCATCCAAATCCAAATCCAAATCAAAAATGCCAAAGAGAAAAGGGCCTATGGATGTTTACTTCACACCCAATCCTAAATCAGTGGTGAAAAATCGAAGAGACCAAGCAAGAGGGAAACAAATCAAAATTGACGCAAATAACCCTTACAAAAAAGAAATGAGAGCTCGGGCAGTGCAAAGATTTGCAAGGTGGATGTATGATGCTGGTATCCCTTTTAATGTAGTAAATTATGAGAGTATTGGACCCAATGATTGAAGCCATTGGCCAATATGGTCCTGGTATGAAGCCACCAACTTACCATGAAGTGCGGGTTACCCAACTCAAAAAAGAAGTGAAACATACTGAAGATTTGATGAAGTATCATAAAGAGGATTGTGCAAAATACGGGTGTTCCATAATGGCAGATGGTTGGACTGATAAGAGAGGAAGGACATTGATTAACTTTTTAGTTAATTGTCCAAGAGGAACCATGTTTGTTGAGTCGGTTGATACTTCTAGCTATTCAAAGGATGAGCAAAAGCTATTTGAATTACTAGACAAGTTTGTGGAAAAAGTTGGAAAAGAGAATGTGGTGCCAGTTATCACTGATAGTGCTGCAGCCAATGTGTTGGCGGGTAAGAATATTTCCTCATTCCTTACATCAAAATTGTTTACTCATAGTTTGTTTTGTATTTAAAATTTAAAAACTTGAAAATAATAATTCTTTGTTATTGTTACATTATAGGGAGATTTTTGGAAGCTAAGTATGAACACTTGTATTGGACACCATGTGCTGCTCATTGTTTGGACTTGATGTTAGAAAACATTTTCAAGATACCTAGACTGAAAAAGACATTTGAAAGGGGCATTACAATACATGGCTACATTTACAATCAGCCTACGTTGCTAAACATGATGAGGCGCTATACAAATTTGAAGAATTTGATCAAGCCTGCAAAAACTAGGTTTGCAACGGCCTTTTTAACTGTCTAGGATGCATCAACAAAAAAACAATTTGAGAAAGATGGTCACCTTCGAAGACTGGACCTCAAGCAAATGGGCAAAGGAGCCACAAGATAAAAGAATGGCACAAACTTTGTTGATGCCTTCATTTTGGAATACTGTTGTGTTTGCTCTTAAGGTCTCGGGTCCTCTTGTCAAAGTGCTTAGATTGGTTGATACCGAGAAGAAACCTCCCATGGGATACATTTATGAGGCAATGGATAGGGCAAAAGAATGCATTACAAGTTCATTTGATCGTAAAGAAGAGAAGTATAATGAAATCTTCGAAATCATCAACAAAAGATGGGATGTCCAATTGCATCGACCTTTACATGCAGTTGCGCATTTTATTAACCCAGAATTCTTTTACCCAAAAGCGTTAGAAGTGCAAAAAGATCATGAAGTGATGAATGGGTTTTATGAATGCATGCAAAGGTTGGTCCCGGATGTCACTGTTCAAGATTTGATCACTAAGGAGATGAGTATTTATATGAAGGCTGAGAGTCTTTTTGGCAAGTCTGTTGCGATTAGGCAAAGAAATACACGAGCACCAGGTAATATATTATAGACTCAGAGTTTATTTTTAGTAATACTTTTAGTAAAACTCAATACTTGGTAACAGTTATTTCTAACTAGTGGATTATCGCAACTGATTGGTGGGCATCATATGGTTCTTATACTCCAAACTTGCAAACTTTTGCCATAAAAATCCTTAGCCTAACATGTAGTTCATCGGGTTGTGAACGAAATTGGAGTGCATTCGAACATGTGAGTATTTAACATTCTAATAATTTTTTGTTCAACTCAAATATTTTTTAGTCTCATTATATAGAATTTAATATCCTTTTAATACTTGCAGCTTCATAGCAAGAAAGGAAATAGATTGGAACAACAACGACTCAATGATTTAGTGTATGTCAAATACAATAGAACATTGAGATTTAGGTATGACATGCGCAACACTCTTGATCCCATATCTTTGCAAAATATCGATAAAAGCAATGAGTGGTTGCTTGGGAGGATGGATGGAGAATCAGATGAAAATAATGAGCCTATGTTTGATGATGATGATGACTTGACGTGGGCCACTATTGCTAGAACTTCTGGAGTAGAAGAAAGTAGCCATGCAAGTAGAGCAACAAGTTCACGCTCAAAGGCACAACCGAGGATATCTAAATCATCAACATTGACTCCACTTCAATTAATAGATGAAGAGGAAGTGGGCTCAGATGACACAGAGGAGGAAGATGTTGAGAGATATAAATCAACGATGGAGAAGAAGATGTTGCCATTGATGTTGAGGATGATGATTGACTGACACCGACCTAACCTACCCTTTCTTTTGATATTGATGTTTTTAAGTGTTAACGCGTATATTAGTATTTGTTGGATATTTATGTTTTGGATGTTAGTGTTTATGTTTTTTTTTTTAATTTTATTAAATGTGGATTATTTGATCTTTGAAAATTGGAATGTTATGTAATATGCACTTTCATGGCTTTGAGAATTATTCTATATTTAGTCTTGAATCTTGATTACTTTTTATTTTTTAAAAAATTGTTTTAGTACTATGAATGATTAGTCTATGTTAATTTTTCTATTTTTTATGAAGACTGTGCGCCTTACTTCAATAAAGCCCGCGCCTCGCCTTGCGCCTTGCGCCTAGGCCCAGGCCCCGAGAGACCTTCAGCGCCTTAGTGCGCTTTGAGCCTTTAAAAACACTGCATCTAGCTATACATTTGAATTTCATAGTGATTAGTATACTAATTTCTATAAAAAATTTGCATGTTAGTTTAATATCAATGGTTAGAGATAATGTTTATTGAATTTGAATGAGTTTTGGTGGTATTGTTAGTTTAGCGATGATGGATAATTGATAACTTATGAAGCACAGGCATGGGTACGGGTACGAGTACTGGTACTGATAAATCTAAAAAAATTAGACGGTTTGGTACATTTGTAAAAAAATATTTATTTTTAATTTGGAGTAATGCAAAAATTGGTTAAAATGGATTAATTTGTTAATATCCAACCTACAATTAATATTTAATGTCAAAAGTAAAAGTATAAACCAAAATTAAATGTCATTATATTAAATAACTTACAAACCATATATTAATTTAAATCGTGCTAAGCATAAAACTAAAATGAAATAATGACATGGGTACTAAAATGAATTATTAGGTACGGCTTGGGTATATACTAGGTATATACCTTTCACTAGACTTGGGTATACCCAAATACTAGGTACGGTATGACTTGGGTACGGTACGACTATACCTAAACGTACGGTACGGCCATTTGGTGTACCCATGATTTCATGCTATACCATTTGGATACCCATGATTTCAAAATGATTTCATGCTATACCGCGATTTCATACTACACCGTACCATACGGTATGATTTGAGTATATATTAGATACATCTGGGTATACCAAAAATTAAG
The DNA here is from genome assembly GCF_004153795.1 of Camellia sinensis. Taxonomy (NCBI): domain Eukaryota; kingdom Viridiplantae; phylum Streptophyta; class Magnoliopsida; order Ericales; family Theaceae; genus Camellia; species Camellia sinensis. Next base: position 285,083 of record NW_021025324.1, on the reverse strand, counting down.
AAGAAAAAATTTGCATACGTGTTTCGTGTATCTGGTACGTTTGCAGAAATACCATATGCCAATAAGTATCCAGTACAGGTACAACATGTTTGTCAAAATACCCATGCTTTATAGATGATAATAATAGATGAGTGTGATAAACTAGTAATTAATTATTGAAAACTTTGTAACTTGAAAATAAAACATTTTAAGAAAGTATCTATTTTTAGGGAATTTAAAGATAAATGATGGAAATAAAGTGCTTTGTAAAGGAATGTGAATTTTAATTAGTGTTGAGAAACTTGGAAGTTGAAATTGGTTGAGTTTTGATATATTTTAGAGTAGTGATTTAGCTTTGGGCTTGTTTTCTTTGTTTGGGGCTCGTTTGGCCATTTGGTTAGTTGTGTACCTTGTAGCATGGATGGGTGCCACGTCATTCCATCGGTGAGAGCCCGTAAACCCACGTAGGGTTGATTTCTCCATAGTCCTTTGGTCTAGTAAGCCATGAATATGGGATTAGGGACTTGAATAGTCACCTAGGTTGAGGATATGACTATGTTCTAGTTAGACTCGACGGGGTTTGACGAGGTTGGTGAGATATTTCATTGATTTTCGATACTATCAATTTTGTCTTGAATTTTGAAATACTTGCGTAGTATGATATCATCCTACTAACACTATAACAAAGATAATAAGGGTTGGTTTGGGAATAGGCTATTTTAATAACTTTTTGGCTTTTTAGCTAAAATATGAGGTGAAAAAAATTATTATGTTTTGGATATTTTTTGGTTTTTAAAGAAAAAACGTGCAAAACGTAGAAAGGAAAGGAAAACTCTCTTTTTTTGTATAGTTCTTTCATCTTTTGGCTTATTTTAGTGGCTTTTTGGCTATTATTGAGATAATATGATTCTTGCATGTAATTTATTCATTTCAAATGTCTTAGATGATTATTGGTGAGACATATTTGCTCACCCCCTACCATTTTAGGTACTCCACGTCCAGCAACAGAGTTGGGCGGTCATGCCTAACAATTAATTATTTTGCAAACTTACACATGTATATCCATGCTTAATTATATCTAGGCCCTTTTTGAGTTATTATTTTGGGCATCGGCATGTAAACCTAACTAGTTTGTTTATGAACTTGTAAAATTAGTTAGTTAGCATGCTTATATTAGTTGGATGTTTATGTGATTTGCATTTTGGGGTTGTGAGCTCATTCGTGGCTTTTAAAGCCTAAACTTGGGAGTTCTAACTTCATGACTGAATTTTAATTATCTTGTGTATTGGTATTTTATTCTAAGCAATTGTTATGAGATTTGAGCTTATGAACATTTGAAGTTACAGAAATAATATTTTATTTAAATTTGTCCCAAATTGGATTTCATCACTAATAAAATATTTGGGAGTTATTTGACTCCTTCATGTCATATTCTTCTAAATCTAAACTTTATCGGGTTCAATCACCGTAATTATTATAAATTAGTAATAATCCACCAGCTTATAAACCGGGGTGTGACAGTACCAAGGCAAACAGCCCACTCAAGCAACTCCCAATCCCGTTCGAGCTACCCCTTCTTCAGCATTCTCCATTGCATTTGTATATTGCGGACAAAAGTGAACCAATCATCTAATTGCCTACTCAAGTGGGTTGTATAGCCACATGATCAACTTCTTCACTCCTTTAGTAATAAGGGCTCTATCACCTCATCAATCTTCCACTTGGAGACTGATTCCAGACACGAATAAACTGCAAGCCTCAACTATTTATATCATCACAAAGTAACACAGCAACTCAATCCTCCATTTTCAAGTGCCAAGACCAACTGAAGTTGAACACAACTTTAGTTTCTCAATGATAACCACCCTGGCCATCATATCTGCAGGATTTTCTTTGCTGTGAATCTTGTCTAAACTAAATTGCCATCCTCAAAAAGCTATCATACAAAAAGATATTTGATGTCAATATGTTAGTCCTCATGTCAAACAATGAATTCTTTACAAGATGCATCACAATGTAGCTATCATTGTAAAACTTGCAATCCTCAAGCTTCATGCATCTATTTCCAAGCTTCTCTCCTTGCAACATATCTTGTGTCTATAGTGGAGATGGTCATAACCTCTGTACCTAAGAGACCCATCTAGCTGCAATGCTTCCAAGAGTAAACACATACACCATCCGCTTCTTTCTACTAATGTCACCTGCTACATTGGAGACAGCATATACATGCCCTAAATATCCATTTGATAGCTTCTCTATATTCCTTTCCTTCCCAATGCCCCTTTCCTAAATTGTACATGCATCCACTGACAACTCCTGTATAAGCGACGTTTGGCTTGTACAGAACATACATCAAATTGCCAACAAATTAAGCATTCAGAACCTACACCATGGACTCACCCTCGTGTTGTTTCATATTGTTCCTTCGTCAATATAAAATGGCTTGCTAACTAAATTGGGTCCCAAGAAGCTCCCCAGTTGTTAACTAAATTGTTCACTGATGGTGAGGAGGAACATAAAATATGAAAATTCATGCAACTTTTGAATCAATTTTTTTTATTTAATTTTATTTATTTATTTGGATTGGCACCAGGGTGTCCAAATCAAAGCCCGACTAATCCCCAGGAGTGCACAGGCCCTCAGCAACTTTTGAATCAATTTTGCAACCAAATGACACTAGAGGAACCTAAATCAAGCACAGATGCACACAACTTTCTTAAGAAAAATCACTTCACAAAATTTTTGTAGTGAAAAAAATTTATATGAAGAATCTATGAGAAAAATTAGTTGGGACTTATCCAATAGTGAAAAATATTTATATAAATATATATATTCAGTTGTGTATATCAAAAAGAGAACCACATGCACATCATGCGAAGAGTAATTATATATTAGTCCCAAAGTTGTTCCTCCATCCATTGTTTCCACAGAATAACTTGTTTTGCCCATTTTGGGGAATAAATTGAGATGGTTTGGTCATACACAACAAAGGTAGTAGTGAAGAGATGTGATACAGTGACGGGAGATGGAAGTGTTAGGGGAAGAGACAAACCTAAATTGACATGAGCTAGTGTAGTAAATAAAGATATGAATCTCCTTAATTTGACTAACCAAATGGCCTTTGATAGAATCGAGTGAAGAAGAAGAATTCACGTAGCCGACCCCATTTGATAGAAGTTAAGGCTTGGTTTGGTTTGTTGGTATTGATAAGTAAAATTGTAATAGAGAAAATGCCAAGGGGATACTACTCTTTTAAGAGAGAAATGTGTACTAAAATATTATTTTAAAATATATAAATATAAATAAGCACAAACCACCTCTCCTACTCCACCTTGAAGCACCCCCTAGCCTTCAAACGGGTAAATTCTTCATAAACCCTCTTCTTACTGTTTGTAATTTTACCTAACACCACCAAACATAACCATATATTTTCGGCACAAAATTCTAAGAAACAAGGGGCTTTCTTATGACGAAAGTATAAAAAGAGATCTTTAATTTTACTTTTTGTCCATTAGTAAAATGAAGTTTGAATGTAATTATCCTTTTCGTGTGTAAACAAGAATGCCAAGGTGATGAGAAACAACCAGATTGCCTGAAGCATTAGCATCCCATTCAAGCTTCCCTTAAAACTCTCAAACATCTTAATGCTATAGTGTGAGACTTTTGAGAAAGGCCATAGTGTTCTGCATTGTTGAATTCGAGTTTGTTTACAAAGGCCTACGAACTAAGATGCAGAAGAATGTTTGATACTAGCCTCCAGAGTTTTAGACCTTTTAATAAGAACAGAGTCTAATATAGTTATTGGTTTTGTTTAATGCATTTCTCATTTTTTTTAGTTAAGTAAATGTTCATTAATAAGAAAGGATCCAACTCAAGTACATATGATGCTTGGTAGTAGTTAATGCAATTAAAATTTGAACTAATTAATATCTATTCCAATTGAATTAGGACACCAGGTGTCCTACTGTATGCCCAAAGTAAAGAATCAGAGTACCAGGTCAAATGATAGAAGAAAGAAAACCAAAAGAGGCATTGTCAAAAAGTTACCCGGTGAATAGAGAAATCATTGTAACTTTTGAGCTCCTCAGTTACTCGGTGCAAGGTACATTCAAAGCCAAACACTCCTTGAGGATGCAACTTTTTAGCAAACCGAACAACGTCCTCATCTGTGTAAATACGCCGCACCAGTAAAGGATGATTTGCAATCTAGAATAGGAAAAGTACACTTATCAGAAAGAAAAGTAAATACAGTCAGATCCAAAGCATTTAGGTTTAAAGCAAATGTAGTGAAAAAGAATCTGCAGCACCTTACGAAACTGAACAAAATAGTTTGAAATTTGACGTTGAGGAAGAATGCCAACAGCATTATTAGAGTCATCCTCTGAAAACTTTAAAACACGAGCTCGTGTAGCTGCACGATACTCCTCAATGGCCGCGTTATAAGCATCATGTTGTTGTTTTTCCATCTCTACATACTCAACCTGCAGCAATATATTCTATCCCTTGAATAACAGGTAAAAACAGCAAAAGGCATTTCCAAATAATGAGATAAAGAAATAGGCATTTCCAGAAACCACAATACTAGTTGCAAATAAAACAGAAAAATGTAGATGTGCCATAAAGCCAAATAATGAGATACAGAAATAGGTGTTTCCGGAAAACCACAATACTAGTTGCAACTCCAACAGAAAAATGGATATGTGCCACAGAGCCAAATAATGAGATAAAGAAATAGGTGTTTCTAGAAAACAACAATACTAGTTGCAACTTAAACAGAAAAATGGATATGTGGAATACCTGCTGTATCTTTGGCACTAGTTGCTGCATTACATCATATTTTAAACGCCTCAAAATAAATGGTCCCAATATGGACTTCATACGAGAAATCAAATCCCTATCTTCCGAATTGAAAAGCTTTTTCAAGTCTACATCTCCAGTTTCAAAGACATCAGGCATCATAAATGCCAACAATGACCACAGTTCCTGCAATGAAAACCACCAAGTCAAAGAAAGCATTCCAAGTAACTGCACAATAGCAATACAAACTTCAAGATCAGATGTCATATTCTTTTATAAGTATCAAGAGTAGATATCATATAAAACATAAATGAAATTGCTCAAATTTCAATACATTAATAATCTGTGCTGACTTCAGAAAATAAAAGTTAGCCCTGACAAGTGAGAATTAATGACTATACAGTCATATTATCACCACAGGTCACTAAATCAATTTTATTATAAAGAATTCTTACAAAGAGCACAATTCAGTCATACCCATTTACAATCTAAATCTAATTTCTTATGGGTAGATGTTGCAGGTCAAATGCAAAGTTGGTATACGAAAAAAACATTGACAATGTTCAAAGCCTCTAGTAATTCTGTCATTATATGGGAAAGGTTAACAAACATCCAGCAATGAAATCGAAGATATATAATACAGATCAAATCTTCCAAAGATGTGGTTATGACTTATGAGCTCAAGGAAAACATGTCTTTCACAAAGAAACATTAACAATATTCAAAGCCTCTACTAGTTTTTGTCATTATATTGGAATGGTTAACAGATATCTAGCATTGGCATAAAAAAAAATGTAGCATATATATCACTTTACAGATCAAATCTTCCAAAGATATGGTTATGAGCTTGAAGAAAATATGTCCTGTAACAAAATGTAAGTGAGTTGTTTAATTCTTTTAGCTTTTCTTTTTTTGCCAGGTAAGCAAATGAGACTTTACAGAAAAATAGGCAATAATTACAGAAACAACAGGCATACACAAGTGAATATGCAAAAGCCATAGAGAGAGAGCATCTAAGAAGATGGATGAGAACCCTATGTGTAAATGACAACACAGGTACCAAAAGGGAAATTAGCAAAGAAACATGCAAAAGTTAGAAAAAGAATAACCATAAGAACCCAAGCAACCTGAGGCACATAACTAAATCTGGCTGCTAATTAAGATGGTAAATCATTATACCCAAAACAGAAAGAATATCTTGCAAGAAGTGAAGATATTTATCTTACTAGTTCTAATGTGGGTGCAAAATATAACCCAAGGAAAAGGAAGTTGTTGAACAACTACTTTGTTGACAATGTCTGGCACATGAGGCCACAACTGATTCATTTGCTACAATTACGCACATCAAATTGTTAGTATTCGTCGTATGTTATTTTTGTGTTAAGTTGAAGGTACTATGGTCATATTGTGGTAAAGTGTTTTACAAGCCAAAAACATATACGTCTTCCCTCCTTTCTTCTCTCCTTCTATAACCCTAACCTTAGTTTCACATATTTTACATTTCAACTTGTATCAGATCACCAATCGACCTCATCAAGTGTTCATTATAATCTGGAGATCGACGCAAGGTGACAATGATGTGCTGATATCATCATCTGTACGACAACATCAGCGTGACGTCATGATGAACAAATTGGGTTCTGTGAACTTATTCTGTGCACTTGTGTTTGTTGGTTGCGGATCATCGATTTGCAATTATGATCCTCTTTTTTTTATTTTTCCCTATTTGGTTATCTTCTATAGGTGCCAAAAACCCTATGGGAGGCTTCCCTTGCAATTAGTTTGTGGATTTGAGGTATTGGTTGGAGGGTTTTTCTGGATTTTGAGTTCGCCCCTGCCTGGGTCCTGACAAATCTCGATTTTTTTTTTTTTTTTTTTTTTTTGGGTATTCTTCTCTTGGAACTATTATATTTTAAGTTTTTTTGCTGACTTGTTTCTTTTTGGCGGGTGTTGAACTCTCACTGTGTTTTGAAACTATTGGTAAGATTACTTTTAGTTTATGGATCCTATTTCTTCTTTCCTTGAGAGCTTGCCTATATTTGTGTCCTGGTCATGTGCTAGTTGTCATGGCTGAGACAAAACCCCCCATGCTCAAGGATGATGAGTTGCCTATATCTATTACTACCAAGAAATTAAATGGTCTAAACTATCCAACATGGACTCATGCAGTAAAAGTGTTTTCGCATGGCAAGAAGTTGCGCTTTCTTAATGAACTTCCTCCTGATGCAGATGATAAAGCTTATGATGAGTGGCCCAGTGAGGATTTGTGTGTTATGGGTGGCTTTGGCATAGTTTGGAACCTCATATTTCTACTACAATGGAATTTTGTGAAACCTCTAAGCAAATTAGGCACTCCCTTGCAGAGTCATTTTCCAATCAAAGTAATGTTTCTCGAGTATATGAGTTGTATGAGCAAATCTTCGCTACTCAACAGTGTGGTAATTCCTTATTTGAATATTATGATAGCTTTACGACCTTGTGGGCTCAATTATTGCAACATAGACCCTTTACTACTAATTTGCAAAAATTGAGAGGAGTTTATGATGGCATCCTTACTTTGTGCAAAGAGGTGAAAATTCAAACTTTGAATTTTCCGCCAAAGTCATTCCTTTGCTCGTAGTTTGTCTTGTCTTTGCATTCCATCTTATCAGTAGGCTATGTCCATGTTGTGTTGAAAGCATACTATGGATGAGGAAATGAGTGCTCTTCATCAGAATCAACCTTGAGCTTATCCCTCTTCATTTTGGGAAAGTTATTGTTGGTTGTAGTTGGATTTATACTGTGAAATATCTTCCTAACGGTAATGGTACTATTGAAGGGCTTAAGGCACGCCTAGTGGCCAAATGCTACACATAAATCTATGGTGTTATCTGTTCAAATTCTTCTTTATTGCAATCAGTCAGTCTTAGCCTTTATATGATGCTTGATATAAAGAATGTCTTTCTTTATGGAGACCTACAAGCAAGGTTCTGAAAAGCGGTTGCTGTCGCTGTAACAGTGGCGGTGACGCGGTTGCGGTTGCGGTTGCTGGGTGTAAAGGCTGTAGTGTACCAGTTGCGGTAACCGAAACCGTGAATTTTTTTATTTTTCGCACAATTTGAAAAAACTTACCGATAGGCATATTTTTTTTCCATGATCATATTTATTGGGTTAAAAATAAATATTGATCAATTTTTGTAAATTTTTAAGTATGATCCAATATATTTCATATTTTTAAATCACTATAAACTGAGTTTTTTACGTTTTATTTTAATAATTAATGACTTTATATTATACAAAAAATCAATCACTAACTATCATATATAAGATAAACAATGACAAAAATATGAGAATAAATAAGAGTCTAAATATATATATATATATACACATATTTTAACCAAGCCAAATAGATAATGACCACACTTATTATTATTATTATTATTTTCAAACAATATATCTAGATAGACACACACAAACAAAATGGTTTAGTAATAGCAGTTGAATAGAATAGCATAGATCTTACAGCTTAAACAAATCAGTAACATGTTCTTCATCTTCCCTCCTCACTCTCTATCTCTTGCTCCTTCATTTTCTCTCTATCCCTCTTCCCCCATTTTTAGCTTTTTTTTGTGTGTTTTTTCGAAAGAAACAGTTTGGAACCGTTACGTAACGGTGCGTAACAGGCCGTTACGGCTATTACAGCACCGTTACAACTACTACGGCAACCGCTATGGCCGACACACCTGTGAATCGCAATCACACTACAAAAGCGGCCATAACGGGTGGCGGTAACCGCCAAAACCGTTACGTAACGGCGTTACATAACGGTTGCGGCCGCTTTTTAAAACCTTGCCTACAAGAGAAGCTATATGGATTAGTTACCTGGCTATGTTGTTCTTGGTAGTGAGCATCTTTTGTTTGTCGGTTGCGAAAGTTTCTGTATAGTCTTAAGCAATCTCCTCATGTTTAATTTGATCGCTTCAGTGTAATTGTCCTGGCATATAGACTTCGTCGTTCTACTTCTTATCAATTTGTCTGTGTTCATCACTCTAATGGGATTATCGTTCTAATTGTATATGTGGATGACATCATCACTCCTAGCAATGACTCCACTAATATTGCTGATTTGAAACATTATTTAGGTCAACAATTTCACGATAAGGACTTGGGTCATCTCCGGTATTTTCTTAGAGTCGAGGTTGCTCATTCTTCCAGGGGACTATTTTCTCTCTCAATGCAAGTAAGTCGTCTTCTCTTTGAGACTGGTCTCAGTGCATATGTTTAAAATTATGGTTTTTTTCAATGAATATAAACATTATTTTCCAACACAATCTCACACTCTTCTCTTTATAGTAGCTCTTATTCCAACATAAGACATCTGTGCACTATATAGAAGCAGTTTTGCAGAGCAACCATTAGTTAATTAAATCAGCTTTGTAATGATGCAGTGCAAAGCAACCATTTCTTTGTTGAATTGTATACTACATAATATCCATTTTAGTAACTTAAACAAAGGCTATCACCAGTACCATACATGTAAATCATTTTGCAGTGGTGTCCCTGTAAGCATCAGACGCTGGTTGGCACTCCGCGCAATAGACATTAGGTTTTTCCACCTGTAGCTGTTTTTATCCTTCAATGCATGAGCCTCATCCATTAGCACACAACTCCACCGCCAAGATTTCAAAATTTTACGGTCATCTTTCTGCTGCATACTGCCAAAAGAGCATAATGATAAGAATAAAACTAATACCAAATGAACATACATAACATTGGCCTGGAAATTAAGGTAAAGCAAACCTGTGTCGTTCGAAAAGTGAGTAACACACAAGAATAACATTAAATGGAGGTGGCAATCCAGCCTTGGCCAGAGAGCTCAGCTCTCTTGAATATGCCGATCGCGCAGCCCCATGATACTGGAGAACAGAAAATGAGGGACACCACTTTTTCAGCTCCCTTTCCCAGTTCTCCAAAACAGAAGCAGGGCATACTATTAAATGGGGACCTGGATCATCTTCCAAGTGTTTCAACAAGGTTAAATATGTTATAGCCTGCTTGAAATCAGAAACATCACAATTTTTAATTATTAGGATGATAAATTTACAATCAGTATTGCTCATCAAAAAAAATTACAATCAATAACAAAGCAAAGGCAAATGAGTCTAGAGCTCAACTAACCTGAATTGTTTTACCAAGACCCATCTCATCTGCCAATATTGCTGCATGGAATAATAAATGTAAGGCATCAATTACTCTTAGAAACTAGCCTAGGATCATGTACACTACTCTCAGATATATATCAAACACCCAATCAACACTTTAATTACGGTTTCAGTAAGTCAAAATAGGTTTCAGCACATCCAGTTCTAACATGTCCCATCTAAAAATAAAAATAAAAAGAAAAAGTTCTAACATGCAAGATAATCAGAACAAACTACTAAGGAGCACATGTTATATGGAAGAACTCATTTCGCAATTCAGAATGCAGTCAAAGGAGTACCACCCTTAATTGCACGAAGCAAAAGTGGAAGTGGGGCAGGCCAAGGTTGGAAGCGGGGGGGCACATAGAACATTCTAAGGTTGGGATTGCCAATGGAAAGAATTATATATTTGATATAAGTATATTAACATATTGTAAGAATTTTTATTTTTTTTTTTTTTGGCTTAGTTGTAATATATATATATATATATATATTTTAAAATATTAATAAATATTGGAGATCGGTGTCAATGGAGAATTGTTTTTGTAAATATAAATAGATATTATGTATATGTGAAGTAATAGATTAAATTTGAGTTTTTTTCCCCTATAATCTGATGGGCTACGTATTTTCTCTTACTTGGTAGCTTCTTTTTTTTTTTATATTTCTTTGTGATTTATTTGTTCAAGAGATTCTATCCCACTTGCAAACACGTTCTTTCTTTATGGGAACGCATTTCTCACTTGATTCTTGCTATGAATCACGGAATTGAGGTTATGGAGCAGATTGGTCAACCCCCAATAGGAGGTTCCTGCAACTAAGATACCACCGATATAACAAAGGCATCAAGAAACATATAACAATAAAAAATTATAATGATTGCATTCACAGGGGTAGACCTGTTGATAGAGGCAGTTTATGGGCGGAGTTGTCTCATGTTCATTCTAGCTGGAATTGTCCTTGGTGTATTGGATGGGTGTTTAATGTGATAAGATATCATAGTGAGAGAGATTGGGTTGTCTGTTGATTTCTAGTGAGTTTTTTCAGATTTTATTGCGAGAGAGGCACTGGTGGACCTGACTTTGGAAGGGGGAAGATATATGTCGAGCAGTGGACCTCTATGTCCAAGATCAATAGAGTTTGGTGTCCACTGATTGAGAGGAGTGCTTTCCAGATGTTTTTCAGTCTTTTTAGTCTCATATCATGTTCAGAATATGTAGATTGTTCAGGATTGTGTTTGGACCCAAGCCCCTTCAAGTTTGTGAATATGTGGCTTAGGTAGGAAGGCTTCATTGATTTGGTTAAAGGCTGGTGGGAAGGTTACAAGGTAGAGGGCTCATCGAACAACTATCTGGACAGGAATTTTGAAATTTTCAAAAGACAAAGAGATGGAACTGGGAAGTGTTTGGTAAGAGGGGTGTGAGGATAGCAAAACTTTTAGGTCAGATCAGATATATTGATCATAATGAGGGTAAAGATGACAATTCAAAAGTCGAGTAAGTGGAAAGGGCATAGATGAAAACAGAGGTTGGAAGACTTATGATTTTAGAGAAGATTTGCCGAAATTATAAGGCTATAGAATTATTGCTTAATCAAGGAAAAAGGAACAAACACACGCTTTTTTCACATGATGGCTAATGCACATAGGAGAGCTAATCAAATCCTCAAATTCCCAGAATAAGCTTTATGCCACCTTCGACTCTACTTTCCTACAAGCTTCTAAACTCTCATTCCCCTCTTTTTCCACAAGGTGCGCTTGGTAGAAAGATTGTATGTATGAGTCCTAAGTACTCTAAAAATTCAGACTTTGGGGTTTCTACCCTTTCGCTAAGGTCCTAAACTTGATAGGCAAGTTCATCCTATTCTTCTTCATTTTGAGCCAATCATAATACATCTCAATATAGGCCTCCTGAATTGACTCCTCATTCTCATTATCTGAAAACCCAACTTCTTTAGAGCACTCCCTTTGGAGCCAGCTCACCTCACTAGTCTCACTGTCTTTCTTCCTAAGCTTATGTTAGCAACAAGGGCCACAACATTTTCCAAGTCCACTAGAACATCAAAACAAGAAGACTTCCCCTCACTAGCGTCAGTATCACTCCATTTAGCTACTCAGCCCTTAGCCTTAGTCTTTTTTTTATTAGGACACTCATTAGCTATGTAAGCAAATCCTTAAAACTTATACTGACACCATGGGATTTCTTAACTTTGCTACTTTGGGACTTCTTTTCATTCTTACCCTGATTGGACTTTAAAATCTGCTCTTTCCTAGAAGACATGGCTAAGAAGTATGGTCATGGATACATTATACAAAATGAACAGGATAACCCGGTAATTTTCAAATTATTGTATGAAACAACACATGGGGAACACACAATATACAAGTTTATATATCTAATATGTCATATGTAGATACACCATTCAAATATATATATATATAATAAAACAAAAGCACCATAATACTAATTCCTATAAAAATACATTGCTTTTCTTTTATTATTGTATCTCAAGTAATTTTCTGCAAATTTATAATTAGTTTTATGTATATCCAAGCGATAGACACGTGTGTCCCCTGTCCAAAGAGTGTACCAATCTACAAAAATTTAAAAACTAACAAGACACATTTGGACGCATGTTCAACAAGTGTCAAGAAGCATCCGACGAGTGTCGATGTCCGACACATGTCAGAAACGGACATGTCACCTTCTCAAAAGTATCTGTGCTTCTTAGAGATGTGGAATTGCTACCTTTTTTGAGTTTGATGAACCCTTAAAATTTCTTCATAATTCTAATTAAGTCCTCTTCACCTATGTCACCATCATAAGAGAAGACTACATCCTCTCCAATAGCTTTGAAAGCCATTCGACTTCTTAGGTGGGCACATATTCCAGTTCAACTCAGGCTTGAAGGGATTCTAAATCCTTGATCTCTTCTATAGCAACGACCTTAGCCTAAAAAAGTTTAGGGGGAGACCAGAGGACCTTCCTCACAATCTTGGTTTCACTCGCGGGTTCCTTTAGGCTGCAACTGGAATTGACAATGTCACCAAGTCTAACATAAAACTCATCAAACGTCTATGAAGCACAGGTACTCTAAAAATGTTGCCGTACAAGTACCGGGTAGTTACCAGATGCGGCTATGCATACCAGGTACGGCAAAAATGCACCAAGCACGTTTTATGCGATCAGCTAGTACGCAATGGGTACGTTTTTGGGTACGCCGGAGTAAAAAACGAAATTTTTCTGCAATTTCAAGGGTATCGAAGCAATTTTTTTGTCCATTTCAAAAAATTAAATAAATTTGGGGTTCTTTTGTAATAATTAAAACATGAAACAAATTGAAATTAGGTTTACTTGGTTCGATTCGATTATCTCCTTCGAAAAAATACAGTCAACTCCAAGAGAGAAACGGTCAGTGATTGAAAAACTCCTTTGAAGGTGCTGATTCTCTCCTTCGAATAACACACTCCGGTGAGTTTCTCTTCAATTCTTCCTCTTCTTCAATTCTTCTTCCTCTTTCTTTCATTTTTTTTTTCAGATTTTTTTCTCTTTCTTCGCAGCAAATAAAGAGGTCTGTCGTTTTTTTTCCTTCGTTTTTCTTCGATTCTTCTTCCATTTTTTTTCAGATTTTTATTTTCTTTCTTCACAACAAACAAATTGATTTGCCCTCTTTTCTTTTTTTTCCTTCGTTTTTCTTTGATTCCTCTTCTTCTTCCATTTTTTTTTTCAGATTTTTATTTTTTTTCTTCGCAGCAAACGAATTGATCTGCCCTCTTTTCTTTTTTTCCTTCGTTTTTTTTATTCGATTCTCTCCTTTGATTTTCTCTTTCTTTCATTTGATTCTTATTCCTCTTTCTTGAACTCTCCATTTTTTTTTTAACATATATTTTTTATATTTTTTCCCCACAACCACTAGAATTTCATGTAACTTGCAAGTCTAGAGCCTTCTCTTTAATCATCTTCAAAAAAAAAAAAAAAAAAAAAGGAAGAAAAGGTAATGTAGAATCACCCACGCTGTTATTTAACTTTGCCCATTTCTGTTGTAGATTGTAGTAGACACAATCAGAAAATTGTAAGTTAAATATTTGAAAAATCATATACTTGAATGAAGTGAGAGAATTCACAAATTATTTTGTTGATGGTTATATTACAGGAATATGAGTTCATCATGAAGTATAGGTTCAACTGCAAGTGCCCCTTCTATTGATACTAATCAAACTAGGGATGAAAATGCTCCTTTTTGAGGTTACGTTATGAAAATAGCTAAAAAGGGTGAAAGCATAAGTGGTAATACCAAATTTCGGTGTAATTATTGTAATATTGAGTTTCAAGGTTCATACTATAGAGTCAAAGCACATTTGTTGCTACTTTCTGGGCATGGAATTATAGTGTGTGCATTTGTGAAGAACAGGCCTGATCTTCTTGCTGAAATGCGAAAGGCAGATAAAGAAGCTGAGAATAGGAAAAAGATGACAAAGCTTAAAGATGTTCCTTTACCTCCTCCTTCCCGAATTAGTCCTAGCGTAAGAGTGGTAGGGGATGTTGGAACATTTAGATTGGATGGCTATGAACCAAAAAAAGAGAGACAAGTGGAAGTAGTGCCTTAGATAAAACATTCAATCAAGGTGCTTGAGAACATTTACATTCTTTAATTGCTCGCATGTTCTATTTAGCTGGTTGCCCTTTCATTTGGTTAGGAATCCATATTTTGTGGGTGCTTTTAAATTTGCTGCTGAGAATCAAATTATAGGGTTTGTCCCTCCTGGTTACAACTTATTGAGGATTACTCTACTTCAAAAAAGAAAGAGCAAATATTGACATGTTGGAACCAACAAACAATCATGGAATCAAAAGGAGTTGAGTGTAGTAGCCGATGGATGCACCGATACACAAAGGAGACCTCTTATCAATCTCATGGTAGCATCTAATGGTGGAGCTATGTTTGTAAGAGCTGTTAATTGTGAAGGTGAGTACAAAGACAAGTATCATGTTGCTAAATTAATTAGTGATGTGATTGATGAAGTAGGCCCTCATAATGTGATTCACGTAATTACCAACAATGCTCTTGTTTGTAGTGCAGCTGGATCAATCATTCAAGATAATTATCCGCAAATATTTTGGACACCTTGTGTAGTGCACACACTTAATCTTGCTCTTCAAAATATTTGTGCTGCTAAGGAAATTGGAGGTGCTACCTATGCTTATGATGAATGCCATTGGATTACAATTGTGATTGATGATGTGATGTTCATAATAATTTCATCATGAATCATTCTATGAGATTGACAATTTTCAATGAGCTTGCGCTTAGATACACGCTTTGCATCTGCAATTGTTATGCTAAAAAGGTCTAAGCTTATGTATCGTGGCCTCCAAGCAATGGTGATAAGTGAGAAATTCTCATCCTACAAAGATGATGATGTCAGAAAAGCGGCTCTTGTTAACAAAAAAGTGTGGGATGATATTTGGTGGGACAAGATAGAATACATACTCACATTTACTTTGCCAATATATGAGATGCTTAGATCTTGTGACACCAATAAGCCATGTTTACATTTGGTCTATGAAATGTGGGATTCAATGATTGAGAGGGTGAAGGCATCCATTTATAGGCATGAGGGAAAGTTAGAAAATGAAGAGTCGGCCTTCTATTCTATGGTGCACCAAATGCTAGTGGAGAGATAGACAAAAAGCAATACACCACTTCATTCTCTCGCACATTCTTTGAATCCGAGGTTTAACTCATTTTTAAACTCTTTTTTAAGATGGTGAAAGGATAGAATTTACTTATTCTAGATATCATTTTTAAACTCTTAATAACATAACATAATTTACTTTTTATTTTTATTTTTTTTCCTAATTTTGCAATCTAGGTATTATAGGGAATGTGGCTTTATGATATAGAGGGCTAGAAATTAAGGTCAAAATTAAAGATGGACCTAAGTGCAGAGGCCGCCCCTATTAGGCGACCAGGAATGATTAAAGGAGTACGGCTAAAGGCCAAGGGAAATGGGTCAACAGTGGACCGGAGCAAGTCCAACCTGCCAAAGGTCCGAACAAGTTCCATAAAGAAAAATGGCTAAGTCAAGTTGCGAAGGCAACACTTGCAACGGTCAAGTTGTTGAGGCACTTTGTCTTAGTGCCGCCAAGTATTGTCTGCATCGTCATCTCAAGTATTGTCGGCGCCGCCATTTGAAGTTGCTGAGGTAAAGAGAGAACCAAAGCAACTAAGTTGCAGAGGCAATACTTGCAGCGACCAAGTTACTGAGGTACTTTGTTGGTGCCACCATTTGCACTTGCCATGAGAAACAGCTACTGCCGCAACTACAGTCGCCACAGCAACTACAACCGTCGCAACTAACTTGTGGAGGGAAGACTCCACCAAGGTGATAACAGCCTTTGGAAAAGCTTCCTCTCCATAAGTAGAGGCTAATGCTTGGCGCTGATAGCAGGCCCCAAGGCATTACTAGCGTAAGACTGATAACAGGCCCCCCAAAGTCATCATTAGCTCGGCGCTAATAGCAAGCCCAGAAGCTCACTAGCTTGGCATTTATAGCAAGCCCCAAAGCTTATTGGTTAGAGCTGATAGCAAGCCTAGAGATACCAGTGTACCGCAACAACCCCGCGAAAATGAGAGCAAGGCAGCCCGAGCACAAGGGACTCCCTTTCCATTTACCCAGGTCATGGACCTACCTTGGTTGCTCGGGCAGGACCAAGGAAGCCTCCTTGGGCTTGGTATTAAGGCACAGCATGGCTGAGAGTAGGCCTAGCTATGGCCTTCGCCCTTAGAAGCTGGGGAGTTTGTGGTTAGGTGGCTAAGGGTAAAGGCGTCGCTGAGGTGAACACGAACATAGCGGATAGCAGGCTATAAAATCCTGAGAATGCATGTCTTGGCTAAATTGAACTGAGAAAGAAAATGTTGCAGCAAACATTACCGCCGCAAGTGCATTTGCTGAGATTCAAGCTGAGAAGGCAAGTTGCAACGACAAACACTCCCGCCGCAAGTGCACTTGCTGAGGCATCTGTGCCAAACCGATAGTACATAGTACAGGCAAAGGGACACGTGACATCTTCAGCTTAGTGGTTCAAGGCAGAATATTCCATGTGATTCTTAGAGATACATGTCCTCACTTTATTTGACCACTTGGTATCCTTTGGTGCCAAGGAAAAGCCTATAAATAGGACCTATTCACCAAGGTCCAAGAAGAGGATTTTTGGGGACTTGGGGAGATGCTACCCATTTGTGCACTGCCATTCTTTTCTCTTTGAACCACTTGCTCCACCCTCACCTGGTTGCTCACTTCTCCAACAAGCCCAGATCTGTTGAACCATTAACATAATTTTGACTCTCTAATCATTGTCTTAATTACTGTTCACCTCGAACCCCCCTACACATGAAAATCCCATTCGTGTTCCTCCTCACAAGGATGAAGAAATTTCTGAAATGAAAACCAAGTGCCTTAAGAGATACTTTCCAAATGCAAAAGAAAGAAGGGTTGTGAATACAAAGTATGCCAAGTTTTCAGGTTTTTTGGAAAGTTTTGGAGACATTGACTCAATGTTTTTAAAGGCTCAAGGCGCACCAAGGCGTTGAAGGTCTCTCAGGGCCTAAGCGCACGGCGCAAGGCGAGACGTGGGCTTTATTGAAGTAAAGCTCATAGTCTTAGTAAAAAATTAAAAAAAAAAAAAATTAACATAGACTAATCATTCATAGTACTAAGACAACTTTTTTTTAAATAAAAAGTAATCAAGATTCAAGATAAATTATAGAATAATTCTCAAAGCCATGAAAGTGCATATTACATAACATTCCAATTTTTAAATATCAAATAATCCACATTCAATAAAATAAAAATAAAAAATAAATAAATAAACACCAAACATCCAAAGCATAAATATCCAACAAATACTAATATATGCCTTCACACTTAAAAACATCAATATCATAAGAAATGATAGGTTAAGTCGGTCGGTCGGTCAACCATCATCCTCAACATCAATGGCAAGCAAACTATAATCTTCTTCTCCATCAGTTGATTTATATCCCTCAACATCTTCCTCATCTGTGTCATGTAAGCCCGCTTCCTCTTCATCTATTAATTGAAGTGAAGTTAATCTTGATGATTTAGATATCGTCGGTTGTACTTTTAAACGTGAACTTGTTGCTCTATTTACATGGCTACTTTCTTCTACTCCAGAAGCTCTAGCAACAGTGGCCCACATCAAGCCATCATCATCATCAAACACTGGCTCATCATCTTCATCCAATTCTCCATCCATCCTCCCAAGCAACCACTCATTGCTTTCATCAATATTTTGCAAAGATATGGGATCAAGAGTGTTGCGCATGTCATACCTAAATCTCAATGTTCTATTATATTTGACAAACACTAAATCATTGAGTGTTCCAATCTATTTTTTTTCTTGCTATGAAGCTGCAAATATTAAAAAGATATTAAATTCTATATAATGAGAATAAAAAATATTTGAATTCAAACAAAATTAATTAGAATGTTAAATACTCACATGTTCAAATACACTCCAATTTCATTCATAACCCGATGAACTACATGTTAGGCTAAGGACTTTTACGACAAAAGTTTGCAAGTTTGGGGTTTTAGAACCATATGATGCCCACCAATCAGCTGCGATAATCACTAAATAGAAATAATTGTTACCAAGTATTGAGTTTTACTAAAAGTATTACTAAAAATAAACTCTATGAGTCTATAATATATTACCTGGTGCCCTTGTATTTCTTTACCTAATTGCAACAGGATTGCCAAAAAGGCTCTCAGCCTTCGTATAAATACCCATCTCATTAGTGATCAAATCTTAAACAGTGACATCCGGGACCAACCTTTGCATGCATTCATAAAACCCATTCATCACTTCATGATCTTTTTGCACTTCTAAAGCTTTTGGGTCGAAGAATTCTGGGTTAAGAAAGTGCGCAATGCATTCTTTCAAAGATTTCATTATACTTCTCTTCTTTATGATCAAATCAACTTGCAATGCATTCTTTTGCCCTATCCATTGCCTCATAAATGTATCCCATGGGAGGTTTCTTCTCGGTATCAACCAATCTAAGCACTTTGACGAGAGGACCCGAGACCTTAAGGGCAAACACAACAGTATTCCAAAATGAAGGCATCAACAAAGTTTATGCCATTCTTTTACCTTGTAGCTCATTTACCCATTTGCTTGAGGTCCAGTCTTTGAAAGTGACCATCTTTCTCAAACTGTTTTTTTGTTAATGCATCCAAGACAAAATCAGAAAGGCGGTTGCAAATCTAGTTTTGCAGGCTTGATCAAATTCTTCAGATTTGTATAGCGCCTCATCATGTTTAGCAACGTAGGCCAGTTGTTAATGTAGCCACGTACTGCAATACCCCTTTCAAATGTCTTTTTCAATCGAGGTATCTTGAAAATGTCTTCTAACATCAAGTCCAAGCAATGAGTAGCACATGGTGTCCAATACAAGTGTTCATAGTTGGCTTCCAAAAACCTCCCTATAATGTAATAATTACGAAGAATTATTATTTTCAAGTTTTAAAATTTTAAATACAAAACAAACTATGAATAAACAATTTTGACGTAACGAAGGAGGAAATATTTTTAACCGCCAACACATTAGCTACAGCACTATTAGTGATAACTTGCACCACATTCAATTTTCCAACTTTCTCTACAAACTTGTCTAGTAATTTAAATAGCTTCTGCCCATTCTTTGAATAGTTAGAAGCATCAACCGACTCAACAAACATGGTTCCTCTTTGACAATTAACTAAAAAGTTAATCAATGTCCTTCATCTCTTATCAGTCCAGCCAGCAGCCATTATGGAATACCCATATTTTGCACAATCCTCTTTACGATTCTTCATCAAAACTTCAATATGTTTCACCTTTTTTTTTAGTTGGGTAACCCGCACTTCATGGTAAGTTGGTGGCTTCATACCAGAACCATATTGCCCAATGGCTTCAATCATTGGTCTAAAACTCTCATAATTTACTGCATTAAAAGGGATTCCAGCATCATCCATCCACCTTGCAAATCTTTGCCCTACCCGAGCTCTCATTTCCTTTTTGTAAGGGTCATTCGCATCAATTTTGGTTTGCTTCCCTTTGCTTCCCTTTTGCTTGGTCTCTTCGATTTTTCACCACTAATTCAGGATTGGGTGTGAAGTAACATCCATAGGCTCTTTTCTCTTTGGCATTTTGGATTTTGATTTGGATTTGGATTTGGATAAACCTTGGCTACTACTTGTCAATTTACGGCGTTGATTGACATTGATGTCAATATCTTCATCTTCATCTTCCATGTCCATATCATCGAAATCAGGCAACATGTTCATTTCTTCTTTTTGTGTCTTCTTTTTTAACATGAAATCTCTAATCTCCTCTTACATGAGCTGGACACTTCGGGCAAGCAGTGACATTCCTATAACCTCCCGTGAGGCGGCGTTTCACCCAATAAACACCTCCATTTGATATTTTTCCATAAAAATTACACCCAAACTTGTTTAAAATTATTCTCCTCCACCAAATGGACATGTTGCCACGCCGGATCTTCTCTGTTACTTTCCGATGTCATTTTCTACACAAAAAATTTAATAAATGGAAAATAATTTCAATGTAATGTAATGTGTGATGAATTAATTATTTGTGATTTTTTTTTCCTAACAGAGAAAGAAAAAAAAATAGAAAGGAAAAAAAAACAGACCAACAGCACAGTGTATTAATTAATTATTTGTGAATAATTAATTATTTATAAAAAAAAATTCAGTGTATTTTTTTTAGTTAATCAATCAGAATCAGTAATATAAGTCTTATTTTGTAACTTTATTTTTTTTTTTTTCTAACAAAGACTCAAAGGCATAATTGAACCCAAAAAAAAAAAAAAAAAAAAATCGAAAAATGACAAAATGACGTCGTTTTTGCGCGCAGTCGACAGAGACAAACAAAGCAGCCCAAAAGAAGAAAAAGGAGAAAGGGAGAGAGAGAGAGAGAGAGAGAGTCGAAGTCACAGAAGCCCCCAAAAAAAAAAAAGACCACCAAAGCAACGAAGAAGAGAAAAAAACAAAGCAGTCGACAGAGACAAACAAGCAGCCCAAAAGAAGAAGAACAAGAAGAAAGAGAGAGAGAGAGAGAGAGAAAGAGAGTCGAAGTCGAAGAAGCCCAACAAAAAAAAAAAACAGAGCTGAAGAAGTCGAACCAGAAGAGAAAAAAAAATTTGCACAGCAAACCAGAAAAGGAGAAGAAGAAGAAGTCGAAGCACACCTAAAATGTGGAAGTCAAAGTCCAGCAACCCAGTCAAAGTTGAAGTCCAAGGCGAGAGAGGAAGAGACAACACAGATTAGGGATTCATTTGAATCGTATTTGGGTCATATTGTATATGAGTTGTAATCCTCTATGGTTAGAGCCATTCAAACACACACCACAGCCGTTAGATCAGAATAAGCTCCTAAGCAATCAAGCACGCCTAGGCGCGAGCCTTGCGCCTCTTTCGCCTGGTTCAAGTCGCGTCTAAGGCGCGCAACTTCCTCAAAGCGCCTCGCCTGGGTCCTGTTCAGGCGCACAGCTTGCGCCACGCTTCACCTTGCGCCTAGGCGCACTTTTCACAACACTACATCGACTCAATATATGATAGAGGAGAAATGGAACCTGTGGTTTGGTGGTTGGCACATGGCTCTTCTGCACCTATGCTCCAATCATTAGTGGTGAAATTACTTGGCCAACCTCGTTTCTCTTCATGTTGTGAAAGTAATTGGAGCACATAGTCTTTCATTCACTCCATGCGAAGGAATAAAATGACTCTACAGTGTTGTAAGGATTTGGTTTTTGTGCACTCTAATATTCGCCTTCTATCAAGGAGTCGTCAACAATACACAGAAGGAGAGAGCAAGTTATGAGACATTGGTGGAGATGCTTTTGATTCATTGGAGGGCTCTGGTTTATTAGAAATTGCAAATCTTTCACTTGATGAGCAGGAGATGGAAGCCATATTGTTTGATGATGAAGTTGATGGAATTGAAAGTTGATGTTCCTAGTTTCATTAGGGTTATCATTTATTTTTGTTTAGCTTGTTTTTGGCATGAAACTCTCTTTTCTAATTTCTTCTATGTAATGACATTAAAATAGCTCGTTGACTTACTTTAGTATTAGTATTGTTGAAGAATGATTTACTTTTTTTTTTGGGTAATTGCTCCTTTTAATTATGTTATTAAACTTTGATTTGTATGTTGGATGTTAGCTATAAATTTAAAAAAAAATACATAAATAAATAAAAATAAAAATAAAAATACAATTAGCATACCACAGTCATACCAGTACCCTACTTTTTTAGAATTTTCCGTAACGGCGTACTCGTACCCACACCCACACTTTCTAGTCAAACGTTCCCGACACTTGCATAAGAGCTTGGAGTACGGAGTTTTTTATTGCGAGGGTTCCCTCATGGATAAATACACTTTCAAATGTCCCATGCACAGTGTTTTAAAAGGCGCACACCTAAGCGCGAGGCACAATGAGGCATAGCCTCATGCTTTAAACAAGTTGAAGCGAGGCAAGGCGAGGTGCAATACATAAGGCGCAGCAACTTAGTCGCTGAGGCGACTGCTTTTTTTTGAGGCGCGAGGAGCGGGCTTCATGAGCTTTACCAATTTTTCTGCTCTAACTGTTGATTAAGTGCTTTTTCTTTTGTGGGCATACCCACTGGGAATCAAAGCTCTTCAATATAAAATGCTCAAACATGATCAAAAGAGAGCAGAAAGTGATTAAAAAAAACCATAGGTGGAGAATATTATAAAAAGCGATCAAAAAGTGAGAAGAAGACACGATTTCGGCTTCTTCATGTTCTTCTCTTCTTCTCCTCTACTTTGGTGGTTCTCTTTCTCTTCTCTTCTTCGATGGGTTATCTTGGTTGCATTTATCTCCCTGCCTTTATTTTTTCTTCCTTTAATTTTCTTCTCTTCTTTTCTTATTTTCTTCTTCTCTTCTTCAATGGGTTCTCTTCATAGGTCTGCCTCTATTTTTTCTTCTCTTCTTTTATTCTTCTCTTCTTTTGCTTTTTCACTGGATTATCTCTCTGTTTTTTCTTCTTTGTTATGCTTGTGAAGCTTGCTTTATGCTTTTTAGAATTCTATATATATTTGTTATATTGAAAAGTTTGCCTATTTTATCATTTTCTTTTCTCCTACTACTTGCACCTCGCCTCGCACTTAGGCTATAGGAGACCTTATCGCCACGGTGGGCCTAGAGCCTTTTAAAACACTACCCATGCATCCTTAGCAATTCCACAATATGAGATCCTCCTAAACTCATTGAGTGACACGACACAAAAAATCGCATTCAATGCCTTAGAGTTCCAACCATAATTTTCAATGCCAGTTTTATTATATCCAATTTTGACAAAACAGCCAAATATATTCATTAATTAGCTTCAAAAAGGCTCTTATGTAAGGTTTCCAATAGTATCACTAGAACCATCAAATAAAGGGGGCTCATACCATAGAACCACCCTCTCTAGGCGTATCTATCTCCATAAACATGGTTAATAGGATCTACTTATGCTTTTACACTAAACAAGCAACCAAGAAGCTCCAATACCAATTGAAAAGGCGACAAAGGTGGGGACACATTTGTGCCCGGATGAAGAGTGAATACGTCAAACTCTCAATTCAAATTACCAAGCCATGGATTAATCAATTCAATTATTCAATCCCAATATATATATATATGTGTGTGTGTGTGTGTGCGTGTGTGCGCATGTGTATATAATCATGCATATTCCAAATACAGTATACATAAATGAAGAATAAGAAACATGGCAATATATGGAAAACCATTTGGTAACAACAATCCCCACATGATGAACAATCACAAGCAGTCCCACCTTTTAGAATCCACTAGATGAAGTGGGCGTTAGCAGAGAGAATAAAATACCCAAAAGTCACTAAAAATGTCAAAAAGACAAAGCCTTATACAAAAAGTCAAAGATTCCTTTCGTTCTCTCTACTTTTTACACCTTTTTTTGTAAAAAGTTAAAAACCCATTCCTATAAACTTCAATTTTTTCACCTCATATTTTAGCCAAAAAGCCATTTCCCAAACCAACCCGTAATTTAAAGACTCAAGTAAAACGACTTACAACCCAAACCCTAGATGTGTTAGCCTTGATATCTACCCCTTCAAGCTCAAACTCCACTCACAACTGCCTTTAACTTCTATGTCAGCCTCCTCTTGTCTAGATCTACTCTCCTCTCGGTTCCAATCACAATCGAACAGTTGACAGGAATATCCAATACACAGTGAATGATTAAAATGTGTATGATGCAAGTGGTTTTTGCAAAACAATCAGAGAAACGCTTTCTTCAAATCAATTTGTATACAAAAAGAAAAATACTTCTCTAAATCAGTATGTATGGTCTAGCTTCCTAGGTATTGGAGGCTTTTTAAGAGGCTAGGGTTCCTCATGGATTATTTCTATATGTCTTTATATGTTTAATAAAGCATTAGTCTTTTCTAGTCTTTCAAAAACCAAGTCAAATTCATGTTCAAATCCGCATGCCCACTCAAAGTTGACTTTTCTTTTTACTCATGCAAAATGTCTTGAACTAATGCAATATGCTCATGCAATTTTACCCTAGATTGGATCGAAACACGCATTGTATTGTCATCAGACGTCTTCACTCTTCAGCACTTTAACACTTAGACCTCTACACCTAACCTAGACAACCACCACATGTTTTTGTCTACATCAATTGCCAGCACACTAAATCCTAAATCCTATAACAAAAGGAAAAGTACTTAACTACTAATAAGGAAATTTCTGTACATTCCATACTAAATTGGAAAAAAAAAACTAATGAACACATAAAACTCGAAAACACAGAATCTTATGGACATAATCAAACTATGCAATTCAACTCAACAAGGACATAATCCCTATTACAATGGGCTCGGCTACATTAGTTCTACACCAATCAACTTTTTGTGTAACCACATCATCTCTCAAATCGTATGCAATCAAGTCTTTTTCACATCCTCACGACCCATTGTTTTCAATCCTTTTCTCAAATCGTATGCAATCAAGTCTTTTTCACATCCTCACGACCCATTGTTTTCAATCCTTTTCTTATCCTTCTGGGGCCTTCAACTTAATCAAACCACTACACGATACCAATGCATTCAACATGTTGCACATAGCCAAACCATGTCACAGATAAATTTCCCCACTTTTAAAATTGCCACTCAATGGACTCACCCTTCTTAACGTGTCCAAACCAATCATTTAATGGATACACATTACAATTAGTGGTTAAAAGACAAAATAAAGCAATAAATTCTCTAGTTAATGAAAGGGCAATGTTATTAACTGTAAATTGTTTTGGTGCATGAAATGTATGAACAATGAATTACCCTCACCCAAAAATTGGTACAATGTGGTATTTTACATAGCTCACATATCTCACACTGAGAATTTTGAACATGATAAAGCAAATTTAAATGCATGTGAGTCTAACATATTATGACAGTATTTTGAAAATGCAAAAGCCA
The DNA here is from genome assembly GCF_004153795.1 of Camellia sinensis. Lineage (NCBI taxonomy): Eukaryota > Viridiplantae > Streptophyta > Magnoliopsida > Ericales > Theaceae > Camellia > Camellia sinensis. Next base: position 259,571 of record NW_021025324.1, on the reverse strand, counting down.
TGCCTAATATGAATTACCATCCGATGCAAATGCATAAACACTAGTTAACTATTTGTGTGGTTGCTAGACGTGCCACAACAATGAGGCCTCTTGGTTTAAGCTTTCATTCTTGTTTAGATTTTCATTTATCACAAAAAGGAAAAATAAAAGGAAATTTTTTAGATAGAGAAATTAAATTTTCAAGAAAACATAGAACATTCTGAGTTAAGCCATCTCAATGACAGTCTCACAGATCATCGGACTACAAGCAAATAATGATAAAGTAAAATACATCTCCGATTTTTAGCAAAATAAATCCAAAATTGATGTATCTAATGCTCAGTGTCTTTTCAAGTTTAAGATCCACTTATGGGCACTTAAACATAGGACAGGTTATTTCTGGCATAACAATTTACTGAAATCCTGTGCTTATCATGTAGGAGGATTCTTATCATATGATTTGGCCACTTCAACCCAAGTCTTAATCCTTCTACATCAATGCTGGAGCCTTCACATTTATAATTTTGCATACATATCCAGAGGACACCCATAAGTGTCATACTTGAACACCAATCAAGATCTCTGAGATATGACCTTGTTCAACTGTAAGCAAGAGGACACAAATTTATGCATACACAACATCATATGTGTTTCTGGAAGACCTGTCAAAGATGGTTATTAAATCAAAATATAAGAATATGAAAATTGGGATATTATTTTGGCAAATTATAGATGTTCAACATATTAGTGTAGTTGATAGGAGGTCCCTGACTAGAATATGTATAGTTCCAAACTTGAGGCAGGTTGTATATGCAAATAAAGATACATGAGTTGCTAAGTGCCTGAAAGCGTCCAACCAATTTCATAGGTGTGTCATGTCAAGCCTCACAGTCCCTGATAACATTTCTGCTCAAAGTTGTCTCCTTTGAGCCCAAAAGTCGCACCGTGACTTTTCTACAGTAGAATCAATTTGGACAATCCCCATCATCATTAGATAGATGGCTTGAAGCCACAATAAAATTTGGCCACCGCTCAACTCATAGAATCTCATCATAGGGTTTGCAATAAACAATATCTAATGCACATCATTTCAAAAAGGTAAATTACCAAGAGAAAGACAAAATTTTTACTGCTATTTGGCTCACATGATCTATCTGAAGAACTTTATCCCATAGCATTGAAATCACGCTCTTTCCATAACCTTTTTTTTTTGTATCAATCAGCAACCTAGGAGTCCAATTCCTCTAACACTAAAAAAAAAAAAAAAATACTATCTAGATGGTTGCACATAGATTATTACAAGCACAGAAAAGGTACCTCCTCCTATTCTCTTTCTGTGCAAAAGAAGAAGAAAGTTGACACCAACAAGCTGGTATGGTTTGAGAATAGGCTGAAAATCCAAATCATCAGCCCCACATGCGGCGCATATATCATCCTACAATACCAAAGTTATGACTAACCAACCATCAACTCCCTCAAAACTACACATATATAGATGTATAAATTGTTATATATATACACACACACACACATTTAGGAATTTGAAACTAGTTTATTCTCTTCAATTTGCCATCTAAGCATCAAAAACAATTAACCTGAGTAACAATCTTCACTGAAGAAGCATCAACCTCAGCATATCGATCACAGGCTGCCACCGCAGAACCATACAATTCCTTCCGCAGCTCCGCCGATATCTTCGCACACTTCTGCAAAGCCTTTCCCACCACATCCCCTTCCTCTACCTCTTCCTCATCATCATCATCATCATCATCAAAATCAAAACCAAGCTCGCTCTGCTCCGATTTCGATTCAATCGCCTCAGCAGAATCATCATCATCACTGTCCTCATCAACTACAAACCTCCTGCCTCGCCCCGTCTGCGGCCGAACCTCCCTCTCTTCGTCCACATCGTCATCATCCAAATTTTCCTCCAATTTTTCCACGATTTCAACAGAACTGTCGCTGCTGTGATTAGGACTGGATTGAATTTTCGATCCATAAGCGAAAGACTCGATTGGAGGAGGGATTTCGGAGGGTTTGATGACCCGGGATAGCTTGAAGGACTCATTTTCCCACTCGTCGTCGGAGATTTCGTACACGCGCTTCATTTGAATAGGTGGGTTGGAGTGATCAGAGCATGTGAAAACCCTAGAAATGGTTCTAGGTACTCTCTCTCTCTCTCTATCTCTCTCTCTCTCTCGCTTGAGACTAGTAGGGATTGACTGAGAGGAAGTATAGCTTGGGAGTGAAAGTCGAGAGCGCCATTTTTATGGGAGAGTGCGAATAAGAAAGAAAAGGACAGAAAAAAAAATAGAGAAGGCGGGGTACAAGAAGTAGAGGAGCAGAAATGTGACGAAGTATGTTGGATACCCTACGAGGACAATGAAGGAAAGTACCGCTGGTACGAATCCACATGTTAACATTTGTTGGGAATAGAAAGTTAGGAAGGTGATTAAAAGGGTAAAATTATGTTAATAGTTTAATCGATAATGTTACGTAACTCAAATTTTGTGATTTAAAAGTGATTTAAATGGTTAAAACGACGTCGTTTTGAATACAAAACAATATAAAAATAGTCAAAACGACGTCAGTCGTTTTGGCCATTTGAGCCACTGCCACAAAATTTGAGTTACGAAACATTTTCCTAGTTTAATAATGGTAAAATGGTTGGAGAAAGAGTAGTAGTAATTGTTTGAGGGATTTTTCTTAAGTGTGCATTATATATGGTATATAAGGCACTTACACTCTTCTATTTTGCATTTATACATTTACAAAAATACTTTAGAGCTCTAATATAGGAGCTCTAATAGCTCTAATGGGAAGATAGATCCCACCCTGATGTGATGTTTGTGCCTTGTTTTTTTTTTTTTTTTTTTTTTTTAACACATCATTAGAGCTCAAATTAGAGCTCTATATTTAGAACTCTCTATCATTTCTCATACATTTATATGTATTACATTTATATGTATTGGGTTATATCAAAATATTTGGAAACTTACACATTGGTGACCTGCTAAGCAGGTCACTTTCCAGGTAAATTAATAAAATAATATATTATATGACTAAAGGTGTAAATGGTCACAAAAAATGTATAAATTTTCACGAAAGGGGTATATTTTCACGAAAGGCGTAAGGAATTTCAGAAAAAAGCGTAGCTGATTTCTGAAAAGTTACACATTTTTCTGAAAACTTACGCCTTCTGTGAAATCATTTACACCTTTTATGAACACTTACTCCTTTTGTGAGTTGACTTACCAAAGGTGTAAACAAACGAAAACTTACACATTTTGCTTAAGCTTACACCTTTTCGTGAAAATACTTACACCATTTTTGAAAAGTTACTCCTTTTGTGTAAGAATTTTTGGCATAACATTTATACATTTTCTTCGAACTTATACCTTTTGTGGAAGCCCAACTTAAAGATTTTCGGAAGTCACTTATACCTTTTGTGAAAAAATAAATTAATCAAATTTACACCTTTTGCTTAAGCTTATACCTTTTCGTGGAAGTGCTTATATTTTTTTTGAAAAGTTACTCATTTTGTGTAAAATTTTTTGGCATAACATTTATACCTTTTGCTTCGAACTTACACCTTTTGTGGAAGCCCAACTTAAAGCTTTTCGGAAGTCACTTATACCTTTTGTGAAAAAATAAATTCATCAAATTTACACCTTTTGCTTCAGCTTATACCTTTTCGTAGAAGTGCTTATATTTTTTTTGAAAAGTTACTCCTTTTGTGAAATAATTTTTGTCATAAGATTTATACTTTTTTTTCAAACTTACACCTTTTGTGAAAGAGTATATAAGCACAAAAGTATAAATGTTATGCCAAAAATTTTTACACAAAAGGAGTAACTTTTCAAAAATGGTGTAAGTATTTTCAAGAAAAGGTGCAAGCTTAAGCAAAAGGTGCAAATTTCATGAATTTTTTTTTTCACAAAAGGTATAAGTGACTTCCGAAATAGCTTTAAGTTGGGCTTTCATAAAAGGTGTAAGTTCAAAGAAAAAGTATAAATCTTATGCCAACAATTCTTACACAAAAGGAGTAACTTTTCAAAAATGGTGTAAAAATTTTCACGAAAAGTATGAAGGAGTAACATTTCAAAGTGTTGATAACCAGAAAAGGAGTAACAAAAGGTTCATTTCAAAATGTTCGTAAACACAGAAGGAGTAACATATGTTCATCTCAAAGTAGTAAACACAAAAGGAGTAACATTTCGAAGTGTTCATAAACCAATTGAGACAACCACTGAACAAATCAAAGGGTTCGTGACCCCCGCTGACCACCCAAGCGTCGGTGGGCTCCGGTGCTTACAGCCTTCTGAGATCGGCACCTCTACTAGCACCGCCGCCGCAAAACAAAGGTTTTTTGAAAGATTGGCTATCGATCTTGGTCTCTCTCTGTCGATCCCTGTTTATCTCGGTCTGTCTCCAGCGATCTTGGTCTGTCTGTGTCCATGTGGGTCTCTTCTCTGTCAATTTCGGTCCCTCTGTCGATCAGTGTCCATCTAGGTCTCTATGTCTGTTGATCTCAGTCTATCTCTCTCTCTCTCTCTCTCTCTGTCCGTTGCTCTATATTAAAAACGGTTCTCTTTTACATTGACATACTTGGTTGGATTTGGACTCGGAATCGCTATTTCAAACCCTCCCAGACTCGTCTTCTCTGAAACGGAGTTCTACTGAGAGAAAGGCCAAGCCCTCCGAAACGCCCTTCTCTCTCACATTGCCATTATCTGAACAAGACAAATACAGTGTGATTGGATTTAAGGAAAAAACGGAACTTAGACGTTTTACAAAGTTACTTACATCTCTTTGTGGCATAAGATTTATACTTTTTCTTCGAACTTACACTGTTTGTGAAAGCCCAACTTAAACCTTTTGTGTAAGAATTTTTGTCATAAGATTTATACTTTTTCTCCGAACTTACACCTTTTGTGGAAAAAAAAATTCATGAAATTTACACATTTTCCTTAAGCTTACACCTTTTCGTTGAAGTGCTTACACCATTTTTGAAAAGTTACTCCTTTGGTGTAAGAACTTTTGGCATAACATTTATACTTTGTCTTCGAACTTACACCTTTTGTGAAAGCCCTACTTAAAGCTTCGTTGGAAGTCACTTATACCATTTGTGAAAAAAAAAATTCATAAAATTTACACATTTTGTTTAAGCTTACACCTTTTCGTGGAAGTGCTTACACCATTTTTGAAAAGGTACTCCTTTTGTGTAAGAATTTTTGGCATAACATTTAAACTTTTTCTTCCAACTTACACCTTTTGTGAAAGTCCAACTTAAAGCATCTTCGGAAGTCACTTATACCTTTTGTGAAAAAAAAAAATTAATAAAATTTACACCTTTTGCTTAAGCTTACACCTTTTCGGGAACATATTTACACCATTTTTGAAAAGGTACTCCTTTTGTGTAAGAATTTTTGGCATAACATTTATAGTTTTTCTTCCAACTTACACCTTTTGTGAAAGCCCAACTTAAAGCATCTTCGGAAGTCACTTATACCTTTTGTGAAAAAAAAAATTAATGAAATTTACACCTTTTGCTTAAGCTTACACCTTTTCGGGAACATATTTACACCATTTTTGAAAATGTACTCCTTTTGTGTAAGAATTTTTATCATAACATTTACTCCTTTTGTGCTTATATACTATTTCACACAAGGTGTAAGTTGGAATAAAAAGTATAAATGTTATGCCAAAAATTCTTACACAAAAGGAGTAACTTTTCAAAAATGGTGTAAGTATTTTCACGAAAAGGTGTAAGCTTAAGAAAAATGTGTAAATTTGATTATTTTTTTTTTCCCAAAAGGTGTAAGTGACTTCCAAAGAAGTTTTAAGTTGGGGTTTCACAGAAGGTGTAAGTTCGAAAAAAAAGTATAATGTTATGCCAAAAATTCTTACACAAAAGCAGTAACTTTTCAAAAATGGTGTAAGCACTTCCACGAAAAGGTGTAAGCTTAAACAAAATGTGTAAATTTGATGAATTTTTTTTTCACAAAAGGTATAAGTGACTTCCGACGAAGCTTTAAGTTGGGCTTTCACAAAAGGTGTAAGTTCGAAGAAAAAGTATAAATCTTATGCCAAAAATTCTTACACAAAAGGAGTACATTTTAAGAAATGGTGTAAATATGTTCCCAAAAAGGTGTAAACTTAAGCACAAGGTGTAAATTTCATTAATTTTTTTTTCCACAAAAGGTATAAGTGACTTCCGAAGATGCTTTAAGTTAGGCTTTCACAAAAGGTGTAAGTTGGAAGAAAAAGTATAAATGTTATGCCAAAAATTCTTACACAAAATGAGTAACTTTTAAAAAATGGTGTAAGCCCTTCCATGAAAAGGTGTAAGCTTAAGCAAAATGTGTAAATTTGATGAATTTTTTTTTTCACAAATGGTATAAGTGACTTCCGACGAAGCTTTAAGTTGCCACTCACAAATGGTAAAAATTCTTGAACAAAAGGAGTAACTTTTCAAAAATGGTGTAAGTATTTTCACGAAAAGTATGAAGGAGTAACATTTCAAAGTGTTCATAACCACAAATGGAGTAACAAAGCGTTCATTTCAAAATGTTCGTAAACACAGAAGGAGTAACATCAAGTGTTCATTTCAAACTATTCGTAGTAAACACAAAAGGAGTAATATTTCGAAGTGTTCATAAACAAATTGGGACAACCACTGAACAAATCAAAGGGCTCGTGACCCCCGCTGACCACCCAAGCGTCGGTGGCCTCCGGTGCTCACAGCCTTCTGAGATCGGCACCTCCACTGGCACCACCGCCGCAAATCAAAGATTTTTTTCTCTCTGGCTATCGATCTTGGTCTCTCTGTGTCGATGTCGGCCTATTCTCTGTCGATGTCGGTCTCTCTCTGTCGATCCCTGTTTATCTCGGTCTGTCTCCAGCGATCTTGGTCTGTCTGTGTCCATGTGGGTCTCTTCTCCGTCGATCTCTGTCGATTTCGGTCCCTCTGTCGATCTCGGAGTGGCTGCTCTGTCGATCAGTGTCCATCTAGGTCTCTATCTCTGTTGATCTCAGTCTATCTCTCTCTCTCTCTCTCTCTCTCTCTCTGTCCGTTGCTCTATATTAAAAACGGTTCTCTTTTATATTGACATACTTGGTTGGATTTGGACTTGGAGTCGCTATTCCAAGCCCTCCCAGACTTGTCGTCTCTGAAACGGAGTTCTACTGAGAGAAAAGCCAAGCCCTCCGAAACGCCCTTCTCTCTCACATTTCCATTATTTGAACAAGACAAATACAGTGTGATTGGATTTTACGAACTTCCAGGTTTTGTGGGGAAAAAACGGAACTTACACGTTTTGCGAAGTTACTCACATCCCTTGTGAAAAAACTTACACTATTTGTGAAAGGTTACACATTTGTGAAATAATTTATTTTATAAAATTTAGACCTTTTTGTTGAAATACTTAAACCTTTTGTGAGAAGTTACTAATTTATTAAAAATCATGTCTATTAAAAAATTTACACGTTTTATTGGAACTTACACTTTTTCTGAGAACAGAACTTACACCTTTTTTGAAATAAGTTACATCTTTTCTGAACATGCTTACACCTTTTATGGAAATCTGAATTATATTTTCCTAAAATTTAAACCTTCAATGGGAAGTTACACCATTGTGACATAACTTTTATGTTTTGTGAAAACTACATACATGTTTTTGAAAATATACACCTTGCATGGAAGGAGTATTTGAATAAAATTTATACATTTTGTTAAAAACATAAACCTTTTCTGAATGATTACACCTTTTTGTGGGAATGCTTACACCGTTTCTGAATGGTTACTGCTTTTGTGAATAACTTTTTTCATAAAATTTACACTTTTTATGGGATATTACAATTTTTCTGCCAGCAAAACTTACACCTTTTTAAAAAATTTACACCTTCTATGAAAAATATGTTTTCAACAAGTTTATACCTTATTTTAAAAGCTTACACCTTTTATAAAAAGGTACTCCTTTTGTGAAGCAAACATGTTTAAAAAATTTTGCACCTTTTAAATAGGAGTTACATCTTTGGTGAAGACAGTTAGACATTTTTTGAAAATTTACACGTTTTATGGAAAATAAGCTTTTGATAAAGTTTGTTAAAAGAAATTATTTGACAAAAGGTATAACCTTTTCAAATATGGTGTATGTTTGTCCGAAGAAGGTGTAAATGACCATAGAAAAGATGAAAGTTTTGTTTTTCACTAAAGGTGTAACTTGAAATAATAAGTGTAAATTTTATGAAAAAGGGTTTTCCACAAAATGTGTAATTTTTCAAGAAGTTATAAATATTTCGGAGAGAAGGTGTAAATTTTTAGGAAAGGTGTAAAATTTAGGAATAGTTGTAAACTTTGTGAGTTTTTACAAAAGGTATAAGTTCCCAAAGAAGACCAATCATCGAAACTGAATGTTTCGTTTTTACAAAAGATATAAGTTCCCAACGAAGACCAATCCCAATAAAGCTGAATGTTTCGTTTTTAGAAAAGATCCAAGGTGTAACTTTTATTAAGAAAATTAATGTAAAGATATAAGTTCCAAGGTGTAACTTTTATGAAGAAAATTAATTTATAAATGATGTCAGTTTTCATTAAAAGGTGTAAGTTGTCAGAACAAGTATAAAATTTTCAAAAATGCCGAAGTGTTCAGATGAGGTGTAAGTTCCGTCGGCCCGTCCGTCTCTCTTCTATCTCAGACCTCTCTCTTTGTTTGTCTTTCTCTCTGCCTGTCTCTCCGTTGTTCCATTTCCCCGTAGCTGTAGGGTTTTACAGAGAAAAATATTTAAGGGCCGAGCTTAAGTTCTTGGGAAGGCTAGCCATGGAAGTGGATGCATAAATACTTTTTTTAAGTTGATTTTTGTCGGTGGAGCACAACCGCAAGGGTTAATCGAGCACCACCGTCGGTTCGTCTGATCCGGTTGGTATTTCCTTTATTTCGTGCTGGTACATTATCTGTCTCCTTGTTTGTCTTCTATCATTCGCATATACCTTCACACCCAACCCGAAATCGACCCAATAGGAACTGTTCTGTACTCCATTTTGGTATTTTGTGCTATTCGAATAGGAACTCTTCCCTCTGCTAACCGAAATGAACCCAATAGGAACTGTTCTGTACTCCATTTTGGTATTTTGTGCTATTCGAATAGGAACTCTTCCCTCTGCTAACCGAAATGAACCCAATAGGAACTGTTCTGTACTCCATTTTGGTATTTTGTGCTATTCGAATAGGAACTCTTCCCTCTGCTAACCGAAATGAACCCAATAGGAACTGTTCTGTACTCCATTTTGGTATTTTGTGCTATTCGAATAGGAACTCTTCCCTCTGCTAACCGAAATGAACCCAATAGGAACTGTTCTGTACTCCATTTTGGTATTTTGTGCTATTCGAATAGGAACTCTTCCCTCTGCTAACCGAAATGAACCCAATAGGAACTGTTCTGTACTCCATTTTGGTATTTTGTGCTATTCGAATAGGAACTCTTCCCTCTGCTAACCGAAATGAACCCAATAGGAACTGTTCTGTACTCCATTTTGGTATTTTGTGCTATTCGAATAGGAACTCTTCCCTCTGCTAACCGAAATGAACCCAATAGGAACTGTTCTGTACTCCATTTTGGTATTTTGTGCTATTCGAATAGGAACTCTTCCCTCTGCTAACCGAAATGAACCCAATAGGAACTGTTCTGTACTCCATTTTGGTATTTATTTTTTTTTCGAGTAGCCAAAAAAGCAAAAATAAGAAACTCGATAAACAAACAATGACTAATCTTGTTTCCGCAACAGGTAGCACACTCAGTTGAATTCTGCTTTCAATTTTGTAGTACTCGGTGATTTTATATTGCCAGAACTTATGTTTAGAAACAATCTGTGGTACATGGACTCTTCAAAATAGATCAAATACCTGTGTCGGACACCTGAGAGTCGGACAAGGGTATGGGATATGTGTCGGATACTTTTCAACGGACACTTCTTATATAATTGTATATAACACAATTATTATATGTGCAAATTATTGTGAAATTACTATAAATGTGATTTTGACACTGTGAGTTACATATAGTACCATTTTATGTCACATATTAGATTAAACATATGATATTTTTTCCCCACACCGCGTACCATTGAATGTAGGGTTAAGATTTAATGAGTCGGACCTGTATATACATACCGCACCCGGCACCCGTACCCGAGTCCATGTAACACAGTAAACAACTCTTTCTTTCAGTGCTGAAGTTCATGCATAGTTGACGGTATTCAACTTAAAACATAGGAAAGCCAAATTGAAAGAGTTGAAATGAGGATGACGATTTCCAAATTTTGTAGAGAGCTATTCGTTCCCACACCCAATTCTGAATCAAGAGTTGAAGCGTTCACTTTCATGGCTAGCCTTTCCAACAACTTAAACGGCCGGAGACGATGGCTGAAAACCAATACCTTCTCCCCACCTGAGTCGGACAACCCTAACAGATTAAGGAAGAAGTTTGCCTTCAGTCCTTCTCTAATATTTAACTTTTCTAAGATGTGGTCCATCCGGGCATCGTCAATGCCCTCTGTTTCTGTGGTTGACGTGTCTATAGGTGAACTCTTTAGGAGGGATCTCAACAGTGTGTGCACATACAGTGTGCTCCCATCCCAGGTGATGTTCAACTGCTTAACGAAGTTGTTTAGTTCTTCAACTTCACGAACTGTCGTAAGGGTGAGGTGAAGAAATTCAGAAAAGTCAACAAGCCCAGGCAATTCACGAAGAAAATATCATTTGTTGAAATGGACAACCTTGCCTGTCATTGCACGTAACTTTTGAATGACGGTTACCTTTCTCTTGAAGTTATCATCTTGCATATATATACAACAGTTACATTTGAAGAGGAAGGTAGCTGTCATTCATGAGTTGCGGGCTGTCTGGACTTTATTGAGTGAGTTCATGAATGCGTACTCTCATTTGTCTTTTTTATGACCTTCGTGCAGAATGAGAATGGATGGGTACGTTAGTAATATTTGTTGGCAGGTAGTGGCAGTCTTGCTTGTTTCATTGTCACATATAATTGATGAAACTTGCTTGTACGCCCGGAAAGTATTCTTCTCTGATCTGCCCACTGTCTGAGCATTCGAAGGTAATGGAGCATGGGCCAGGATGCAGCCACCTCGATTCTCTGCAACCAAGTTGCTCAGTAGGAAATTGAAGCCCTCAACTTGATATCATATCCAAGTACAACAAAATCTATTACTTTGAAAACACAAAAAATTAAATTTAAAAAATATGAAAATACTAAAATAACATAAAAATAGCAACTTCCTAACCACCTTTTAGGGCTGGTTTGGCATGTTTACAAAAAGCCAAAAGTCAAAAAGTCAATATTTTTACTTTGATCACATTATTTTAAGTCACATCACCTGTCACACACATCATTTCAACCCCTAACCCAAACGGAACTCATATTTCACAAAAAGTGAAAAAATACATTTATTTATATTTAAAAAGTGAGGAAAAAAATTGGACTAAAAAAGTGCAATTTTTGTCTTTGTGGATGAAAAAAATGTGGATGTTTGGGTTAACTTTTTGACTTTTATGAAAAAATGTGTATTACAAAATTGTATAAATTAATGTGTAAGGCAAAATTAGAATTCGGAATTGTGTAGGCCTAATTTTTGACTTCCTGTGAATAGTAATAACTTTTTGACTTTTTGGTTTTTTTTCCCAACTTGCCAAACTTGGCCTTAATATGTAGTGTCACGTACGTTTCCGTTTCCCTCCCAAATTTGGAACAAAAACCAAAGTCGGCAGACAGCGCTTTTGAAATCCCACAGATGCAGTACTTTTCATGATGACCCACATGCCGTAGCTTTTCTAATCTCACCAACTCATTTCCATTTCCCATACAAATTTCGGCTACTTTGCTGTCCCTCCTTCTCTCTCCATTTCGGTTTTGCTGTCCACCTCCAGTAACACACTCTCTCTCTGTCTCTTCATTTCGACTGCGCTAGGTCGCCTACGGTAACAGTCACCATTTTCTCGGGCATGTGTGAGTCTGTCTATTTTTTATTTCGAAGCATATTATTATTATGACCTACTGTGTTCCACTCACACGACATTACCATTTCTCATCTATTAAACTTATCCTCCTTAGGTCATTGAAACCATACGTACGATTAGGTATACAAACTACACGGGTGACAAACTGATATTGCCATTGAGGAGTTTCAAAGTGACAAACGGTCTTCGTTGAGCAGTGTAGTCGGGTTTTTATTTCTCTGCATGAAGGTAAGTTGCGTATGGGTGCTGTTGGGTTGAATGTCCAATGTGGCTCTGTTTCAAGTGTGCGCATTGGTTGTTGATTCTGGCTTGAAGTCGTAAATACTATAAAACGAGTACAACATATGGCCAATTAATTTTCATAAAACAGTGGCATGCCATATCTGCATAAATTAACGACAACATATCGTACTTGAAAATAAACGAAAAGTACCACTCGTACAATGCACGTACGACTCAATGGTCCGTTGATTGTAAGTTGTTAACAGTCAATTTCGTTTTGTTACAATTTGGGAGTAACGTTCTTTCTGCATCCTTATGAATATTGCATGAAATTCTTTGCAGGAATTATCGTAATTGGATATGGGCGACATGTCAGACAATGCGAAGCAACTGTGAGTTTATGTCGTTCAGTATTTGATACAGTTAGGTTTGCAAAGTTATGTTTCCTGTACCTACTAAATACCACGGTCTGTTCATGTAGGCATATTGTGCCGTTATGTACTGCCATCAGGAGGTTGTGCGATTTGAGTTTGACACATTTGCGATAGCCCCAAATTGCACCATGAATTTCGTGTAATGGATTAAAACTGTGTCGATTTCTTACTAGAATATGTGCACATACGGCACATGTCGCGTATTCTGCAGAGAGAATTTGTGAAATCCATAATTCACTGAGTTATACTAAACCACTTAAGTTCATAATTTTCGGTGACAACGGAAAACGACGTTACCAATTTCACGAAAATGGCACAACTTTTGAAATGGGAAGGCAAGATTGACTAACTTGAAAGTTAACCGACGAAGATGATAGGATGCACAAAACGTACATACCACCGATGTAATTTGGCCTTGAACAAAATTTCATTTAAGCTGATATTTGTTACTGGCAAAGGAAAACATTGAAGGCAAGTGACAAAGGTTCAGGAATGGAAAGGGTTGACATTACCGAGCCCCCACGTCGAAAGCGGCCACTTGGGCCATTTATTTTTTAAAGGTTCGATCCGTGTCCTTCAAAGCAGCTCACAGTACGAATCCCTCTCATCAGAAACGTGTGACAGTATTTTTGCACAATTCTGCATTACATATTTTGAACTCATAGCTTGCGCCTCAGGATTACAACTGCACCCCAATACAAGATGCTTGCCTGGGGAAGTATTTTGGAATTCCAGTTTGTTTGTCCCTCCCTATTTACTCTGAAATACTCGAACTTTTGGGGGGAAAACATGAAGTTTCCATGTGGACGATGTTGTAGCCTTACAAATTCAATTTTATGTACTACTTCCGTTACGAAATGAATTTTGGTTAAGCCTTGAAGTCAGATTTTTGAAAAAGCTTGAAGATTTTGGTTTTTTAACCTTGTAAAAAGGTCAAAACATTGTCGTTCAGTTATTGTTAGTTAGTTTGTAATTGAAAGTTTCTCTTTGTTTATGTAATTGGGAAAAGGTAAAGTGGTAAACATGGGATCGACTGTGAAGTTTTTATCCACACCAGATGAGCATCATTTACAACAACATTTTTTTTCCATTTCAGACGAATGGAGTAATTAATAGTACGGACTTCTATTCCATGCGAGCACCAGTCATGTGCTTCTATTGTGTCGCATTCAGCGATTTCCAGCAGTCATAGAAGCCATATTGCATGTTCTTATAAACTCCGATTATTTGTAAAATTCCATGTCCGTTTTTATTTCAACTGTGTGCGAAATAGTAATTTGTATGTGCAAGCATATGTAAATACCAGAAAATGTGCACACATTGCGAGTGATACAACTTTTGCTGACAATTATTTTGGACTTACAGCTCCTATTTGTCCTGTACGTGCGTGACGTTGGTGTAACACTTACAGAGCCGAAAGGATATTGGGGAAAGGTGGAAGGAACTCCCCTGTGATGAGAAGAAGAGGTTTCAGGACATGGCTAAGGCAAGTGCTAAGGAACTGGGCGAAGAAGTTGCAAAGAAATCTGCAAAGGTACTTACGTGCTTAGTGTTTTCGTAACTGCATTTGGGGAGGACCTGCGATCGACACAATGTTGGTTAATTTTTTGTATTAGTGTTCACGTTAATAACATTGCAGAGTAAAATGCAAGTCCGTATATCATTGAAGGCAATTGTTGATATCGTGAACCGGTGTAACGAAGCACAAAAGCAGACAGTCATTGATATTGGGTTCGGTGGCCTCCTCGGGTTAAAGTGTACCCGTATAGATCACAACATGCGCCAATGGTTAGTACAGAACTTCGATCCCAACACGTGTTCGTTGACTGTTCATGGCCGTCACCTAAGGCTCACCTGTGAGGAAGTGCATGTCTTATTGGGTATACGGTCAGAAGGCAATGACATGCAGTTCACTGGTTCAATAGACGCATATCCCAATATCTACGAAGAGGTTGGAGCTGTTAAGGGAATCATTCCTTTGAACCAGTTGAGAGTTTATCTGACTGAGAGTGATGGTGCGGATGACGAGTTTCGGCGGAAGTTTGCGCTGTACGTATTGAGGGCCATGTTGTGTCCTACCACAATGACCGCGTTGAGCCTGTCGTTCGTTTATGCCGTGAAGGACGTGACCGGTATGGGGGCATGTAATTGGTCAAAGGTGACACTGCAATTCCTTGTCAAAGGTGTTCGGAAGTATAAGATGAAAGTTCAGCACGAGGCAACTGGATGTGTTTTCCTTCTAATGGTAACATAATCGACCATTGTTTGTTTGTACCATGTTGATTACATATTTCATCCATTGCTGTGAATATGGTTCAATAAAATGACAATCGTCGCGAAATACAAACTTACCTGTTATTGAACAGCATGACAAATATACTTGTACGGGCCACATTTTTGTAACCAGAAAGAGCTTATCTTTTTAACCAGAAAGCTGCATGGGGATTCTGCCATCGAGATACATAAACACATACATATGATTGTGTTGTGAGTTGTATGCATTGTTAGCGAATACAGATTATTTTGCTCGGAAGTGTATAGTAAATATCTTTTCCCCCTTATAATGCAGCTATTTTACTTGGATCGTTTTGCCCCTCCCTGTAAGAGTACGTCAGCTACTACACGCTTCATCCCTCGGCTAAATGATTGGGGTGATGCCGAAATACGGGAGACGAGGCGACGTATGGGAAGGAAGCAAATGTTGCAGCAACATGAGGTAATCAACCCATTCGTTCTGCACATTTGACAGCATTGCCCCACCTGTGTTATGGATAACGGTGACAGACAGAATTTGTGTTCCTATGACTAGGTGACAAGCAGTGACAAACAGTGACCCATTCCTTAGCGTACGTCATATTTTCAGTTTGTCCCTCCCTATTTACTCTGAAATACTCGAACTTTTGGGGGAAAAACATGAAATTTCCATATGGACGATGTTGTAGCCTTACAAATTCAATTTTATGTACTACTTCCGTTACGAAATGAATTTTGGTTAAGCCCTGAAGTCAGATTTTTGGAAAAGCTTGAAGATTTTGGTTTTTTAACCTTGTAAAAAGGTCAAAACATTGTCGTTAAGTTATTGTTAGTTAGTTTGTAATTGCAAGTTTCTCTTTGTTTATGTAATTGGGAAAAGGTAAAGTGGTAAACATGGGATCGACTGTGAAGTTTTTATCCACACCAGATGAGCATCATTTATAATAAATTTTTTTTTTCATTTCAGACAAATGGAGTAATTAATTTTTATTAGATATATCTAATATGTAAAGTGTGTACACATATGTTGTGTGTAACTTAAGAAAGCAGACCGAAACTTTACGATTCACAGTTGAGATCGATTAACGATTCAGTGCATTACCATTTTCATTTATGTTTTGAATCCCGATTTGACAACTATGTTAGGTGGAGTTTCATCCAACAAAAGCGGAAAGCAACAACATTGATGACGCAATTGACACACACCATGTCAATAACAAACAGAAACCACGGATTGATGATGTTCGTTTGAGCAAGGTTGAGACCGACATTGGTGAACTGAAGGAAACCATGAAGCAAGTGCTTCACAGCAATGCGAAAATAAGGGACATGTTGGTCAATTTCCGAGGGAATGAAGCTGTTGACAATGCAAAGGTAAGCAAAAGCAATCAGTACACATGCTTCACACAGTTCACAAAGGTTACTTGAAGATGAAATATCGTACCAGGTTAATGTATGTGTTTGTGTGATTAGGTGGAGTCCACTGAAAGAAATTGTAACATTAACATATCCTCCAGCATTAGTGAACTGAAAGGAATGCTGAACGAACTGGTTGCAGCTATATTGTCTGGGAAACAACCGTTTACTAAACAGACACATATTGCTGAAATGAAGCAAATGATGCAGCAAGTGCTGGCAGGTTTATCGGAAACAGCACAATTGCCTCGCTCAAAGGAAAAGGGTGTTGACCCTACCATGGGAGTCGAGTTGCATGATGGCGGCATGGTCTTCCCAAATTATTATGGTAGCCCAAATGAGGGGAATGTTCAAGATTTACAGGGGTGGATTGGGAGGACAATTATGTGAATGAAATGTTGTCCAATGAGATAATCGATATGCACGTTGGACAGTTGCGTACCGTCCAATGTCTTTGTGGATGAAAAAAATGTGGATGTTTGGGTTAACTTTTTGACTTTTATAAAAAAATGTGTATTAAAAAATTGTATAAATTAATGTGTAAGGCAAAATTAGAATTCGGAATTGTGTAGGCGTAATTTTTGACTTCCTGTGAATAGTAATAACTTTTTGACTTTTTGGTTTTTTTTCCCAACTTGCCAAACTTGGCCTTAATATGCA
>NW_021025324.1:180019-237296 GCF_004153795.1 Camellia sinensis | reverse complement strand
ATCATAACTAAAAAAAGAAAAAATGTCATAACTAAACAAAACATGAGACATAATTAAAGAATTTATGAGTTATAACTAAAATAACGTCATAACTATAAATAAAAAAAATTAGTCATAACTAAAGAAGAAAATAGTATAACAGTAAATATGATACACCTTTTTTAAATGGGTGTATATTAGAATTTCCCTTATATATTTTTTAGTAAATTTTTAAAAATATTTTAATGAATTTTCTTTTAGTTTTTAGGTTCATTGAATGTGGAAACACTTAAAAAATATGAAATTTATACAAAAAAAATTCAAAAATTCATTGAATAAAAAAAATATAAAAATTCAGTACACTTTCATATTTTGTTGTATGGAAATGGCTTCTCACTAGTCTACACTAGATAGTGTTGTTGGGCCTATGAGCCCACCATATGACACATTTTGATGATCCAAACCGTTAATGTATATAGCTCATTGAGTACTTCATCCTTGCAAAAAAACGCGTTGATCAGATGTTCATAGCACCTTGATCAAAATACATTTTTGTTAACAATTTATTTTTAAAGTCATATTTACCATTGACAAAAAAAATGATATGATTAAGAGGCTATCAATATTGACGTGATTTTTTGTAGGTTCTCTCTTCCTTTTTCCCGGTGTTCCTCTTTATCTCGGCTTTCTTGGTTTTTTTTTCTTTTCTTGATCTTGGTTTTCTTTTCTTGATATCTCTCTCTCTCTCTCTCACGCCACACACAGCACTCTCTTTTTCTTTCTTTTTGTTTATAACCTAATTCACTACATATTATATATATATAACCTAAATCTCATCCATAACAACCTAATAAACTATTATATAATATTATACAATAATTTATAATATATATAAATATAAATATACGATATTATATATATATATATATATGTAAATAACAAATATAAATACACCTTTATTTTTTTTTATATATAAAACAAATATAAATATTTAGATTAATTATATATAATTAAATAACACATTAAATTAATTAATTACCACATTAAATTCATTAAATACCACATTAAACTAATTGAATATCACATTAAATTAACTAAACAACACATTAAATTCTCATGTAACGATACAATTAATAAAGTCAAAAATAAAATAAGATAAGAATAACCATAATAATAAAACAAAATAATGACTTAAGAAAATTAGGGTCGCTACATACTTGGTAGAGCTGCCCTGAAGGATTTGATGTTGTTTGGCCAACCATTTGGCTGAGAGGGATATCCCACTCACTTAGGTTTGTGCTTAGAGCAGGAGCAGTGGAAAGCTCTTCTCTCTTCTTCGCCGTGACCTCTGTCTCAGCAGGGGTACGGGTGGTAGTTCTTCTCTGTGCTTGTGTCTGCGCGGCTGCGAAAGAGTCTACCATTAATTTCGGAACTGAGGGGGTGTTTGTCTGAGTAGTTGAATCCATTGGATCCTTGCCTTTACGTTGGTCCCTAACCAATAGTTCAGCAGCAGGCCCAATTTTGGCTGTCAAAGGTTAAACAAGTTAGTGTTGTAGAGAAAAAAACAAAACAAATTGCATGACACCGTCAGGGATATGAAGTATATGAAGGAAGGATACCTGTAGCCTTAAGCTTGGAAGGCGAGGATATGCATCCCTGAATATGAATACAAGTATCGTTAAGGCAGCTTTCAAGTGGCTTGTAGAAAATAATGGCAGACATAAGTCCCCACCAATGGTCAAAAGCAGCCGAGCAGTCCGAAGCAAGTTTGAAGAAGAAGGGGCCAAAATCTTGGAAAAGTTTGGTGTTCTCTGTCAGAATGGATTCAGCTTGTGTAGGATCTTTGAAGTGGATTCTGGACCGAATCTCCTCATGGATGGTTGGGTGGAAAAAAGGATAAGGGATAGCCTGGGAAAGACCAAATTGCCTGGACCATTGATTGGGACAGTATGTTTCAAAATTGCAGCTGGATAGCTTGGCGGAGGATATGGAACAGCCAACCAAGACATGTCTAGAGGTGAGAATGTGTCTCCAACTCTCATTTTGTTCTTGGACTTGCTCATTGTGTAAATCAGAAGGGTCTGTGAAGAGGAAGCGAAGTCTACTGGAGGAGAATTCAAAGTTTTGAAATGGCATGTACAGGTTGGAAGGTCTCTGCGAAGGAAGGTTGTAAAACATGGTAACATGATTTCTGAAAGTGAGGATGGGTTGGCTGTTATAAGTGAGGAGTTGCTCAGCATAGGAGTACCAAACAGGTTTCAAGGTGTTAGGTGGTGCGGGTCGTGCCTCAGGGAAATAGGCATACAACCAGGCCTGGAAGAGCCAGAAGGGGCCACCACAGTTGCCAGAAATCTTCTTGTCGACAAAGGAAAATAGGGCCTTGCAAAGGGTGGCAAGAAGATAAGGGGCTAAAGCCATAAGTTGGCCATCTTGCATACACAAGGCAAGGGCGAGGTATTCTTTCGTGATCTTGTACCCAGGGACACAAAAAAGAAACTCACAAAGCCAAAGTAAGTAAAAAGCAGTTCTTTCTTTGTCATCGACAGGGGAACCAGGCTTGCCTTGGTATTTTTTGGCAAAATCTGTATAGCACATGTCAGTGTTTAAAGTAAATGTCACTTTTGGAGGCTCAAGGAGAGCATGAATTGGATTGCCCAAGATTGGGAGACCAGTCAAGTGAGCTACATCTAAGATGGTAGGGGAAATCATACCAAAATTGAGGAGTAGGGAGTTACTAGACTGCGACCAAAAGCATGCAGCAGCAACAATCAGCCCTTTGTCCACGTCATAAATTTTAGTCGACAGTCTAATTGCTTCACCAATGCCCTGGTGCTTCCATACTTCAGCGTCGTGACCTTAAACTCTCCTGGCCCAGCTTCGCCAATCAGAGTCTGGTGACCTCCACCCTCTGAGTGGGTTTTTGCTGACATTCCAGTTAGTCCACTTGAGTCCAGCTTGGTTGAGAAGAAGGTTCTCACCATTACCAAGGGGATAGTATGGAGCTAGCTCGTCTGGGAAGTAAGACGTAAAGGTAGGGCCTAAAGTAGCCTTAGCGACAGAGCTTGTGCTGGGCAATAGGGTTGCAGCAAATTTTAGAGGAGCGATACGTGCTCTGATAGGGTCTGGGAAGCGGAGTAGGTCTTCATTGTTCTTCTCAGATGGAGATGGTTGAGATTTTTTCGGCGCCATGGCTTAGGGTTTTGTGGTGCTCTGGTTTTGAACGGCAATGGTTGAGAAGAAGGAGTACAGTCTGGGGAGTTCGAATCAGAGGGAAATGAAGTGGTTTGAAGTTGAAAGGGTGGGTCTTTTATAGCTTATGATGGGGCCAGTATATTTAAAAGCTCTTATATTGGGCTGTACTTTATGTTTGTTTTGGGCCCGTATTAAGAAATTTGCTATTGGGCCCAAACAATGGCCCCCTCGTTGAAGTTAAATATCATATGACTTGGACCCCCACAAGGGGGGACCCCCATGACCCCCTCTCTCTCTCTGATTGGCCACTTTTTTTTATTTTTTTTCAATTTCATATTTTTTTCCCTTCTCCAATCAGCAGCCCCCACGTGTGTGTGGGGGGGTGGTGGTGCAGGTGGTGATTGGAGGGGGTCTCAATCACTTCCACAATATTTAACTTGAACATGGGGGCCATTATTTGCACCAAGTTTTGCCAGTTTCTGTCGACAGATGGTCCACTTAATCGAGGGCATGTGGCCAAGTCTGAAGGAATGTCCACGACCTGAAAGTGGGCTCTCTGCATGTGGGTCACCTAGAAGTGATAGGGGAAGTTTTTACCACCAAATACGGGAGATGAGGTGACTTATTTGACCTTCCTTTTCACCATTGTGGGGGCATGTCCCTCATCATTATGAGTTAGTGGGCATACTTTCAGGAGGAAGCATGAGCCAAAGCAGGAGCCTTGCTCTGTCGACAGAAGTTTCAAACAGTTGGTGGCCATGAAATAAACACAAGAAAAGGGAGCTCGACAGATAGAAGTGGAGGTTTAGTATTGATATCCGTATACTGTTTTTGTGGCCCATCATTGCATGATCCCACACGTCTACACCATAACTGCCACTGTAACTGCCCCCTGACTTCGAATCTTCAAGTCCCCTGAAAACCAATATTGACTCTTCCCCGTCGACCTTCCTTTTCACCATTGTGGGGCATGTCCCTCATCATTATGAGTTACTGGGCATACTTTCAGGAGGAAGCATGAGACAAAGCAGGAGCCTTGCTCTGTCGACGGAAGTTTCAAACAGTTGGTGGCCATGAAATAAACACAACAAAAGGGAGATCGACAGATAGAAGTAGAGGTTTAGTATACTTGGAATGCCTAGAACGGAGATCGTTGGTTTCGATATCCGTATACTGTTTTTGTGGCCCATCATTGCATGATCCCACACGTCTACACCATAACTGCGACTGTAACTGCCCCCTGACTTCGAATCTTCAACTCCACTCTGCCAAATATTGACTCTTCCCTGTCGACCTTCCTTTTCACCATTGTGGGGCTTAGTTCATCGAAAGAAGTCTTCATCCATTTCAGGCATTTGAACCAATACCACAATTGCTTGATTTTCTTCTTGAACTTGTCAACTTTAAATTACTGCTTCGTTGCTGTCGATATAGGCCCACCATAATTTTACTAACAATAAACCCATAGTAAACATTAAATAATTTCACAACTCCTGTTCGTAACTCGTAATTCATATACCGATCGGCATTGAGATAAAGTAACGAGTTCGTTGGGTTACTTTCTCCAAGTAACACCCAAAATTAACTGCCACTTGGATTATATACAAAATGCATGTGCTGGTATGTAATTTTGCAAACCCACTTGGACAAAATTTGTATTTTACTCGAAATATAGTACTAATTTACCGACACAAGTCATAACAAATCAATACGAAGCGAAACACATCGTTAGTTGATAAACCACACCGCAAAAAACCCTTCAGTTAGATCCAACCAAATATGGAACAGAAACAAGCAACCCACAATAGGAATCTTGGAATACAGACATAACCCAATTTCCCATCCAAAACAACACACAGACAACCCATATATATCTCACATCACCTTCAATTAGTTTTGAAAATGACAAGTCACTGCAAACACAAATGACAACATCACTCTAAACAATATGGGAAATTTACAACTCGTGGCCTTGTACATAAGTAGCGTTGTGCCATTTCCTGGCATTGTACATAACCAATTATTTACACGTTACGTACAGCAATCCGTGCAAAATTAAAACTACATACATTATTTCCATGTGTTTTCAATAGCTAGTACTGTCTACCTAATAAATTAAGGGAATAAGTAAATCATACAAATTATACATTTACCTGATTCACCTCATCAATTGTGTTCGAATCATTTTTCCACACTGCTGCTTCAACACTACCGTATTGGCCCACAGGCTGCTTGGAATCAGGAGAAACATCGAAAAATAGTCGTCGTTGCTTAATGTGCGGTGTACTTGGATCCACCAACCCAGTTTTGCAGCGAACGGGCAATGACTCCGCATTGTACTCACGGTCAGTTATGTGGGGTGTATCTGCATCTGAGTTAGTACCCACTGTTCGGCTAAACCGAACCTTAGGACACGTTCGCTTTGTGTGCCCAATGCATTTGCAATTCCCACATTTTCTTGGTCTTCGACAGTTGGACGAGGCCCGTCCTGGGTTCCCTTTTGTCTTCACAACATCAGGATCTTCTACTCCAAATTGTCGACGGAATGAATGTTTCCCTTTGTCTCCATTCCTACCGTTCAAATTCCTCTCATATAACTCCTTCATCCGGCTCGTCATCGGAAGACATGCATCCCTAGCATCCTTGAAACCTTCCGTTGATTGCGAGGCATAGAAACACATTTCGTTGTAAGAATTTTTTTTAAAAAAAAGTTCACTCATATTTTCACCTACATTCTGATTGGATATTAGATTAAAAATTCCTCTTTGCACCTATTTTTCCCACATCCTCCCAACAGCTGCTCCATTCAACTAACATTGAATCTTGCATGCCACCTGACTTACACGCTGGAGCAGTTACTGGCAGTGCTCATGGATTTAGTGGCCACCCTCCAAGAGGAAACATGAACGAATTGGGAGTTTGTATCTGTCGAGGAAAGGCTAAAAGGACCTGGGCACAGGTGGTAACTTCAATTATATGCACTTCGACAGGTGGCAACTTACTTTCTACATTGTAACTTCTGTGTAGTTTTTTCCCTTCTACTTTCTACTTTGTTACAAACAACACAACAACACAACAACTTACTTTCTACTTTCTACTTTGTTACTTTCTACTTTGTTACCATCAGTTCATCGAAAGAAGTCTTCATCCATTTCAGGCATTTGAACCAATACCACAATTGCTTGATTTTCTTCTTGAACTTGTCAACTTTAAATTACTGCTTCGTTGCTGTCCATATAGGCCCACCATAATTTTACTAACAATAAACCCATACTTCCATAGTAAACATTAAATAATTTCACAACTCCTGTTCGTAACTCGTAATTCATATACCAATCGGCATGGAGATAAAGTAACGAGTTCGTTGGGTTACTTTCTCCAAGTAACACCCAAAATTAACTGCCACTTGGATTATATACAAAATGCATGTGTTGGTATGTAATTTTGCAAACCCACTTGGACAAAATTCGTATTTTACTCGAAATATAATACTAATTTACCGACACAAGTCATAACAAATGAATACGAAGCGAAACACATCGTTAGTTGATAAACCACACTGCAAAAAACCCTTCAGTTAGATCCAACCAAATATGGAACAGAAACAAGCAACCCGCAATAGGGATCTTGGAATACAGACATAAGCCAATTTTCCACCCAAAACAATACATAGAAAACCCATATATATCTCACCTCACCTTCAATTAGTTTTCAAAATGACAAGTCACTGCAAACACAAATGACAACATCACTCTAAACAATATGGGAAATTTACAACTCGTGGCCTTGTACATAAGTAACGTTGTGCCATTTCCTGGCATTGTACATAACCAATTATTTACACGTTACGTACAGCAATCCGTGCAAAATGAAAACTACATACATTATTTCCATGTGTTTTCAATAGCTAGTACTGTCTACCTAATAAATTAAGGGAATAAGTAAATCATACAAAATATACAATTACCTGATTCACCTCATCAATTGTGGTCGAATCATTTTTGCACACTGCTGCTTCAACACTAACGTATTGGCCAACGGGGTGCTTGGAATCAAGAGAAGCATCGAAAAATAGTCGATGTTGCTTAATGTGCGGTGTACTTGGATCCACCAACCCAGTTTTGCAACGACCTTGCTTGCAGCCCTTGTCCATCTATGCAGCACACAAGTTGGGGGAATTTGCGTTAAATTTTCAGCTTTCATTAACATGATTTAAAGTCAGCAAGGTAGCCCCAACGACTCAAACTTCATGCAAGAACATCTCATTGCAGCATCCACTGGACTGTGTGTTACTATCCATGATCTGTCCTTCACTCTGTACTTATGAATATAGTAGCATTTCTGACCATCCGGCAAAGGGAACACGTCCTTGACATTCAACTTTCCCTCTTCTAAGATTTCATCATGGAATATTCTAAATATATTTCGGGTGAATAGCTCAGCTCCATGTCTCTCTATATCTCGCAATGGAGTAATCAATACTGGAAAAGTGTTATTTGTTTCAGCATCATCTCCAGCCTCGTTATACCTTATCCTTGCAAGAGCCCGATCATAGTGCCTAACAAATTCATATAGCTTCAATTTGTGTTGGAGGAAGGGATTGAAATAAGCATTCATACACTCCGAGCGCTGAGTGCTCTTCATCCCAGCAAAGAAATGTCCACGCATATATGCCTCAGCCCACATATGACGCTTCTCATATGTCTCCAACACTCAACTGTTGGTTTGAAGTCCAAATTTTTCGACCATTCTCGTCCAGCCTTTCTCAAACTTTGCCTCCCATTTCCACGTCCATGCACTGATTGAATGCATGTGCAAAGCCACTTATGTGAACATTTGAAACAGCATTTTTCCCAAGATGCCAATTACATAATCGATGTCTTGCGTCTGGAAATACTCTTCTAATTGCCTTTCGCATCGCCTTATCCCCATCTGTCAGTACGGACACAGGTGCTTTATTGCCCATCGCCTCCATAAATGTTTCCAAAACCCATGTGTATGTCTCAATTGTCTCATTAGCTAGCAAAACACATGCAAATATCGTGGCCCTAAAGTGGCTAGTCACACCGGCCAACATGACAAAAGGTTTCTTGTATGCATTGGTTCTGTAAGTTGAGTCAAATATCAACACATCACCAAACTTTGCGTAGTCGGCCCACGATTTCGAATCTGCCCAGAATAGATTTTGTAACTTGTTATCGTTACACACATCATACTTGTAAAAAAAACGTGCATCAGCATCAAGTTTTGCGCATAGGTAAACCAACGCACCCTGCACATCACCATCCTCAACTTCTGCTCTACGTTCGGCTTGAATATGGTTGTGCAGATCCATACGGATGAAACCAACATTCTCATAAGACCCGGACTGATTTACCATATAGTCCATGATTTGGCTAGTCTTCACACCGACATTGCGCATAGCCATTGCTTGAGCTTTGTCAGCGCTGTTTAAACTGCGATGTGACCTCAGATACATCACACAGTGTTGTTCCGCCAATTCATGGTTGTGGTCTGCGACGAAGTGAGTCACAACATACTTTCCCCCTTCACCAGCATCCGCATCGTACCGTATGCGAAATTGGGCTTTGCAACCTACTCTTGTTAGTGCCTTGGGAGCTCTACTCTTCTCAGCAATACGGTCCAAGTATTTTGGTAATCTCTGACCTTCCCTTAAATATAACCACAGCCTACTAACGACCTTTCCCTCTTTATTTGTGTTAAATCTGGATTTTCGTATACTAAATCTCTTGGCTTTAGCATACACATTGTAGAAATCTTCTCCATCTTCGACCGAATCAAATTTTTGTTCCAGAATAGCACGTTCAACATCACCAACCATGTCATTGCGATGAGCATCGTCAACCATTTCTTTTTTCACATCGGCTCCGCCATCTTCAACGTTCATGTTGGTTGCTTCTTCATTGCTCGGACCAGCTTCGCAACCATGATTAGGTTCTGCCCGACTTTCATTCATCAAACGAATGTCATCTGCTTCATTTGGAATGTCATAATCATCACATTCCCTTTTAACTTCCGCTGGGGCCATACTGCATATGACATTACTACAAACAATTACTTGATGACCGAAAATTGTTAACACAAACACAAACATGACATTTTCACATGGTTTAGCTATTTGTGCAAACACAAACACTCGCTTGAGAAAGAGAAAGAGAAAGGTTAGCTGCCAATGGAGGGGTTTCCGTTGGAGCGAAGCGTAAAGCGGTTGAAGTTAGGATGGGGGTTTAGTTGAGGGAAAATAGCTGAAGTGAACGGGCCAGAGAGACAGAGAGGGAGACAGAGAGAGGGACACAGCTCCATACCTCATATCTAGTTCGAGAGAAGGGCTTCACTTCAGCAATGGAACCAACACAGCCTTCTAGTTACGTTGTTGTTGGAAATCGCCCGTTATACTGTTCCCTACAGAGCTTCGTCAATGGAACGAACCCAACAGGGGCTTCTCCCTGTTAATGGAAATCAACAGTTACACTGACTCAACCTTACACAGAGAGGAGAACAGAGAGAGATAGAGACAAAATACAGAGAGTGAGTGGGTGGGATGCAATCATGCAAATACAAGTATTAACTGGTTGCCCCGGTTTCAACTTTTTCACGATTAAACAATTCAATGGTCTTGATCAATTATTGTAATCTAACGGCTAACAATTGGGTTGCATATGGTGTGCAACCTTAAGGGGGTTGCACACTTAAGCAGGACCCTTGTTTGAGAAGTTAAAGAGTGAGTAGTTGAGTGAGAGTGAAGTAACTAGTTCAAAAAAAAATGTATGACAATGCCAAAATGGGTGACATTTCCGCCAAATCTTGAAAATTCCTCTCATTAACCTCAGGAAATGGACCCTATTTATAAGTTTTTCCTTGATATCAAGAAGACACCAAGTGACCAGATAGAGAGAGGACATGTGTCCTATAGGATCTCACATGGAATATTCCTACCTAGAGCCACCAGGCTGAAGGTGTCATGTGTCTCTCTGCATGTTCTGTATACTATCTGTTTGCCTCCGCAACTACCTTTTTTTGAGCCTCAACAAGTGTAGTTGTGACAGGAGTATTCGGTGCTGCAACTCCCTTTTGAGCCTCAACAAGTGTAGTTGTAGTGGGAGTATTTGCTGCTGCACTTGCCTTCGCAGCTCGAACCTCAGTAAGTGCACTTGCAACGGTAAACCTTGCTGCTGCACTTGCCTTCTCAGTTCAACTTGGTCAGTACATGCATTCTCAGGACTCCATTAGTCTGCTATCGACTCTGCTCGTGCTCACTTCAACGAAGCCTCCACCCTTAGCCACCTAACCACAAACTCCCCAGCTTCCCAGGGCAAAGACCACAGCCAAGCCTACTATCAGTCATACTGTGCCTTAGTACCAAGCCCAAGGGGACTTCCTTAGTCCTGCTTGTGTGATTAAGGCAAGTTCGTGACCTAGGTGAATGGAAAGGGAGTCCCTTGCGCTTGAGCTGTCCTGCTTCCTTTTTCGCGGGGTCACTACAGTAAACTGGTATCTCTGGACCTTCTATCAGCTCTAACCAGTAAGTCTTGGGGCCTGTTATCAGCGCCAAGTTAATGAATTTGGGGACTGCTATCAGCCTTAGGCTAGTAATGCCTTGGGGCCTGCTATCAGCCCCAAGCATTAGTCTCTACTTGCAGAAGAGAAGCTTTTCCCAAAGGCTGCTATCACCTTGGCGGGATGTTCCCTCCGCAAGTTGGTTGCGTTGGCTGTAATTGCTGTGACAATCATTTCCCACAGCAAGTTCAAATGGGAAAACTGACAATATTGGAGATGACGGCGCCGACAAAGTGCCTCTGCAACTTGGGCGCTGCAAGTAATGCCTCTGCAACTTAGTTGTTTCAGTTCTCTTATTCCCTTAGCAACTCTAGATGGCGGGGGAGCCGACAATACTTGGAATGGCGGCGTTGAGACAAAGTACCTCCGTAACTTGGTGGTCGCAAGTGTTGCATCTACAACTTAGTTGCTTCGACTTTCTCTTTCCCTCAGTAACTTGACGATGGCGGCTAAACTGACATTATTAGGTAATGGCGATGTTGAGGCAAAGTGCCTCAGCAACTTGACCGCCGCAAGTGTTACCTCTGCAACTTGACTTAGGCATTTTCCTTCGTGGAGTCTATTTGGACCCTTGGCGGGTTGGACCTACTTCGGCCTTTTGTTGGCTCACTTCCCTTAGGCTTTAGCCCATGCTCTTTTTTCATTCCTGGTTGCCCCAAGGGGGCAATCTCAGCACTTAGGCCCATACTTAACTTAGAGCTTAATTTCTAACCCTCTACAACATTTGAATAGTATTTTTTGATTTTTTTATAAAAAAAAATGTAAAAAAAGAGAGAAAGAAAGTGATGTAATCTAAAATAAGATAAAAGGAAGATACTTCTCTTCAGTTCGGACTAGAGCGTATTGTTTTGCCTGTGAGGTCTACTACAAGTCCCATGATCGGTCGTTTTCAATAAAAAATAAAGAACTAAACAAAGCACTAATTCAGTAGACTGTCCAGGTATCGTACTACGAGGACTTTGGGCTAACTTATATTAATTTGAATGGTAATTCTTAATTTAATTTTGAAGAAGAGATAATGATTTGGTTTTTGCTAATGAAAATCTAAATTAAAACTAAAATAATTGGGCAAATAAATAGAGTAATCTGAATGTGGAACTTAGGATTTCAAATCCACGACTAATCTCATATTATGTAATTAAAATATCTAATTGTAATAAATCAATGACTCAGATAATAATGATGTATCGTGGCTACAAGCCCCAATACTATCGTCAAGAAGATAAGCATATTCAAAACGTAAGCACGAATCATCTTCAGTCGGCACAAATCGTCTACACTAAACTATGGTTGCAACGCGATTCGTCTCCCCTAAGCATGACTCGTCTCACAATTTGGAAATATAAGAAAGTAAAACAATTGTATGATCATGCATTTTCAATCACAGAAATCGAATACATAAATCGAATGAAAAGATTATTTGAATAAAATATCTAAAAACAATCATACAAAGATGATCCAATTTCATACACAAAATACAATTGAAATACAAAATTACACGATACTTGATTAGACCTTTATCTCAATCCTAAGAAGAAAGCTTAGCCACTCATGAAGAGGTTGAACATTTAGAATGTTGAAGAGAAGGCCATGGATTGATGATTTGTTCTCCTTCTCTAGCTTCTAGCCATTTTCTCTAAGGTTTTAGATCCCAAAACAGGTTCCCAAAATTCCTTTTTATAACCTCCATTCCATTTAGAGTCAAAAACACTCGCACACATATCGAAGCAAATTCGCTCTTGCGGATTGGGAATTTCACTCGAGCGGATCCAGTCAAAGAGGAATTTTTCGTAGAGAAATCCGCTCGGGGCGGATTGGGAATTCCGTTCAAGCAGAATCAGTCAAGGACGGACTTTTCGCTCTTTTTGCCTCTGCTTGCGATCATTTTGTCTCCGGGGTGATATTAGCCTGAAAAAGATATATATATGTATAATAAAAAAAATAAAAAAACAATCTGTTGCATCAAATATCTTACAAAGACTAAAAATATAAGATAGGAAGCCTCAAAGTATAATATTTTGGCTCAGATCACACCCCCTAACTTACACTTTACTAGTCATCGAGTAAAGCAAGATAAAGCAAAATCTATCTAAGCCACTTTCATAGGGATCATGATTGCATTTAGCATATGCGTGGGGGCTGGGGCTGAATAATTATGTGCTCAAGAGGTTCAAACAGAGCGTCGAGAATGCTGGTAAGGCTAACTCCGCGTGATCAAACCTATTGGACAAGAATAAGGTCGAGTAAAATCCAGCCCATGGGCCGAATATGCCAAATAGTTTCTGACGTGCCCGGAGGTCCCAAACATGATAATGAAAGGGTGGGCTCCAGGAGAGCAATATAAAAAGGAGAAAATCAGCCAAAGAGACGTATGTATGAATATAGAAGATAACTTGAGATAAAAGTAAATTGGATAGAATATGGACTTGTCCGTCGGAGTGCTAATTCTGCCATCCCCGACTAGAGTGTTCATCCCTTTTTTCAGGTAACAATCAGAGGATCGAGGATGTCTAACTAGATTATGGAGTATTTCTAAGCCACTTCACCACAATTGGCACCGTCTGTGGGAATACTCAAGTGCGTCCATAACAAGCGAGACAAATGATCCTCCGACAGTTGCTGACGATGTTACACCAAGAGATGAAATTACTCCAAGAAACATGCTTGGACCAGAGAATATCACCGCACGACGGGCCTTGAACTTCGATCCAGTAGCTCAAACCTCACCTTCAACTTTTGTGCAAAAGATTGTGCAGACGATCATGGATCAAGCAAAACAAAACAAACAACGTCTAGAGGATATGATGGTTGAGAACAAGCGCTTGCGTAAGGAATTGGCCTTGCAGTTAGCCAAATCCCAACAGGTCGTACTCCATGACCAGGGTTGATCCTCAAAAAAGAAGAAGGATGATCGACGACGTCGACTTCGGAAACATGATAATGGCAATGATTCTGACTCACCATCTCAGGAACCCAGAAAGAAGGGGCGAGTCAATGTATCGAGATCATCCGAAGGAAGTCCATATGTACGGCATAGGCGAGGGAATGGGAGTGATGATTCGGATGAAGAGAATAGGCATGACCCTTTTGTACAACGCATTGCGAGGGCTGTGCTACCTAAAAAGTTCAAAGTACCAACATTCACCCTATACGACGAAAAATCAGATTCCACTAACCACATTCGTCATTATAAACAAGCAATGACGTTGCATACTGATGATAAAGCCCTCATGTGTCGAATGTTTCCAAAGCCTAGGACCATTGACCGTTAGATAGTACTATAAACTGGAAGAAGTTTTCATCAACTCCAAAAATCCTTTAGGGCAAGATTCATCACCAACGAAGTTCAACCAAAGCAAGCTGACTCTCTCTAGGCAATGCAAATTAAACCAAAAGAGACGCTCCGTGAGTATTCGGCGCAATATTAGGAACGTTTCAACTTGGTGGATGATGCCTGCAATGATTCCATGGCCATTACTGCCTTTAAGATGG
This sequence comes from Camellia sinensis, assembly GCF_004153795.1. Lineage (NCBI taxonomy): Eukaryota > Viridiplantae > Streptophyta > Magnoliopsida > Ericales > Theaceae > Camellia > Camellia sinensis. The sequence continues at coordinate 223,055 of NW_021025324.1, read as the reverse complement.
GATTACACCCTAATAGTCTTCTCCGTAGTTCATTGACGATGGCCTCCCAAAACAGTTTGGGCGCTAATGAAAAAAGTTGAAGAATACTGAAAGGTAGAAGACGATGCCTTGCGCTTTAAGGCCGGACAGAAAGCCATTAAATCGGCTCCATCTGATCTGGTTCAACCGATAAGTGTCGTGCCATCAAGGAGCCTCGAACTTCAGACTCGGACAAAACGAGACAACCAACATGATTTGCGCCGTTCAAGCGGCCAATGTTCACCCCGTTCAAACGAGCAATATCAAGTGGATAGTAGACACATAAGATGTTCGGATAAGAAGTATACGAAATTGGCGGAGCCGATCAATAAGATCCTACCCAAAGTCCAACATCTTCCATTCTTTAAGTGGCCATCCAAGATGATGGGACCCCCTGATATAAGGAGAAGGGATAAGTGGTGCGAATATCACAAGGACCATGGCCACGATATTGACAGCTGCTATATATTAAAGGATCATCTAGAGGAGTTGGTACTAGACGGCCGGCTGGTGCAACACGTCCGAAAGAAGAGCACATGTGTTTTCAAAAACAAGACATCATGCTTAGTAGTGGGGATCTTTGATCGGGCGTGCGGGGGTGCTCATGAAATGACCTTCCCCAATCGTACCCAAGTTCCCGAGCCAAGGCAACTTTGGTGATGACGGACACGTGACCTTAAGCACAAGTCAGGGTTTCCTAAATTTTCCCAAAATAAAATATTTAGGTGGCGACTTTGTATCTGGCAAAGCAGTCCGTGCTTGACACTTCTTTCTAAAAATCAAATTTTCAAAACGATTTGCTGGATTTGGACTCTTTGGTGATTTATCAATCTCGTATTGCACTTTGCGAGATCAGATTAAGAACCGTGACATTGAGTCCGAACTGTAGTGAGCCTAATGAACAAAACAGGATTTTTCCCGGGACGTTCAGGGACGTCTACAAGCTCCTTCGTTACTGCCTCTCCTTTCTTGGTAACTTCTCTACTCCACCGCCTCTTGGAGACCTACTTCGACGATGGGGGGAGTGACGCCTCTTACGCTCCTTCGACGTCTTGTTACCCGTTCGTGTAAGTTCGCCACCTCCTCGATTCATTTCTAAATCTAGTCCAGCTAGCGTCCTGCCCTTCGCTCTGCTATTAAAGAATACTCTTCTTGACATACAAATTTCCTCAATTAGACACAATGCACTTTTTCCTCTCGCACTATGTTGAATTTGAGCAAAATATATTTAACGACAGCATAGGACCCAAGCATGCCTAGCCCCCTCTCCCGGTCGCTTATTAATTACAGATACAGTGTTCCCGAAGCGACCGCTTTAAAGCATTTCGCCAAATGACTACAATGCCCCACCCAATCCCATGAACTAAACATATTTGGCGGTTCTATGCAGTAAGCTGGGACAAGGGCAACATTATTCATATATTATGCTTATTTTCAAAGCATTTCATCGAATAACTACAATGCCCCACCCGATCCCATGAACTATACAAATTTGGCGGTTATGTTCAGCGACCAGCTGGGGCAAGGGCTGAATTATTAATCTATTTGGCCTATTTTCAAAGCATTTTGCTGAATAACTACAATACCCCACCCGATCCCATAAACTATACATATTCGGCGATTATGTTCAACGATCAGTTGGGGCAAGGGCAGAATTATTAATCTATTTGGCTTATTTTCAAAGCATTTTGCCAAATAACTACAATGCCCCACCCGGTCCCATGAACTATACATATTCGGCGGTTATGTTCAGTAATCAGCTAGGGTAAGGGAAAAATTATTAATCTATTCGGCCTATTTTCAAAGCATCTCACCGAATAACTACAATGCCCCACCCAATCCCATGAACTATACATATTCAGTGGTTCTATGCAGTGAGCCAGGGCAAGGGCAACATTATTCATATATTTGGCTTATTTTCAAAGCATTTCGCCTAATAACTACAATGCCCCACCTGATCCCATGAACTATACATATTCGGCGGTTATGTTTAGTGATTAGCTGGGGTAAGGGTAGATTTATTATATTCGGCGTATCTCAATTGAAACGATATTTGTTTTTCAAAATTTAATGATAACATTCAATAAACTGTGTACATCCACTTTATACACTTGTCATTTTGCCGAATTAAGATGTATAGGTCATGATCTCAGTTGAAATGACATACTTTTGTTTTTCAACATTTAATGATAACATTCAATAACAAAATGGACATTTTCATTAATAAACTGTTTACATTCACTTTATACATGAAAATGTCCTACATCTGAAATAAATTGCTAACAAAAAACTAATAAAAGCTAACAAAAAACAAATAGCGGCTATTTATTACAAAACTGCCAATCAAGGGTCCAGATCCTCTGGATCCGATTCCAACGGTTCGACTTCCAGTTGTTCATAAGGAATCGGCTGATCTAGAGTCACCTTAGCGGCCACCAAAGCCTTCAGCCATCCATGCTTGAAGCCTCGATTCTCGAACTTCAAGGCTTCATCAGCGTAAAGCTCCTTGGCCTTTAGAAGGCTGGTTTCGAAGTCTTTGGCAGCATTCGTCTCAGCACGCTCCTTCGCCTTCTTCTCAAATTCAAGTTCGCCCTTCAACACTGAGATTTCTTCTTGAGCCGACTCCAGAGAGTCGTCCATCAAGTTTATTCTTTCTTCGGCGGCCCTGTGAAGCAAATCGGCGTATTCAGCTTTCTATTGAGCAGCCACTACCCTTGTCTACTCTTCTTTGGCTTTTGTAGTCGATGTAGACAGATCGGTGAGGGTTGCAGTAACCTTGCCTTTCTCTTCCTCTAGCTAACGCTCAAGGACGCCGAATCGCACCACAACGTCGTAATGACGATGGCCGATCTGTGCAAGCCTTCTCGCCATTTGGAAAAGCAATAAAATTAGTTTGGATAGGAATACGAATTTAAGCTATTTGAAAATTTGAGGTTTTTAACTTACCAAAATGGTCGACTAAGCAGCCAGAGCAATTGAGATTACATCCGTTTTAGCACGAAAAGTTGCTCGGTCCGAAGACAAAAAGAGGTTTGAAACTATACTTAGGGCCACAACAGGATCTTTGATTGCTGAGCCACTAGCAAGCACCGGCGCATTCTTCATCCTTGGTTGGATGACGAACGCCTTGGCCAAATCATCTTCGACGGGCGGCGTATCCACCATCGGCCATTTTTTGATCGGTGTCTTTTGCAAATCGATCACAGTATCAGTAGGATGCTTCTGTCTTATGAGATCGGCTTCCAGGACTTCAATTTGATTTTGTTCAGGAATTAACTCGGCCAATGTTGTTTCGCGGGCCATTTCTTCCTAACGCACCTCACGAGTTAGCATTATTTGGCTCCCCTCTGACCCGCCGGCCTGTCTCCTGGCCTCCATCTTCTCTGCATTTCGTCGCCTGGAAAACTGGGCAAGTGACTCCAAGCTCATCTCTTCAGCTTCGGATTCGGCTCTAGGAAGATTCTCTAAGATAGTGAAGATATCGTCCTCTGGAGTAACTGAATCTACTTGGCCAGAAGTAGAAGGAAGGTCGACGTATTAGTCTACGCCAATATTCTCAAACGCCAATTCAATTTCCCTATTCAACTCTTGGTCCCCTGTGTGGTCCTCTGATTGTGCGTCTTCACCAACCTCCCCATCGGCATCAGAACCTTTGATGCCAATGTTCCTTAAACTTTTGTAGCTAGGGAAGATGAGCGCAGTAAGCTACCGTTTGTGTGTCAGCATAGGAATATTATCTGCAGCCGAAAAAGTGGAGTAAGTTAGGTCGTATCTCAGCAAGACATGGGCCACATGCCCTTATCTTTGGAGGTTTGCACGACCTTTCTAATTATAAGGACCATCTTCACTTGATCCAAAACGACTTCGTCCATGGACGGCAATGCTCGTTTCAAATCGTTGCCTGTAAGAGACATATGATCAGAATAGTATTTAAGCCGAATAAAATGTTTATTTTAAGACATGTTAGCAATTCTAGCTAGCAACCTGGTTCGCCCTTTTTCCTAAGTATTGGGTCTTGGCGATCTTCTCCCTCGTCGAGTTCCCAATTACCTCAGATGGCGACCATGGCATCATCAACCCTTTTGCTAGAGCTGGCGAGCATGGTTACCAAATGATGGTCAATGTCCTTGGCTGTTAAAAAGTAACAACCTTGTCGACCAGTTGATTTCGCCATAACGTAGCAGTGTCGAATAGCTGGGATTCCTAGGTAAAGACTCAGTCGGCGATTCAATTCCACTATGCCCATAATAATACGGTAAAAGTTCATGTTTGGCTGGGAGGGAATTGAACTCCACCCTCTACGATTGCTAAAAGAGGAAAATTAATGGTGCTAGTGTTAGCCCTCTCCATGTCCACTATGTTGTCTAGAACGAGGGATAGGTGAACGTCGTCTGAAATGGAAAAATAATGACGGAAGGCTACAACTCGATCCTCAGAAAGAAGGGCTTTCAAATGCTTCTCCATTCGAGATGAAATGAAAATAGCGTATACAAAAAACAAAAGAAAAAATACGCAGGGAAATTGGAATGAGGAATAAAATGAGAAGAGAGAGGGGACTTACAAGATAAGGAAAGAGACAAATAGTAAGAGACAGGGTTGTAGAGGTCTGGAAGGAGGTTGATATGAAGGATGCTCGAAGGATGACAGTAACTTTTCAATTCAAGAGTATACAGGCATAAAAAATGTCAATGGCTTTTCGATTCAAAAGTATACGGAGGTACAAATTTCAAAACGCATTAAATGAATGTCAAATACAAAGGGGAGCGAAACTGTAATGATTCAAGTAGCGCGTCTGCTCTGACGGCTCTGACGAATTAGTACGAAAAGACGTGCAACCTGCGTGTCTGTTTTTCGAGAGCTCTTGCTTTGATTGGCCGAGGAACCAAACACGCCAAGTAAATATTTTATTCGGGTGTTTAGGGGGCAATTATGGAGGCCGAATAATTATGTGCTTAAGAGGTTCAAATAGAGCGCAGAAAATGTTGGTAAGGCTAACTCGGCATGATCAAACCTATTGGACAAGAATGAGGCCGAGTAAAATCTAGCCCATAGACCGAATATGCTGAATAGTTTCTGACGTACCTGGGGGTCCCAAACATGATAATGAAAGGGTAGGCCCCAAGAGAGCAATATAAAAAGGAGAAGATTAGCCAAAGAGAGGTATGTGTGAATATAGAAGATAACTTGAGATAGAAGTAAATTGGAGAGAATATTGACTTGTCCGTCGGAGTGCTAATTTCAGCACCCCCGACCGGAGTGTTCATCATTTTTTCAGGTAGCAATCAGAGGATCGAGGACGTCTAACTAGATTCTAGAGTATTTCCAAACCACTTCATCACAATATGTAATAAGCCTTTTAAACCACAAGGTTACCCAAGTGGACAAGTGAAGTCTCGTGAGGGTTTCCAGAGATGATACCCACAAACATTGACTTGATCAAAGGAATTGAAACTTGGGGCAAATTTATACACAATTACTCGGCACCACCCATTTTCATCAAAACCAACCTCTCTCGCTTATGACGAATTTCAAGTATGCAAGTTAGACAAATCTTCAAACTATCCATGAGCCCATAAATATACAAACAAACAGCATCTAATTACAGTCGGATAGAAAGCATCACATGTTGCTTTCGTGTAAAGTGAGATTTGGTGTGGAAGGAAAGACAACATCTCTTCCTTATGAACTAACTTCCAACAACTAAGTTCCTTGAATCTTTGAAATCAAACATGGGTTCGAAACTACTTTATTTATTTATTTATTTATTATTATTATTATTGTTATTATTTTTTGATGAGTGGATCTTTTAAGCTTTCTAATTAACCCATGTAACAAGTGTTAGGCCAATGGCTCCCAATCCAGACAGACTTAGGGCGCTAGGTGTAGAGACACCCGAACAGGGGGCTTAATAACTTGAGTTAAAAAGGCTACAGACCAACCATTTTATTTAATTATTTTTTGTGACTATGCAATGTTTAAGTCCCTTAAACTTTCTAATTAATTTATGTAGCAAGTGTTAGGCCAATGACGCCTAATCCAGACAGACTTAGGGCACTAGGTGTAGAGACACCCCAACGGGATTAATAACTCGAGTTAAAAAGGTTACGAACTCAAGCTATTCGATTTTTTTTTCACAAGAACCTATGCTTGTATCTCAAACCCGAATTCATCTTAAGCAGTTTAACTCCCACAACCAAATGTGAACATATAAGTACACAAAGTAACAAGTGATGCCAACAATCCTCATGCAATGATACCAAAATGAAGTCATATTTCATAGGTCATGAATAATCCAAAAATATCTAGCTCATGCACCCTCAACCCAAGATATAAGCAAACTAGGATGGTCGACATGATAAAGAGTGTAGCATAGCCATATTCACATATAAACTCTATACCAAGCATAATTTCCATTAATCAAACTAGAATGCAGACATAAGGTGACGAGTCACATCCCCCAAACTAAACATGGCAGTGCCCTCACTTGTGCATATGAAGAAATAAAGTAGCCAAGACAATAAGAATAGGGAAAGAATAACACCAAAACAGTATCGCCAATAGAAGATGAGGCTAGAGAGACACCCCAAAGTTTTGAGTACACGGACTGGCAATGGAAGACCTGATATGCCAAGACATAATGGGAAAAAAACTATACAAGAAAATAAGAACCAGAGTAAGGAGAGTTAGCCGCACAGATATATATGTATACCCAAAAATAAAAATATATATATATAAAATAAAATACCATACAACAAAAAAATAAAATAAAAAGGAAAGGGGAAATAAAATAAAATAAAAAAACAATGGGGAGATAGTCATAATAACATAGCCTGAAAATAAAACAACATAGAAGAGCATGGTGTCACTGAGGGGCCGGTGGCGGTGGTGGGTGATATTCCGCAAACAGGGACCGCATAAGATCCTGCATTTCAGCGAAGGACTGCTGCATATAGGCCTGAGAGGCCTTATATCGCTATTGAAAAATAAAAATCAGTCTGAAAGGTGTCCACAGACTGTTGAAGGTGAAGGTGAAAGTGATCCTGATGGAGGGCCTCATAATCAGCACGAGTCATAAAGACAGGGGCCGGTGGATTAGCAGGGCCAGGAGTAGTATCTGCCAGGGGAGCATCATGACCCAAACCCACGGGATCAACATGGGCAGCATGAGGTTGTATCCGAAGGGGAGGCATACAAGACAAATTGTGGAGCCAAGTCTGCTCAGTATACTGCAAGACCTCCTCCATGACCGCCTCATCGGGATCAAATCGGTAGCTCAAGTGAAGGCAAAAAAGATGAGCGATCAAGTTGGCAAAGGGGAGCGGTTAAGTCTGCGTGCTCCGAGTCTACTTGATTTGCACATCTGTCATGATCTTATGCATCTAATCCCAAATGAGTTGCAGGACATCCATCCAATAATCGAACTCAAAACGGTGTAGAGCCCGAATGAAAGCACCGCGAAGCTCCGCTTTATACCCCAAAGGAATGACATTGCGCCGAAAGATGACATCAATCAACCAGAGCTAGGAGGGCAAATTGTGGTGACGAACAAAGGTGTAACTCACTTCACCCGCACGGTCTAGAAAATCGGTTTGGATAAGATGAGTGACTGGACGCGTGTCATCATAGTCCTGAAAGGGGGAACAGTGGGGACGAGTGCGGTGGCAACCAAGGATAGTGGCGAGATTCTTAGGGTGGATGGTAAGGGTGATGCCATCGACTGTAGTCCACAAACAATCCTTGAAATTTGGGTCTGTATACATATTCTAATAGAACAGTTGGACAAGCCGGGGGTAAGCGGGAACATCCACCTGAGATAAACCCAAAAGTTGACGGGCTGCCAAGTTGTTAATTGCCTAACTAGTAGAGGTCGTAGGCTGGAAGTACTCAAGATCAAAGGCAGTATTCCAAGCAATGGCTTTCTGGGCCTAGGTAGTGGTGGGGACCTCGAGGACAGGGGCAGTGGAGGTAGACCCGACGGTGGAGCGCCCTCTTTTGGCTCGGCTACCGGGATGAGTGGACATGTTTGCAAAACAAGGTAACCACAGAGAGCAAAGAGATATAAAGCATAGGCACTAAAAAAACAAAAAAACAATAGATAACGTGCAAAGCTTAAGAGATAATAAGAAAATGCATGCAAATTGTGAAAATTGGGCACACTCTCCCCGACTATCTCACGCCATAGCAACAGGTTAGCAGAATTACCCTTAACCTATGCAACCAATCCTAATAAATTAATTAAGAAATAGGCACCGGGCAATAGATAAAAAAAATAAGGCATGGATTATCCTGTCTCCCATTACAATAACACATAAAGAATGTTCCAATTAGGCCTGACAAGTATAATACAACAACAATAAGCTCAAGCACTGGTTTTTATTTATTTATTTAGTCATATATATATATATATTTTGTTTTTTTTTGTTTCTATGATTATTATTATTAATTTGATTATTATTATTATTATTAGCATTATAACTAAGAAGAATAAGAAATAAAATAAAAAAAATAAAGAAATCAAAAGACAGAAGATATAGGGAGAGAAACAGATTGGGAACCTGAGGTAAACAGATCGGTGAGAGAACGAAGGAGGAACCTCATATGGTCCATCTCTTGGAGTTTGCGTTGGTCACTAGCTTTTGTCATATCAAAACCTGTGAAGCCCTTGAAAAATGTATTCTCTTTAAAAAAACCCTTATGTTTGAATGATTTCCTTAAAGCCCCTCAGTTTCTTGAATTATTTTGAATCTTGTCGGTTAGCATTTTTTTTTTTTTTATCGAAACAGGAATATCCTAGCCGAATTAGGTTTCTTAGCCTAATTTAATTTAATTCTACATAAGTAAGGTTCCAATACATGAGTTTAATTCTAAGCCCTTACTTCTTTATTTAAATTCAAGAATTACCCCAAAAACTAGTATATGTACTTTTATACTATAGATACCATCAATCAAATTGAGATATATATATATATATATATACATTGGGAGATGTGTCCCTAGTACCTAAATTGAATAAAAAAATTTCCCATCTCCCTTCCCAATGACCGGCCACCCTAGGAGATTGTGAAGGGCCTATTTTCAAGAATTGTAATTATGATGTTCTAGAAACCCTAACACCTAATAACCCTAAATCTAGGGTTTTGTTTCCAACACTAGTTTCACTCCAACTAGAGACCAACTAGATATTGTCTAAACCCATGATTAAGCTCCCTAATCACTCCCTATTCCATTAGACTCCAAGTAAATCCAAACTTTTCCATCCAATTCCAACTAGTGGGCCTTTATGTCTTTTTACACCAAAATTTGCCTATAAATACCACCACCCCCTAGCATGGAAAACACAAACAATACACCCTCACACACATTTGGCCTAGAGGAGAGAAAGAAGAGCAAGAGAGAAGTCTTGAGAGGAAGAGGAAGGAATATGAGAGCCATCTTGTTCAAGCCTAGCAAGTAAGCCACAACACAACCTTCTCTTTCATGTTCCTTTTTCAAATACATGTTCTTTGGAGTTCTAAACATTGTTTTCAGATGTGTTATTGATGAGTTACTTGTGTTAAGAATGATAAGGATTGAGCCATGATTCTACCTCTCTTGTAGTTTCCCTTATTTCGGTACAAAACTATCTTTTTCAAACCAATCTCTCAAACTTTCCAAAGGCACATCTTCAAGAAAATTTTATGAGTTTAATATATGTTAGTTAGCATGTTTTCATCACAAAATAAATGAAAATTTTCCCGTAGTGGATCTCTTTTCTCACAAATCTTCTTGTTTTGGGTATTGTGCCTTAGAATCTGTTTTCGCAGCCAACTTTCAAAATTTCTAGAAAAATGTATAAAATTATTTTGGACCTCTATTTTATGTCAAAATCTTTCTTAAGGAGTTATCTTTCAACTAAAATTGGTTTCATTGAAAAATAGTGAGCGGTTTGCAAGAAAATCAAATTTTTGTAACGGTCGATGAATTTGGACAGCGCTAGAACATTTCTTAAATAACTAAAAATCTAGAAAAACTATCACATTTCCGAAATATGTTCCGAAAACTAGATTAAATTCTCTACGAACCATAGGAAGGCTGAGTCCGGTGAAAATTCTAAAATAGTCCTTTCATTCTAATTCTTATGTGATATTGAATCTGAAAATTCTGTTGTGCATGGATGTTTTATGCTCTTGTGTTCATGAAAATGCTTATTAGCTTATGATCATATCTTGGCATGATATTATATGTGTTATGGTTATGTTCTTTATCTTCTTCATCTTAATGATGCATGCTTATGTGGATATTATTATCTTGTTAAGTTAGTCTAACCTTGATTTAAAACATTTAACTCAACGGAAAACTTAATTGGGATAGTATTGGGTTTTCAATCTTTTGAGTAATGGAAAGATGATAATATGTGATGTATGGATTGTTAGGATGCGTTCCCTATTTGGAAGCTAAAGTCTTGCGCAAGTGGTTTTCGGAACCCTTGAACGGAGCGGTTGTATTCGGACCCTAGGTGGTTTGGTGTGAGGAGGGATTTGGGCAAGGCCCTATTTTACCGTCTCTTTTGAGGCCCTGCGGTTGACGCTACATGGTAGATAATCGTTGGTAGGCATCCGAGGTTAGGTCTGCGACAAAGCAGCAAAAGAGGGGGCATACCGAATAATCCGTGTCCGATTCTTGTGGTTGGGAGGACGAAATCTCTTTGGGAGATTTCTAGTTTACTAACGTCTAACCTTGTAACCATTTATTTATTTAAGTATCATGCTTTACTACTTGCTATCATTTTGTGATTGTGTATTGGACTGGGGAAAAAGGAACGGGGTGTGGGTGTGTTTACTGGGTATTCAAAGCTCACGGCGTATCATGCCAGGTGCCGAAGAGGAGCTTATAGCTAGAGACGACGAGCCTGAAACCTTCGAAGACTTTTGGCTATCTTAGAAAAGTTAAAAATTTCCCTTTTGATATTTTGTAAGGCTCATGTGAAGTTTTAAATTTTCTTTTTGCGATGTAATGTAATGGAACAAGCTTTTGAAATTAAGGATATTTGTGGTTGTTATGTATTTATATTCTCTATATGTATATGTATGAACCTTATTGTTGCTTATGAGACTTTGTGTCAATACCTTTTAAGATCAGTCAAAAGGGTAGTGCGCTGCCTAAGAAAGCTAGACTTAGAAGGGAGGCTAATTTGACTCATCCGGCGATCTGGGATCTTGCTTGGTTATTGACTATAGGACTCATTAGTGACTCTCCCTTTTCTGCAACCAATAGTGTAAATTCGGGACGTCACAAAGCCCCGTGCTCTAAATCAACAGGGAGGTGGCACACTTTCCCAAACACAATCCTATATAAAGGCATCCCAATGGGTGTCTTATATGTAGTGCGATAGGCCCAAAGTGCATTAATCAACCTAGTAGACCAAACCTTCCTATTGGGCCTCACAGTTTTCTCGAGGATGTGTTTGACTTCCCTATTAGAAACCTCTACTTGACTACTATTTTGGAGGTGATAAGGAGTGCCAACTTTGTGAGTGATCATGTATTTGCACACCAATGCATCGAAGAAGTGGTTACAAAAAATGTTTGCCACTGTCACAATCCAAACCCGCCCCTAAAAGTTTGGCATTGTAACCGGCTAGTAATCCGTGATTACCAACAACCTAACTATATAAATCAAACAAACGGGGCTAGCGGAAGCTAAGATATAAGAAAGTAAAACGTCCAACGAGCTGTGAACTCACATGAGACAAAATGCATTACTATATATATATACATATGTACATCAAGATAGCACAAGTTTATCAAAATACAACTAAAAGAGGGGAGACATTCCCATCAACCACGGATATAATACCAGCGGTAACTAACCATAACATGTGAGTGATTTCAAGAGGGTGCTCACTGGACCACATATGTGCTTCAATAGATAGGAACCTCGCTGTGAGGCACAAAAGGTAGCTTGACCAAAACGGAGGTGAGATCGCTGTCATTACATCCCCTCCTAAACTGGATCACCTATATATATATATGAAAACATGAGCTAAAGCCCAGTGAATAACAACTGTGTAAAGGGTTTTGAATGATGATCATGATGTAAGACAAATCACAAACTGAACAGATTCTTATCTTATACAAAAAGCATAAAAGTACACGTGGTACATCCCATAGCAAGCTAATACAAGCGGTCTAGAAGACTGAACAGGCGGTCATAAAGACCGGTACGAAGATATGATGGCCATCAATATAATAAACAGGAGTTCCAGGAATTGGAACTAACAGAGATCTTTGTAATCATGTAAACAGGTGCTAAGGATGCGACGATATACAGTGTAAGAAAAATAGGATCATCATTCATAAACATAAAAAAATTACACCAGAACAGAGTATAATATAAAGTAGGAAAGAGATATGTTAAGTTAAACATATTTTTATAACACTGTTACTCACAGTTGGCTCTGTGATGCACATGACTGGGACGTGGAGTTTAACCTACATAGACAGATATAAGCGTAGCACACTTAATTCGTTATATAATTAACTAATTATTTCCATTATTCAAGAATTGGTCTTTTACTCTCTTTTAATGCCCGTGCAATGCAAATGTACATCAAATATGGATGCGAATTACGCTAACGGAGGCCCGGGAGTGGGTAAACGAAGTAGAAAAATGAAACTGAGGCTGCCAAACAACCATATGTGTGGAGCCCCTTGGCCGCACGTGCGGGACTCTCGCCGCACGTGCGCACATGCGCCAGCAAGTGCAATTTATGTAGAATGCTCTAAACATTTCCCCTGTTCTTCGCACATGCGGGCCTACCCGCTGCACGTGTGCCAATGCTTGTCGCACATGCGGTCACCCCTGCCGCACGTGCGGTTCTAGGTGTCCAAAATCGAAAATTCTGTTCTGTTTTTTGTGAGCTCTCCCTCTTCAAAACTCAAACCCAATTTGACCAAATCAAATCCCAAAAGTTATCAAACATGGTGTATAGACAAATACCAAGTTCAAACCAAGAATAGAACTTTAAATTCAAACCCAAGTCCCACAATCACATGAATGACTTTAAAGTTGAGAAGAAAACAAAACCTATGCATATGGGAATTCTATGTTTCAACAAAACCATGGAAATCTAACTTACAATCATGCAAGACCAAGTAGGTGAGCTTTATTCATGCCAAGATTTGGAGAATTTCTCTTGTTAGGGTTTGTAACACAACTTACACTACCCAATCCTTCATTCTCTCCTTAAATTCCATGAGTTCAAGATAAAAATTATTCTCATGCAAGAAATTAGGAAGAATTCTTACCTCAATGAGTTAATTTAGTGAAGTTGCTTCAAGTTCTCCTCTTCTCCTTTTTTTTTCTCTTCTTTTCTTCTTGTTCTCTAGAATACTTTTTCTCTCCCTCTCAGATTATACCCCTCTCTCTTATTTGAGTTCATCATAGATATAGAAATTATCTAATTAATTAAATTATTTCTTATGAGCACCTAAGTTAGCTGAACCCTAATTTAAGGGGAATTAGGCTCTACTCACCTAGTCCATTAGTTAATTGGCAACCTTACAATTTAACGAGTCAGACAGGTCTTTTTCATAATTTAATGTATCTATCAAACAAAACATGGCGCACATAACATATAAATAAACATAAAATGCACATATAAATACTTGATAAAGATAAACTGTAAAATTAACGGCTAATTAAGAGGTGGGTGTTACAGCCACCGTCACTAATTATGGTACGTAGGATCCCAAAATCACAAAAATGGTTTTATGGAGGAATTTGACCACAACTTTATGATCATTCGTTTTGGTTGCCACTGCCTTAACCCACTTGGAGACATAGTCCACGGCCACCAAAATATATTCAAATCCAAAAGATGGTGGGAAGGGACCTATAAAGTCAATGCCCCAAACATCAAAAACCTCAACAATCAAAATAGGGATTGTAGCTTGCTTTTCGTGCTCCTTGGAGGGGTTTAGTCTCCTTGGATACGATAGCCCTACAATTTGGACTCCCGTGGTTCTGAATCTGGTTTCACAAGTGCAATGTGAAACAAAAACGAAAAAAAAAAAAAACAAATGAGAGTCTAAATCCGGCAAATCTTAGAAAATCCATTTATCATTAGAGATGCCAAAAATGGACTGCATTGCTTGATTTTAGAGTCGTCACCTAAATATTTTTGGAAAATTTAGGAAACCCGTGACTCGTGCGAAAGGCCACTTGTCCACCATAACCAAAGTGTCTTGACTCGGGAACTAGGTATGAGAGGGGAAGGTCATGAAATGAGCACCCCACTCACCCAATCAAAGATCAGCCTCTACTAATCATGATGTGATTCTTATCAACATTATATACTCTTTTGCTGATTATTAATGCTAACTTAATATGTAAGGTACATAAGTATAGACTATTTTACTCACTTTTGAATGTTTTGATTTCATGTTTGCTTGAAAAGTGTTTTGAATATGTGTTACTTGAAAAGCAGACTCATATGTACATTAATCAAAATTGTCCCAACGTAAGCAAATTAGCCTTCATCCACAGGCATTCAAACAGGTATATCAGAAAAGCACTTAGCCTCATGATAATATGGTTGATATGGCAACACAAACATACATGCAATATGCTAAAGGAAAAATGCTCATCTAGTACTCAACCGAGGCAAGCAAAAATAGAAGAAAGTAGTTAGAAAAATGTGTTCTCTAATATGCAAGTGACTAATGCAACACATACAAAATGAAACTACTAGGTTTGGTTTGTTAACATGACATATGGATCAATTCAAGATGTAAGGTAGCACACGTATTCAAATAAGTAGGAAATAACAACAATGTTAGAATGATGAACCGAACCCGATGCATGCAAAAATGGATATTTACAGATGGTAATGATATGAAACCAAAATATGATACTACATGTAACCATCATAAGAAAATAAATAAAATAGAGAAAGAAATGGGGTTGGAAGGCATACACAATATTACAAGCGTGCCCTCATACAAGAGGGTCCAAATGAATATCCTACTTTGCTAAATATTACAACACCGAATAAATGAATAAGCTAAATTAACTAATTATTACCAAAATCCCCAAAATTTTACCTTAAGCAGGCATTGGACATTAAAATAAGCATTAACAAATTATAAAATGCTCAATCAAGATATAATCTTCACGCGATTCTTCCTAACTATGTGTGCAACTTTTCCTATTCTCTAACAGGGTGACAGACTAGGTTGACTCGGTATCTAGAATTGAATTGCCTAAGCTACCTCAACCTATGGGGCTGCCATATAGATTTCAAGCCTAGGTAGTTGTGAAACAATCTTCACACCTCTGGGTATTTAAACCATACTCTAGTCTCGGAATTTCCAAGCCTTTACGTTTTAGGGTTTGCCATTCGAACTCTAGTTTCCGCCGTTTCAGTTGGTCTCCTAGGAACTCATTTCCGCCGTCTCAGTTGGTCTCCTAGGAACTCATTACAAACATAGTAGGTGGCTATACTAGACTATCAGAAGCCGTTTGGGCACGGCGGAGCTATTATATAGGAGAGGTGTGAGGTAGGTGAGTGGTGGTAGTGGATGGTAGTGGAGGTGGTGGGTGGTAGTGGAGATGGTAAGTGTGTTAGGTTTAGTGGAGTGGATGTAGTGGGTTAGGTTAGTGGGTTAGGTTTAGTGTACATTAACAGTGGTGACGAACAAAGGTGTAACTCACATCACCCGCACGGTCTAGAAAATCGGTTTGGATAAGATGAGTGACTGGACGCGTGTCATCATAGTCCTGAAAGGGGGAACAGTGGGGACGAGTGCGGTGGCAACCAAGGATAGTGGCGAGATTCTTAGGGTGGATGGTAAGGGTGATGCCATCGACTGTAGTCCACAAACAATCCTTGAAATTTGGGTCTGTATACATATTCTAATAGAACAGTTGGACAAGCCGGGGGTAAGCGGGAACATCCACCTGAGATAAACCCAAAAGTTGACGGGCTGCCAAGTTGTTAATTGCCTAACTAGTAGAGGTCGTAGGCTGGAAGTACTCAAGATCAAAGGCAGTATTCCAAGCAATGGCTTTCTGGGCCTAGGTAGTGGTGGGGACCTCGAGGACAGGGGCAGTGGAGGTAGACCCGACGGTGGAGCGCCCTCTTTTGGCTCGGCTACCGGGATGAGTGGACATGTTTGCAAAACAAGGTAACCACAGAGAGCAAAGAGATATAAAGCATAGGCACTAAAAAAACAAAAAAACAATAGATAACGTGCAAAGCTTAAGAGATAATAAGGAAATGCATGCAAATGTGAAAATTGGGCACACTCTCCCCGACTATCTCACGCCATAGCAACAGGTTAGCAGAATTACCCTTAACCTATGCAACCAATCCTAATAAATTAATTAAGAAATAGGCACCGGGCAATAGATAAAAAAAATAAGGCATGGATTATCCTGTCTCCCATTACAATAACACATAAAGAATGTTCCAATTAGGCCTGACAAGTATAATACAACAATAATAAGCTCAAGCACTGGTTTTTATTTATTTATTTAGTTTTATATATATATATTTTGTTTTTTTTTTGTTTCTATGATTATTATTATTATTATTATTATTATTATTATTAAGAAGAATAAGAAATAAAAAAAATAAATAAAGAAATCAAAAGACAGAAGATATAGGGAGAGAAACAGATCGGGAACCTGAGGTAAACAGATCGACGAGAGGACGAAGGAGGAGGATGGCCGGGGAGAGGGGATGCCGGAGATAGAGGTACAACAACGGTGCAGTTGCAGATGGCAGGGCAACAACTGTTAAAGAGAGAGAGAAATGAGGGTGGTAAGGGGTGGCAAGCTGCGATGGTGGCAGCAGTGTAGTAGCGGAGCAAGACGGGGCGCAAGTGGCGGCTGAGCGGCGACGCTCTGGTGACAGCAAGTTTGATATTTCTGTTTGGTTTTTTTTTTGGGTTGTGTTGGGGCAAACTGTGTGGAAATCCGCATGGGTGGAAAAAGAGAGGGGGCACGGGCGGATCAAGATAGAGACCAACGAATTAAGGCTACAAAAAATTGCTTGTGTAGCCTTGGAATCTGTAGGAGCAGTTTTTATTTTTTTATTTTTTTATTTTTTATACACAACAGACATAAAACCAAAATCCCCAAAATTTTACCTTAAGCAGGCATTGGACATTAAAATAAGCATTAACAAATTATAAAATGCTCAATCAAGATATAATCTTCACGCGATTCTTCCTAACTATGTGTGCAACTTTTCCTATTCTCTAACAGGGTGACAGACTAGGTTGACTCGGTATCTAGAATTGAATTGCCTAAGCTACCTCAACCTATGGGGCTGCCATATAGATTTCAAGCCTAGGTAGTTGTGAAACAATCTTCACACCTCTGGGTATTTAAACCATACTCTAGTCTCGGAATTTCCAAGCCTTTACGTTTTAGGGTTTGCCATTCGAACTCTAGTTTCCGCCGTTTCAGTTGGTCTCCTAGGAACTCATTTCCGCCGTCTCAGTTGGTCTCCTAGGAACTCATTACAAACATAGTAGGTGGCTATACTAGACTATCAGAAGCCGTTTGGGCACGGCGGACACCAAAGGACTTGCACCTTTAGAGGATTTAAAGTCTCTTAAACTCAAAGCAATTACAATGGAAGATATATTAGGTCCATCAAGTGAACAACCTCAACCATTTCCCCTCTCTCAATACCATCCACATAATGTTTTAACCTTTGGCCATTGACCTTGAAGGTCGTACCATCTTATGGATTTTTAATCTCAACCGCCCCATGCAGAAATACTTCGATAACCTCATATGGTCCATCTTATCGAGACCGAAGTTTACCGAAACAACCGCAATTTTGGCATTGAACAACCACATTTTTTGGTGAGGCTCGAAGGACTTACTAGAAATGTGTTTATTATGAAATGCCTTAGTCCTAGCTTTGTAAATTTTGTACTTATCATATTCATCATTGTGGAGTTCCTCTAACTCATTCAGTTGGAGTTTGTGTTGGTCACTAGCTTTTGCCATATCAAAATTGAACTTTTTAATGGCCCACAAAGCCCGTGCTCTAACTCAACAGGGAGGTGGCACGTTTTCCCAAACAGAATCATATATAGAGACATCCCAATGGGTGTTTTATATGTAGTGCGATAGGCCCAAAGTGCATTAATCAAGCTAGTAGACCAAACCTTCCTATCGGCCCTCACAGTTTTCTCGAGGATGTGTTTGACTTCCCTATTAGAAACCTCTATTTGATTACTATTCTGGAGGTGATAAGGAGTGCCAACTTTGTGAGTGATCATGTATTTGCACACCAATGCGTCGAAGAAGTGGTTACAAAAATATTTGCTACTTGTCACAACCCAAACCTGCCCCTAAAAGTTTGGCATCGTAACCGGCTAGTAATCCGTGATTACCAACGGCCTAACTATATAAATCAAACAAACGGGGCTAGCGGAAGCTAAGATATAAGAAAGTAAAACGTCCAATGAGCTGTGAACTCGCATGAGACAAAATGCATTACTATATATATATATACATATGTTCATCAAGGTAGCACAAGTATCAAAATACAACTAAAAGAGGGAAGACATTCCTATCAACCACGGATATAATACCAACGGTAACTAACCATAACACGTGAGTGATTTCAAAAGGGTGCTCACTGGACCACATACGTGCTTCAATAGATAGGAACCTCGCTGTGAGGCACAAAAGGTAGATTGACCAAAACGGAGGCGAGATCGCCGTCATTACATCCCCTTCTAAACTGGATCACCTATATATATATATATATGAAAACATGAGCTAAAGCCCAGTGAATAACAACTGTGTAAAGGGTTTTGAATGATGATCATGATGTAAGACAAATCACAAACTGAACATATTCTTATCTTATACAAAAAGCATAAAAGTACACGTGGTATATCCCATAGTAAGCTAATACAGGCGGTCTAGAAGACTAAACAGGCGGTCATAAAGACCGGTACGAAGATATGATGGCCATCAACATAATAAACAGGAGTTCCAGGAATTGGAACTAACAGAGATCTTTGTAATCATGTAAACAGGTGCTAAGGATGCGACGATATACAGTGTAAGAAAAATAGGATCATCATTCATAAACATAAGAAAAAGTACGCCATAACAGAGTATAATATAAAGTAGGAAAGAGATATGTTAAGTTAAACATATTTTTATAACACTGTTACTCACAGTTGGCTCTGTGATGCACATGACTGGGACGTGGAGTTTAACCTACATAGACAGATATAAGCGTAGCACACTTAATTCGTTATATAAGCAACTAATTATTTCCATTATTCAGGAATTGGTCTTTTAGTCTCTTTTAATGCTCGTGCAATGCAAATGTACATCAAATGTCGATGCGAATTACGCTAACGGAGGCCCGGGAGTGGGGTAAACGAAGTAGAAAAATGAAACCGAGGCTGCCAAACAACCATACCTGTAGAGCCCCTTGGCCGCACGTGCGGTTCTAGGTGTCCAAAATCGAAAATTCTGTTCTGTTTTTTGTGAGCTCTCCCTCTTCAAAACTCAAACCCAATTTGACCAAATCATAGCCCAAAAGTTATCAAACATGGTGTATAGACAAATACCAAGTTCAAACCAAGAATAGAACTTTAAATTCAAACCCAAGTCCCACAATTACATGAACGACTTTAAAGTTGAGAAGAAAACAAAACCTATGCATATGGGAATTCTATGTTTCAACTAAACCATGGAAATCTAACTTAAAATCATGCAAGACCAAGTAGGTGAGCTTTATTCATGCCAAGATTTGGAGAATTTCTCTTGTTAGGATTTGTAACACAACTTACACTACCCAATCCCTCATTCTCTCCTTAAATTCCATGAGTTCAAGATAAAAATTATTCTCATGCAAGAAATTAGGAAGAATTCTTACCTCAATGAGTTAATTTAGTGAAGTTGCTTCAAGTTCTCCTCTTCTCTTTTTTTTTTCT
The DNA here is from genome assembly GCF_004153795.1 of Camellia sinensis. Taxonomy (NCBI): domain Eukaryota; kingdom Viridiplantae; phylum Streptophyta; class Magnoliopsida; order Ericales; family Theaceae; genus Camellia; species Camellia sinensis. Next base: position 203,076 of record NW_021025324.1, on the reverse strand, counting down.
CTTCTTCTCTTCTTGTTCTCTAGAATACTTTTTCTCTCCCTCTCAGATTATACCCCTCTCTCTTATTTGAGTTCATCATAGATATAAAAATTATCTAATTAATTAAATTATTTCTTATGGGCACCTAAGTTAGCTGAACCCTACTTTAAGGGGAATTAGGCTCTACCCACCTAGTCCATTAGTTAATTGGCAACCTTACAATTTAGTGAGTCAGACAGGTTTTTTTCATAATTTAATGTATCTATCAAACAAAACATGGTGCACATAACATGTAAATAAACATAAAATGCACATATAAATACATGATAAAGATAAACCATAAAATTAACGGCTAATTAAGAGGTGGGTGCTACAGCCATCGTCACTAATTATGGCACGCAGGAACCCAAAACGACAGAAAATGGTTTTATTGAGGAATTTGACCACAACTTTGTGATCATTCGTTTTGGTTGCCACTGCCTTAACCCACTTGGAGACATAGTCCATGGCCACCAAAATATATTCAAATCCAAAAGATGATGGGAAGGGACCTATAAAGTTAATGCCCCAAACATAAAATATCTCAACAATCAAAATAGGGATTGCAACTTACTTTTCGTGCTCCTCGGAGGGGTTTAGTCTCCTTGGATACGATAGCCCTACAGTTCGAACTCCCGCGGTTCTGAATCTGGTTGCACAAGTGCAATGTGAAACAAAAACGAAAAAAAAAACAAATGAGAGTCTAAATCCGGTAAATCTATTTATCATTAGAGATGCTAAAAATGGACTGTATTGCTAGATTTTAGAGTAGCCACCTAAATATTTTTGAAAAATTTAGAAAACCCGTGACTTGTGCCAAAGGCCACTTGTCCATCATAACCAAAGTGTCTCGGCTTGGGAACTTAGGTATGAGAGAGGAAGGTCATGAATTAAGCACCCCACTCACCCAATCAAAGATCAGCCTCTACTAATCATGATGTGATTCTTATCAACATTATATACTCTTATTCTGATTATTAATGCTAACTTACTATGTAAGGCACATAAGTATAGACTATTTTACTCACTTTTGAATGCTTCGATTTCATGTTTGCTTGAAAAGTGTTTTGAATATGTGCTACTTGAAAAGCAGGCTCATATGTACATTAATCAAAATTGTCCCAACGTAAGCAAATTAGCCTTCATCCATATGCATTCAAACCGGTATATCAAATAAGCACTTAGCCTCATGATAATATGCTTGATATGGTAACACAAACATACATGCAATATGCTAAAGGGAAAATGCTCATCTAGTACTCAATCGAGGCAAGCAAAAATAGAAGAAAGTAGTTAGAAAAATGTGTGCTCTAATATGCAAGTGACTAATGCAACACATACAAAATGAAACTACTAGGTTCAGTTTGTTAACATGACATATGGATCAATTCAAGATGTATGGTAGCACACGTATTCAAATAAATAGGAAATAACAACAATGTTAGAATGATGAACCGAACCCGATGCATGCAAAAATGGATATTTACAGATGCTAATGATATGAAACCAAAATATGATACTACATGCAACCATTGTAAGAAAATAAATAAAATGGAGAAAAAAATGGGGTTGGAAGGCATACACAATATTAGAAGCGTGCCCTCATACAAGAGGGTTTGAATGAATATCCTACTTTGCTAAATATTACAACACTGAATAAATGAATAAGCTAAATTAACTAATTATTACCAATCCGAATTAAGCTAACTACTTAATTACAACACTTTAATATTAAAGCATCTAAATTAATGGGATGGGAGGCGAGGAGCCACAAGCGCACAGCCGAGAACATCCACCCGGAAACTTCTCTATTTTGATGCCAGATTCTGTTCTGTTCGCAGTCAGAAAATTAATCTAGTTTTACCCCAGCTTCTGCTCTGTTCTGCCATGAAAATGCCACTACCTGCACAACAAAAGGTGGTCGGGTGGCTGGCCTTAAGAAGTGGTCAGCTAGACAGAAAGGTGGTCGGCCGGCCACTGTGTTTGGGTTCTGCCCTACTGCTACGGAATTGAAATAGAGCAGAAACAGAGTGTTTCTAGGAGATTTTTATCCTCTCTGCCTCTCTCTATCATGAAATTGATCAAGGGAGGGGTAGATTCGGTTCGCAAATCGTCAATATTCGCACATTTGTTGCGTGATGATCTATGAACCGATAGGACAAAGGCTCAACAAATGGAAATAAAAGACCAACAACACCTCCTGCCTATCATGGAGTTATCTCAAGAGAAGTGGTAGACATTGATTCTTGAATCACTAAAAATTACTACAAAGTATGTAATGATTCAAGATTCAATAGGTTCAATATAACGTCCGATTTAGCCTAACTCAATTTTATTACTCTTTTTTACCTCTTTTACTCTGATTTTATTAGCCTCTTTTGCATTACCTTGCCATTTTCTTATATTTTCTTCTTTTTGTCCAAAAGTGATAACTACGTCCACTAAGTGCAAAAAGCGATAAAGAGTAGTGTCAAACAAGAGGTTGTGCATAACATGAGAGAGATGCAATGCCTTGGTAATGAACCTCTGAAGAGATTAAACCATTAAGTATGGAAAGTTTCTTTCTCATGCCTTGAACAACACTTTAGTGTTTGAGACGACTCTTATTCAAAGAAATCAAAGAAAGGAGGGGGGTTGCAGAGATGATTATGCCAAGGTGATTATTACAAGTGTGAATATATGTATGAAAACTATGTAAAAAAAGCTATCAACTCAAATAGATTGGTGTCTATGACTTAAACCACCAAATCTATGACGACTTACAACACCACAAGCATAGTATTCAAAGAATGAACTACATAAACAATTAAAACAACCCCAAAACTAAGAAAAATAGTGTTGAAATCATTTTGGAAAGCTGGAAAAAGTAAGCAAAAAAGGAAGAGAATAAAGCTAGTAAGCAAGCCTAAGAAAGGGTGGCTAACCCCTTCACCTTTTGGATCTTTAAATCACATGTTTTAGCCTCTGAAAACTTTGAAAAATAGTAGCTAAAAGGTAGGGAAACAAGTGGGAAGAATAAGGCTATAAGCTATGGAATAAGGTTCAAGAAAGGGTGGTTAACCCCTCCACTTTTGGTAGTTTTTAAATCACAAATTTCAGCATTTAAATACAGTCAAAAACAAAGTATAAACAACAAGAAAATGAGAGGAAAAGAGTAGTGTAAATAAGGAAGAAGATGGCAAAAGCTATACCTCTTGAAGAGAGGATATTCTTTGGTTCACAAATCACAAAGTGATCACCCTCAAGAGCTAAAATTTTGGCTCAATAATCTCAGTAAAAAGCCTCAGAATTTTGGTTTATGAAGTGTATGTATATTGCAAGATAGAGATGGAGAGTGTTTGGCAAGATTTTGGCTCTTGGCAAAATTTTCTAACCTAAAACCATGAGGGATAGTCATCTAGTTATAGAAAAACAAGTTCCTCAATCGGAAATATCTATATTGAGCCAACTGCAAGGCATGCACATGGGGGGGACAGCTGGCAGCAAAATATCTGTTGGCCGTTGGACACGGCCGGCCGGCTATGGAGAGGGACGGCCGGCCAATAAAAATTGGCCTGCTGACCACTTGTTGGCCAGCAGGCCTCTGAGTGGTTAGGCTAGAAAAAATTAGGTTTTGGTCCAAAAGAGGTGGAAGGTTTTAGGTTCTGAAACGCAAAACCGAAGCCTTTTGCTAAATAAATTGAACGATTGTTTGACATAATAATTCATCGTCGAGTGTTCAACATGAGGCGCACAAGTCTTAAGGGCGGTCAAAAATGGGGTGTTTACAGGGGTCATCGGCATCATATCTCATTGTGACATAGAGCCCATTCATTGACAACATACACAAGCTCTATAGAAGTTATGGACATCTTTGAAGATAGAGGGCCAGTAAAACTCACATTGTAAAACCTTGGCGGCCATTTTCTACCCACCGAAATGGTCGCCTCATGCATGAGAGTGACAAAATGTGAGAATGATATAGGTCTCACTCTCAGGCACATAACGGTGAATCACTTGATCCAGACAATACTTGAATAATTTCGGGTCTTCCCAAAAATAGTGCTTGATTTATGAGAAAAATCGGTCTTTGTCTTGCTTAGACCAAGTTTTAGGAATTTGCCCACCCGCCAAGTAATATGTAAGTAAACCACAGGAGGGTCACTTGTGACACCGCAAAAACTTGCTCATTTGGAAACGAGTCGCGCAAAACTAAGAGGTCATTCGTGTGCTCAATAAGGATTTAGGATAGATAATATGCAACGACATTCTTAGATCCCTTCTTGTCTTGGATTTCTAGGTTAAACTCTTGAAGGAGTAGAATCCACCTAATTAACCTAGGTTTGGTCTTTTTTTTGGACAATAAATACTGCAAAGCGGTGTGGTCTGTGAACACAATGACCTTAGACCCTAGGAGGTAGGATCGAAACTTATCAAGTCCAAAGACAACAGCTAGTAACTCTTTCTCAGCGGTAATGTAGTTTAATTAAGCATCAGAAAGAGTACAACTAGCATAGTATATAACATGGGGCACTTTATTCACCCTTTGGCCTAAGACGGTGCCGAGGGCATAATCAGATGCATCGCACATAATCTCGAAAGGAATGGACCAATTAGGGGATTGCATGATGGGGGCAGTAAAAAGTGTCGCTCGGAGTATTTCGAATGCCACCAAACATGCTTTGTCAAAGACAAACAGGGCATTCTTGGCCAATAGAGTGCACAAGGGGTGTGAGATTTTACTAAAGTCTTTGATAAATTGGCGATAAAAACCCGCGTTCCCTAAGAATGAGCGCACTTGGCACACGGAAGTAGGTGGGGGCAGGCCAGAGATCAAGTTGACATTGGCCTTATCAACCTATATACCACGGGGGGACACAATGTGTCCCAACACAATATCCTCCCAAACCATAAAGTGGCTCTTCTCCTAACTCAAAACAAGGTTTGTCTCCACAAAACGAGTAAGGACTTTAGTTAAGTTTTGGACACATTCCTCAAAAGACGGCCCAAACAAGGAGAAGTCATCCATCAAGACCTCTAAAAATTTCTCTACCATGTCAGAGAAGATAGCCATCATACACCGTTGAAAGGTCGTTGGTGCAATGCAAAGCCGAAAGGGCATTTGGCGATAGGCAAAAGTGCCAAAAGGACATGTGAAGGTGGTCTTTTCCTAGTCATCAAGGTATACAAGAACTTGGTTGTAGCTAGAATAGCCGTCAAGGAAATAATTGTAGCTCTGCCCTGCTAATCATTCTAAGATCTGATTAATAAAAGGCAAGGAAAAGTGATCCTTCCTAGTCATTGAATTGAATCAACGATTATCAATGCTCACATGCCACCTAGTGGTGGTGTGTATGGGGACGAGCTCACCCTTTTTGTTCTTAACCACAGTGATACCCGATTTCTTGGGCACCACTTGCGTCGGACTAACCCACTTGCTATTAGATATAGGGTAGATGATACCCGCATTGAGAAATTTGACAACCTCTTTCTTAACAACCGCTTTCGTGTTCGGATTTAACCTCCATTGCGACTCACGAGAAGGCATAGCATTCTCTTCAATATAAATGCGATGCATGCAAATTGAGAGATAAATGCCCCTCAAATTTGCTTTCGACCAACCTATGGCACGCTTGTGCGCCTGGAGGACACTAAGAAGTTGACTCTCTGACGTGACAGTTAAGTCAGATGCAATTCTAACAGGTAAGGTATCGGTCGACACGAATTGTCTACACTAAACTATGGTTGCAGTACGATTCATCTCCCCTAAGCATGACTCGTCTCACGATTTGTATATACAAGAAAGTAAAACAGTTGGACGATCATGCATTCTTAATCACAGAAATCAAATACATAAATCTAATGAAAGATTATTTGAATAAAAGATCTAAAAAAAATCGTGCAACAATTATTCAATTTCAAAGACAAACTACAATTAAAATACAAAATTACATGATACTTGATTAGACCTTCATCTCAATCCTAAGAAGAAAGCTTAGCTGCTCTTGGAGAGGTTGAACACTTTGAATGTTGAAGAGAAAACCATGGATTGATGATTTTCTCTCCTTCTCTAGCTTCTAGTTGTCTTCTCTAGGGTTTCACATCCCAAAACAGGTCCCCAAAAATCCTTTTTATAGCCTTCATTCCATTCAGAGTCAAAAACATGTGCATACATATCGAGACAAATCCGCTTATGCGGATTAGGAATTCCGCTCCAGTGGATCCAGTTAGAGAGGAATTTTTTACAAGGAAATCTTCACAGGCAGATTGGGAATTCCGCTCGAGCGAAGGCAGTCAGTGACGGACCTTTTGCTCTTTTTGTCGTTGTTTGCGATCCTTTTGTCTCCGGAGTGATATTAGCTTGAAAAAGATGAAAAACACTTTATTGCATCAAATATCATAAGCTCAAAGACTAAAAGCATAAGATAGGGAGAGTCAAAGTATAACTGTAGACACTTCATTTTTGACCGACCTTAAGACTCAGACGTCATCGATTGAGCGTTCGGTGATAGTGCATGTTGTGCTCGTTTCGAGTTTCCGGAGTTTTCGACTGAGTGCCTTGCCTTCGGGCCTCTGAGCTCTTTGTGTTTTGGCTCGGTTTGTGGACCAAGCTTGGTTGACCTTGTCTAGAGGGACACTGAGGTCTCGTAGACAACTTTTTGTGATCGTAGACTACTTTTCCCTCGTAGACCGTTTTTGGTGCCCGTAGACTAGTTTTCGAAGCTTCCGGCTGCGCGCCTTGTCCCCCGGACTCTTGTTTTGCATCCTTTTTGGTTTGTTTTTGGTACAAACCTTGTTTCCTTGCTTGGAGGGTGGAATAAGGGTGAGAGACTAGTTCCTCCCCTTGGAGACCACTTTTCCTCCCTGCCAGCCAGTTTTCTGGTCGGCCAGCTGGTTTTTTTAATTAAGCAGTCCTCGCTAAATTAGGCCTATCCTTTTAAATACTTGGATTTCAGCTATGAGGCCACCACTGTTGGAAATCTTACTTCCGGGGCTTCATTTTGCACTCAAGAATCTCCTAAAGCCAAGTCCGGATGGGGGAGATATGGTTGGTTGAAGTAGGGCATCAATTCGGTTGGATCGAAACTGCGCGGCTTCACCAAAATAGGCATAACTTTTTGCACAGTTGGAATTTTGATGCAAGGCTGGAGCCATTGGAAAGATAACTTCTGGGGCTTCAATTTGGACACTTGCTAGCCACTTTTTGGCCTTGGCAGCCACCTTCTGACCACGTGCTCTTCCTGCCGACCATAAAACGTAGCTGGCCAACCAGTAAAAGTAGCTTGCCAACCACTTTAACTGGTCGGCAGCTTTCCTTCACCTTTCTGAAGATATTTTCTTGCCAGCTGTGCCAGCTGTTGGGCACAGAAACCATCCTATTGCTTAGAGCCTTAAGCTTGTCCAACAAGCTTGAACCTTTTTTTTTTTCTATATAAGGGAGCCTCCTTCTTCATGCCTTAGGTTCAAAATTTTGTGCTTGAGCTGTACATATCAACTATATCTATAATCCTCTATTTCTCTCTTGTTTTGTGCCTTAAAGTGACTATTCTTCACACTTATGCACACAAACACTACTCTTTTGTTGCTGAGGCCCTTCGAGGTTGGTTTTGGAGTTTTTGGACTGGTTTTGATCCAAAATAGCTGCTGGAGTTGTTGCTCTAAAGTGGTTCTACAAGAGTGAGCTTCTAACATCTTAAACCCTTGTTTTTGTTTAAGCTTTTGGCCCAACTTGCATGTTGTTTTAGGCCTAACTTTCTACTGCAAAAAGTTCTGATTTTGCATGCTTGTAATGTTTGTTTAAGGCTTCTTTGGTGTTTGGAGTGGTCTACTCCCTTGCATGCCTTGTTTGGCTTTGTTTTGCACCACCACTTTAGGCCCTTGAGATCACTTTCTCTTGGCCTTTTAACCACTGAAATCTAGTGGATTTTCAGTAATAAAACTTGTGTTTTGAGGTCCCAAATAGGAGAGGGCCATCACATCTCCTTGCATCTTGAATGCTTGTCTTGTATGCCTCATGTTTGAGCATATTTGTTAAGCTTGTGTTGGCTTATTCTCAACTTGTTTTGGGGTTGTTTTGACATGACATACCACTGTTTTGACTTGGTTTGGTCACCCCATGCATCCTTTATACACTTGTAGTGTAAATGTTGAAAACTAGCTTTGTGTGCTTCATGAAGTAGCATGTCTTTCTAGCATGTTTTGAGTCCATCTCAGTAGGTTTTTGGTGTTTTTTTAACAAGCCTTAGATCTGTTTTGGGTTGGTTTGATGGCCCCATGCATGCTCCATGCACTTGTAGTGCATTTCCATTTACTAGCCTAACATGCACCTTGCTTTTGGACCTTGGACCATCATTCTAGCATGTTTTTGGCTCAACTCCAACAAGTTTTTGTTCATGTTTTACCATGCTTTAGCTCTATTTTATGTTTTTTTGGTCATGCATGCATTGCTTTGTATAGCCATGGTTCAATCTAGCTCATTAGCTTTGTGTATTGAGTCCACCAGAATGCATTGCTTGGACTATTTTCATGATTTGACATAATTTCATATGTGATTTCAGTATATGTAGTGTGGTCATACACTTGCATTTGTTACTCTTTCCATGCATTGGAGAGTTTGTACTTTATGCCTTAAACACGAGTCATTGCGTCTGTCTTCATGCCTAAGCTTGCGAGCTATCATCTCGGTGTGTTTTAGGGGTTATTTTGCCATGATATAACTCTAATTTTTGTTGGCGAAGCCATCTCATGCTTGGTTTTAGTTGTAGTGTAATCCTCCCTATTGCCCTTGCATGATCCATGTTTTTGGCCCTCCATGCTAGCTCATTTTGGCTTCCTTCTATACATGTTTTAGCATCATTTTGACATGCTCTAGGACTGTTTTGGGTTGTATTTGCCATATGCTTCATGTATTGCATAGCTGTAGTGCAATTGGCCTTGCTAGCTTTGAGCTTTGGGCACCATAGCATGCTTCATTTGTAACATGTGCATGATTTGGCATCATTTATCATGTTATTTTAGAGCATATAGGACTACCATGTTCCCACTTCTTTCACCCTTTGAGTGCCTATAAGGGTTGTGCAGTGTAGCCTTGCTTATGGCCTAGTGCGTATGCATGCATTCTTAGACATTTGAGCCCCCATCTCAGCATAATTTGGTCTTTGTTTAGACCTATTTGAGCTCTGTCCATGGTTGGTTCTTGCATTTGTGCCATGCATTGCATGTCCTTTGTGTAGTCCTCTTTGCTAGCTTTAATGCTTAAGGACCCTAGCATGCTATGCTTGTACTGTTTGAGTGATTTGGCATCATTTCTTACTTAATTTCAGAGCTTATAGTGTTGTTACACTTCCACATTTTTCACTCCTTGAGCACTCTTGAGAGTTGTGCTCTTAGGCCTAGTTGATGAGCCAATGCATGTGCATGCATTTACCTTGCATTTCATGCCATCATTTTAGCATTATGGCCACTGGTTTGTGCATGATTGAGGTCTGCCCATTTTTGGTTTAAGTCCATTGAGCATGTTTGTTTTCATGTTATTTGCATGCTTATGTTGCTTTGCATTGAGTATGCATGACATTAGCATTGATAAGTTGCTTATGTTGCATTACATTGTGTATGCATGCCATTAGTATCGATAGGTTGCTTATGTTGCTTTGTGTTGAGTATGCATGCCATTAGCATTGATAGCATGCATTGCATTGTGTATGCTATGTTGTTGTTTGCATTGTGTATGCCATGTTACATTGCATTGAGTACGCCATGTTATTGCTTGCATTGTGTTTGGATTGGGTGTTAATCTGAACAGGGGAAACGAGGGATGTTTCATACTCAAAGTGATGAAATGTGCCTCATTTCTCGGTCGCCGACACTCTTGATCATGCATGATAGAGTTTAAGGCACTTATGTGTTATGTGTGCATTCATTTCACATTGATTCGTGCAATCTTGTCTTCTCGGCCATCATGCATCGAGATGCGTAATTGGTGGCCCGAGGGTCTAGAACTACACTCCCTTGAGCTCATGAAATGATAGGGAGGGTGGTTGTGCACACATATCTTGCAAATACATTGCCATGCCCCTTCTTGTTATCTGTTGCAGCAAATTGGAGAAGTGCAGCATTTTCTGGTCGGCCGACCAGTAAAACTAGCTGGCCGACCACTTTATCTGGTCAGCAGCAATGGTAAGTGGTTGGCTAGTGGTCTACAACATCAACAACTGGTCGGCCATGCTCCTGAGGGTGTCCAAGGTGAGTTAGAAGCTATCTGGAGCTTGGTGCAAGGTTCTGAGAACAATTGCACACAGAGGCAAGTTGGGGCATCGCGATGGATTTCCGAACGAGGCGACCGGGCATGCATACACTTCTCGCCTCGAGGCTCCTATTTTATTGCTTTACTTAGCTTTTTTACTTAGCTATCTTACGCTTTGGTTTTGTACTTAAGTAGTTAATGCATTTAGCTGCTTATTTGTAATAACTAGTTAGTTAACTTGTTAGTTAATTAGTCTTGTGATGTAATAATTAGTTTAATTAGCTTAGATTAGCTAGTTGGCTTGTTATTCGGACCTTCCGTCGAGAGGGCCAACTGTTGTAATGAGGGTGCGCGTGTGTGATGCATGTCTTCTAACCTCCATTTCTTTCTCCCTTTTACTTAACCACTTACGATGGTTAGTTTTAGGGCATCTTTCAATTAGCATCCTTACGCTTCACATGCGTGCACCCATTCATCTGTATTACATGCACCGGGCTCGACGCATCATACTAACTGCATTGTATTTTCAATACATTTACTTGAATACGTGTTTAATAGCATGTTATTAAGTTGTATTCATATGCCATCTTAGAATAGCCGAGGCTATCTTAGTTGCATTTTTGCATGTGTTGCATTAGCTATTTTAACATGAACTAGGATCATGTATGATTTCTAACTAGTTCTCTGTTTTGGCTTGGAGTACACTGTGAGTGTTTACGCTTTAGCATACTGCATAAGATGTGTATGTTGCCTTGTTTAGCATGCTTGCCATGAGGCTAACTGCTTAATTGATTAACTGCATGAATGCCTGTGGATGAAAGTTGGATTGCTTGAATTGGAACAATTCATTGAAATGCGAGTTTTAAGTCCACTTGAGGGTGGCAAAATCTACGACTTAGCCTACTTGCGAGTAGCACCTCTAAACCATTTTCAAACAAATGAACATGAAGTGTTTTGTTCCAACTTAGGCGATCTAGTCTATACTTGTATGCTGTGCGCATCATATAGTAATTCTAGGTTAATAATCGGAATAAGAACACATGTGTTTTCAAAAATAAAATATCATGTTAGTAAAGGCCGATCTTTGATCGGGCGAGCGGGGGTGCTCATTGCATGACCTTCCCCTTTCGTACCCAAGTTCCCGAGCCGAGGCAACTTTGGTGATGACGGACACGTGGCCTTAGGCACGAGTTAGGGTTTCCTAAATTTTTCCAAAATAAAACATTTAGGTGGCGACTTTGTATCTGGCAAAGCAGTCCATGTTTGGCACTTCTTTATAAAAATCAGTTTTCCAAAACGATTTTTCGGATTTGGACTCTTTGGTGATTTATCGGTCTCACATTGTACTTTGTGAGATTAGATTCAGAACCGTGACACGAGTCTGAACTGTAGTAGCTGAGAACATACGATTCGCGCCCTCGCGCGCGGAGCGGGAGTTTTGAGCGGTCTACAATAACATTTCAGCATCATCTGTTTCAATGATTCAAACCATTCAATATGTAGAGCTCGTCTAGTACTTTATACATGCAAAAAATCACGTTCATCAGTAGTCCCTTGATCGGAATACATTGAATGTAATTTTTTGCAGGCATAAAGTGCTCAATGAGCTCTACACATTAAATGGTTCGGATTATCGAAATGGGACCTATGGTAGATCCCACGGGCCCCACAATATGCTCTAGTAGTGGATTGGAGAAAAGCCATCTCCAAAGATAAAAAAAAAGTACACTTTTGTAGGAGATGCCAAATGGTGCCTTACAGAGAATTTGAAACAGTGGGGCAAATAAAAAAATTATATATAAGTGATTTTGTGATGAGATGTAAATGCAAGATTATGAGGGTGTAATTTTTTTTTTCTTCCATTGGTATGTAATTACCCCTAAAATTTACACCTCATTTGTGATGACCCTAATGTACATATTATTTTATTAAGAGAATTGCATGATTATGTGTTTAATTTTGTACTTATCTATTTATTTATGGAATCTGTTAGAATACCGACTTTGAATTTGAAATTAAAAGCCCAAAAAAATTCAGAAACCAAAATTGACTAGTCCAATAGGCTAATTAGAATATTTAGAATCATATGGTAAGTTTGATTAAAATTTGATTCGGATCAAAATAATTAGAATTGAATAGGATTAATTAGCCTTAATCTAGATTAATTAACCTTAATCCTACTTAATTAGCCTAACCTAATCTAGCCTATAAATATGTTATAAGCATGTTTAGAGTTCATTTTTCTTCAACACATTCGGCTGAAATTGTAGAGAGAGGTAGAGAGATTAGAGAAAAGAACAAGAATGGTGAAGGATTAAGAAGGGATTTAAGGGAATTAAGCTACCAATCTTCAATTACAAACACTAGGTATGAATTACAGTCATAAATTTTGTAGAGAATTCATATAGGAGTCGAATTCATGAAATAATAAGAGTAATCTTCATGTAATTGGTAGAAAAATAGAAGAAATGAGTCAATTGAGAACATGCATGCACAATTCATTATCTTCTGCATGATTTCAAATAATTCATACATGCATGGGGTTTGTACTTAACATCTTAGAGGATTCTCCATAATTTTCACACTTATCATCTTATATAATCATGTTTTGAAAGGAAAAGAAGTGAATTCATACATGCATGGTAGAATTTTAAGATTTTGAGTTTAATTTTGAGAATTGGCAAAGGATTTGAAGTTGTTGATTCAATTGGGTTGTATTTATATGATTTCCAAAGAGATTTGATGTTTTTGGACCAGCCATGCAGGTTTTTCCAACTTGAATACATGCTTTGGAACTCATAATTCAATTCTGAAAAACTTAGAGTTCAACCACTTCATTTGAGCGATGAATTTGTCGCTTGAGCACACTTTGCATGCTCACAGTATTTTTACAAAACCTTGTAGTTAGCTCGAGCGACTAAGTGTGCGCTCGAGCGAACCCAACTTTGCATTCACTTGGCTCGAGTGACCAAGTTATGGCTCCAACCCATTTATCACCATTCAGTACTTTTGTAGTCAAATCACACCGCTCGAACAACTAAAGGTACGCTCGAGCAAACACTCTATTTTCAGCCAGTTTTGAAATACACTTTCATGTGCATGTCTACATCTTCATGTTCTTTTAGGCAACCTTGGGCATTGTTTAGGCATCCTTAATGATGGAATAAGCTAGAAACACACATAAGGGAATTGATTAAGATTCATTAATTGTTTAAGACAATCATTATGTGCCTTTATTGTGTGTTTTGTGTAGGTGGTCGCCCAAAACTTATATCGATACAAACCCACTGTGAGTAATGTCTTTATAAAACTATGTTCATATGGTATTTTGAATTAGTCAAGAATGTTATTTGAAATCTTATTTTGCTATCTATGAATGGCGATCCTTTTTGAACTTGTAATCGTGGCATCTTTTAGTGAGACCCTCGCTTAGGGAAAACAATACCATGACCCATTGGCTTAATTGAAACACAGAGATCTTTGATGTTAGACCTTTGTGGTCCATATTGAATTACCAATTGACGATAATTGATTAACTCGTTGCGATTTTATTGAACAACCCTTGGGTTCCTATTGGCTTCGACACATTATCTATTTGTTACTCTATTGGATGTTACTACGTATTATGATTTGAATGGTTATCATTATCCCAAAGCTTTGATATGAATGAGATTTGAATTATTTTGATTGCCAAAGGATGTGTTTCAAGATGCATTGATCTTTATTCATTTAACCATTTATATTGATATTACTCACTGGGCTCCAGCTCACCTATCTCCCTTATATATATATGTATATGTAGGTAAGCAAGTGGAATGACATGTTTAGAGATGCCTTTTGTGAAGCCGTTTTGTATGCCTCCGCAATAGGGCGTTTCTTGGTCTCTTGAGGGGCCAAGTTTTTGTCAACCCCTTTTTGATGAAGTTTTCGTTTGTTTTTTTATAGTTGTGTAATATGTAAACTATAGAACAAAGTTGTATGGTATGAAGTTGAAGTTTGAACCTTTTTGTAAATATGTTTTGGTTAATGTATGAAGATTAAAGTTTTAAACACTTATGAAATTTGCCATGTATGCACCGCTCAATGGACTTATCTATATTTAAATATTGCTTTCGCTAAGTCCCGTTATTAATTATTGATGATTTGACTTTGTCTTTGAGGCCAAGTAATCTGGAATTACTGACTGGTCACGGTCTAAACCTCTATGGGCGGATTTGGGTCGTGACATCCTTTGATTAGCGAATTAGATTGGATAGTATTATGAATATGATCAAATTGAGTGACCAAGTTATTAATGAGTGGTATTGAGTGGGTTATAAATATAAGATAAAATATGTATTTGTACACTAACGTGATGATATTAGTTAATTAAAATTAAATTCTATTTTGGGAAGAAAGAAAAAAAAAAAGAGCTTACTTTTGACTTATTTTCAAAAGTCAAAAGCTAGCTTATTTGAACAAAATAGTATTTGGGAAGTTGGAAATAAGTCAACAAGTGAAATTACAAAAATACCCTCATGTGTGTGAATAAGCCAAAAAAAAAAAAAAAAAAAACTAGAAAACAAAATTGCATGAGCCTAATATGTTTAATTTACAATTTTATAAGTGATGTGATACCACCATATTAAAATAATTTTGAGAAAAGTAAAAAAGTTACTTATTTCCATCTTCTCAAATGTCTTTGTAAATAAACCAAAAAGTAAGGAAATAAGCAAAAAAGTTACTTATTTTTTTCTTCTCAAAATAGGCCTAAATATGTGAATTACATAAATTTTTTTGTGACATAGAAGATAATTTTGTTGATTTTGCAAAAATGAGAGGCAAAATAATATTTTAACCATTAATCCTACTATAAGAGAGGATTGATAATCACATGAGATTAGCAATCTCATACAATTCCTTTACAAACATACATGGTATGAATGAGATCTAGAGATTACTAATTTAATCTCTCTTCCCAAACCTCCAATCAAACATGGACTTAAGGTATATTGTATTGGTAGTACTTGTATTTTATCTTTTGTATCATTTTGATCGTTGTAATTTTAATTAGCTCAATTTTGATGTGCCAATTTAATCCAATTGATAACGCCAATTAGAACTTTAAAGAAAAATAGTCACTGAATTGGTCAAAGTTAATTCACTAAGATGAACAAGTTTACAATAGCATAATTAGGGGTGTACAAAAAACTGATGGAACCGATAAACCGATCTAATCCAATCTAAACCATTGGTTTGGTTTGGTTTTTATTAGTTTCGGTTCTAATTTTGGTTTTGTTCTGAAAATAGTGAAACCATTTAAATCGGTCTAGTTCCCGATTCCAAAGCTTCAGTTACGGTTCCAAACCGTACTGAACCGGACCATGACATATTTATTTATTATGTTTTTATATTTTTATATAAAAATTAAAATATAAAAAATCTCTCATAAGATTTGAACACAACTTTCATTGCAAAATTGATAAATTCTAACCAACTTAACAAAATTAATTATCATTAATTAATTTATTAACATAAAATATATATCATATTTACTATTATATAAAATATCTAAAACATAAAACCGAACCGAACCAAACTAGTTTTTATGGTTTGGTTCAAGTCGGGTTCCCCAGTTTAATGGTTCGGTTACAATTTTAATTTTTTGTAACCAGTTCCTATGGTTCGATTATTAGTTTACTTTAAAATCGGACCAATTTGATCCGTGTACACCCCTAAGAAAATGTCTGAATGCATTTTCAAATCCGTTTGATTTCTCAACAAATTCTTTCTTTCCAATTACCGAAACCTTACTGTAGCTTGACTTTTCGTGCTCCTTTCGAATACTACTAGCCCTACAGTTCAGATTCCCGCGGTTCTAAATTTGATTTCACAAGTGCAAAAAAAAAAGCTTACTTTTGACTTATTTTCAAAAGTCAAAAGCTAGCTTATTTGAACAAAAAAGTATTTGGGAAGTTGGAAATAAGTCAACAAGTGAAATTACAAAAATACCCTCATGTGTGTGAATAAGCCAAAAAAAAAAAAAAAAAAAACTAGAAAACAAAATTGCACGAGCGTAATATGTTTAATTTACAATTTTATAAGTGATGTGATACCACCATATTAAAATAATTTTGAGAAAAGCAAAAAAGTTACTTATTTCCATCTTCTCAAACGTCTTTGTAAATGAACCAAAAAGTAAGGAAATAAGCAAAAAAGTTACTTATTTATTTCTTCTCAAAATAGGCCTAAATATGTGAATTACATAAAAGTTTTTGTGACATAGAAGATGATTTTGTTGATTTTGCAAAAATGAGAGGCAAAATAATATTTTAACCATTAATCCTACTATAAGAGAGGATTGATAGTCACATGAGATTACCAATCTCATACAATTCCTTTACAAACATACATGGTATGAATGAGGTCTAGAGATTACTAATTTAATCTTTCTTCCCAAACCTCCAATCAAACATGGCTTTAAGGTAAATTGTATTGGTAGTACTTGTATTTTATCTTTTGTATCATTTTGATCGTTGTAATTTTAATTAGCTCAATTTTGATGTGCCAATTTAATCCAATTGATAACGCCAATTAGAACTTTAAAGAAAAATAGTCACTGAATTGGTCAAAATTAATTCACTAAGTTGAACAAGTTTACTATAGCATAATTAGGGGTGTACAAAAAATTGATGGAACCGATAAACCGATTCAATCCAATCTAAACCGTTGGTTTGGTTTGGCTTTTATTAGTTTCGGTTCTAATTTTGGTTTTGGTTATGAAAATAGTGAAACCGTTTAAATCGGTCTAGTTTCCGATTTCAAAGCTTCAATTACGGTTCCAAACCGTACCGAACTGGACCATGACATATTTATTTATTATTTATTTATATTTTTATATAAAAATTAAAATATAAAAAATCTCTTATAAGATTTGAACACAACTTTCATTGCAAAATTGACAAATTCTAACCAACTTAACAAAATTAATTATCATTAATTAATTTATTAACATAAAATATATATCATATTTACTATTATATAAAATTTCTAAAACATAAAACCGAATCGAACCAAACTAGTTTTTATGGTTCGGTTCAGGTCGGGTTCCCCAGTTTAATGGTTCGGTTACAATTTTAATTTTTTGTAACCAGTTCCTATGGTTCGATTATTTGTACACCCCTAAGAAAAATGCATGCAGATTATATGCACATTTTTTATCGAAAAATACTAATAATTGTAATCAACTGAACTAAAGATAAAATCATAAATTCATGGTCAAAATCAAAAAGATTGAAATTACAATAATCAAAACAACACAAAAGTCAAAATATAAAGACTAATAACAAAATTGAAAAAATATTTAAATTAAATTTATTTATATAATAAGTTGATCTCATCTCTTCTGTACATCTCAAAATTTTTTAGAGTGGTACTACATATACCAATTGATATACTAATTAGTGTACTAACTCATGTTATAACGTTGTTATTTCAAAACTATGGATCCTATCCATTATACAAATTACAAGATCCAAAACCTCTAAAATTATGATAAATCATTTGTTAGTACACTAATTAGTATACCAATTAGTTTATTCAATTTTTTAACATGAAATTTCATGCGGAAGTTAAACTCTTTGTCAAG
This sequence comes from Camellia sinensis, assembly GCF_004153795.1. Classification (NCBI taxonomy): domain Eukaryota; kingdom Viridiplantae; phylum Streptophyta; class Magnoliopsida; order Ericales; family Theaceae; genus Camellia; species Camellia sinensis. Next base: position 185,209 of record NW_021025324.1, on the reverse strand, counting down.
ACCGAAAGAAGCAATTTGGTTTTTTTTTTTTTTTTTTTTTAAAGGAATTGAACCTTAGGGTCCATAGGGTAGTCTGTCCAAATACAATCACGTGGTATTTCATTATATTCTAATTGGTGGAAAAAAATTGAGTATTGATTATTTATGTTGGGTGATTGATAAATATAAGGGGCATAATGAATGGTCATTGATGAGCGGGTATGACTACGTGATAATCCATGACTATTGTATAATTTTCTAATAGGGAAATTATCTATAAAATTAAAGGGACAAAATATTTATGTCCTTATTACATGAAAATTTTATTTTGAAAGTTTTTATTTATTAAAAACTATTAAGGTGTACTTTTCGCATTTAAAATTTTTGATGATTGCTTCGGGTCAAATTTCTCAACCAAAAACTAAAAAATAAAAAAATTCATTTCCTATTTACATAATCAAATTAGCTCATTACACCAAATTTCTTATTACACCACACATAAAAATTCAAATTTTTACTCTATCTCTTTATACTTATCATAATACCAAATATGCCCTCATCTATTACACCCCAAACTTTCTAATCCCTATCTCTACTTACTTCGATAACCACTGTCACATCTCTGACAACCACTCCTGCCACCTCCGACCTCCACCCCCCAATGACTAGTGTTTCCATCTCCAACCTCCACTCATCAGCCTGTTTCCCATTGGTGATTCACTTCTCCTACTAAAACCTTTGTCATCAATCTCCTTTCATCTGGGGACCCCACCATCACCACCACACCACCTTTCGTCCCATTTACCAAATCGACCCTTCCTTCCCAACCCTTTCAGAACGACAATCCTTCTTTCTAAACCTCTTCGCCATAACAACCTCTCTCTCTTCCCGTTTTGTTTCTCTCTTAAATCTAGTAGAGAAGCGCGACGATAGAGGCAACACATGGTAGCTGCGAGTGGGTCACAAAGATGGTTGTAGATGGGTTGCAAAGTTGACTGTTAGGGTCACCGAGCTACAATGGAGCAATCGTAGGGTAGGAGTGGTGGTTGTGGGATGCGGAGGTGGCGACGCAATGGAGTTGGGTACTGATTGGTGAGGTCACGGGATGGGAAAGGGTTGCGAGAGATGGTCGCAGAATGGGAGAGGTGTCGAAGGTGGAAGAGATAGGTGATAGAAAATAGTTTTGTGGTGGAGAAGTGAGTGAGATAAGCGACGGTAACGACACCAACCAAAAAGGCAGTGGAAGAGATTGGTGAGAAATTAGGGTTTGAAAATTTTAGATTTATGTCTATTTTGGTAATTTGATATGAGGATAAAATTGTAATAAAAAACATAGGGTGTAATAAGATAAAGAGAAATTCGATTTACAGACTACTAAACCACTCAATTCACACCATATTCTCCTATTTGCTTAGTTCACACCACACCTAAATTGAAAATTCTAATTTTATCTCACTACGCACCCTTATTTTTTTTTTTTTAATAATACCAAACTACCCTCTTCTTCAACAAACCCAAACCCTAACCCTAATCACTACCACTACTGACTGCAGCCACAGCCACAGCTCCTCCTTTTCGATCGTCGCCCCTCCATAACCTCTTTTCTCTTTTGCCGCCTCCATCAACCACTATATCCATTGCTTTTTGTCGTCGCTCTTTTCCCTCATCCCACTACTCATTGTTGTCATTGTTCCTCACCATCGCCAGCCTCCGCCTTAAATTGTCATCACTAGCCACTGTCGTAGATAATGGCAACTCCACCACCACCACGAATAACCCCGTTCTCCTTTTTCCAACATCTCTATTTTCCATCATTGTTGTTGTGACAAACCTTGCCATTACGATTCATTCCTCACCATTATGAGTTGCAATGTCAACGGTGAAAGAGAGTGGCATAAGTTGCAGCAGCGATGCAAGTTGTGCACAAAGAGAGAAATGCGAAGTCTAGAAGAAGAAGAATAAGAAGAAGAAGAAGAAGAAGAAGGAGGAGAGAGAGAGTCACCGAAGAAGGAAGAGGTGACGGTGACGGGTGGCGGTGCTGTCAGCGACTAGGGTTAGGGTTTGTAGAGTGGTGTTGATTGAGAGACGATTGATTTGTGTAAAGGTTAAAAATATAATTGACTAAAAGGATAAAATTGTAATAAAAATGTGTAAAGAGATGGTGTGTATTAAGAGGATTGAAGTTGTGTAAATAAAATTTTAAATATGAAGTGTAAGTAGAATTACCTTATCTAGATAATGTTCTTAACAATATATGAAATAATTGGTTTTTAAAAAAGTGAAACTTTAATTAAAATATTTATAATATGAAATTTTAAGAATAACTATTTAAATTAGTAATTTAAATATCAAATGACCTTAACTTAATATCTTGCGCCCCAAAAAATGGTTGAGCTGCCCGTATTACTTTTGATTCCCAATAACTATCTAGGACTCCCTACTAACAAGACAAATTTTAGGTTATGGATTATCTCTTGGATTTGCAATAGTAAATAAAAGGAGATATTGAAAAAATAATAAATGAAAAGAAACTAGGATAATGCTTATTGTTTTGGCAATAGACTAAAATAATTAAAAAATTAAAAAGTCATTAAAAAAATTAATTATTTTCTCTATTTCTCCGTATATTTTTTTTCGAAAAAATAAAAAAGACAACTAAATTATAGGGTTTATAATTTCAGATTGTTCAACTGTGCAAGGTTCAAAAAAGAATATATTTTAATGCTAGCATTGTAGATTCTCTAAGGGCATTACAGGTAAAAAAAAAAAAATAGCATATAGGTGTAAGGTTCAATCAAATCTATTTGGGAAGAGGATAGTTTCAGGAATAATTGGGTAAATAACACTTTACCCTCTAAAGTTTTATCTATTTTTTACTTTGGCTCTTTAAGTTTGATTTTTTCTACTTTGGCCCTTATGCTTACAATCCTTCACACTTTGGTCCTTTATATTTGCAATCCTTTCCACTTTGGCCCTTTAAGTTTGATTTTTCCTACTTTGGCCCTTCATGTTTGTAATCCTTTTCACTTTGGCCCTTCATATTTACAATCCTTCTCACTTTACTCCTAGACTAACTTCCATCCAAAAAAGTAACAGAATTTGTCATATTACTAACACATCAGCTCCATATATGATGTCAAAAATTCACTAATGGTACAAAAAATAAAAAATAAAAAATAAAAAACAAAAAAATTAGATTTCTCTTAGCCTTTAGTATTTTTTTTCTCAAATGTATTTATAAACATTATTATATTATAGATGCATCTAGATTAGATGTGGCTAAAAAAATAAAAACAAATTTAATTAAAAGAAGAAAAAAGTTCATTAAAGACGAAAAAAAATGATAGTAAATTTTTCATTTCAGAATTGACAATATAGGTGTTTGAGTCAGCATATTTCATTTTTTTGGTCTTTAGTAAACTTTTTTTCTTTTTTTAGTTAAATTTGTTTCTATTTTTTTAGCTGCATCTAATTGAGATGCATTTATAATTTAATAATGTTTATGAATAATTTTGAAAGAAAAGTTCACTAAAGACTAAAAAAAATTTCAATTTTTTTGTTTTCTATTTTTTACTTTTTGCATCTTTAGTGAATTTTTTACATTACACATGGAGCTGATGTGTTAATGATGTAACAGATTCTGTTAGTTTTTTGGATGAAAGTTAGTCTAAGAATAAAGTGGGAAAAATTGCAAATATGAAAGGCCAAAGTGGGATGGATTGCAAACATGAACGGCCAAAGTGAGAAAAATTAAACTTGAATGGCCAAAATAGGGAAGGATTGCAAACGTAAAGAGTCAAAGTGAAAAAAATTAAATTTAAAGGGTTAAAGTGAAAAATGAGTGAAACTTTAGAGGACAAAGTGTAATTTATCCAGAATAATTAATAAAATTTGTTAAAGCATTTAATGCCAATTGCATCATGAATTAATTACCTCTTGACACAAAACGTTAGACCAAGATCCCATAAATATGGGTAATGCTAGGGACACTAAATTTTCTACCAAACAAATGACCAAATGTCTCACATAAGTGTGGGGTTTGCAATTTTGTGGGCCCCACACTCATGTGAGACATTTGATAATTTATTTGATAGAAAATTTGAATAATGCTTGGGACCCCCTTTTGGGGGTCACCCCCTCACCCCCTTTGCCATGTGGCGGGTGGTGATTAGAGGAGCAGGAAAAAAAATAAAAAGAAAAAGAAAATGTAACCAATGAGAGAGAGAGAGAGGGGGTCAAAGGGGGTGGGGGGAAAAGGAGGGATGAATCATTGTTGAGAAAATTTGAGACCTCTAGCATTTTCCCACAAATATATAAACATCTACATCCCAATTTCCTATAGTAGGGTCTCTCTGTCTCTCTCTCTCTCTCTCCCTATTGCAGGGCCATTCTCTCTCTCTCTCTCTCAAGATGGAGCATTTTATGCAATTTCATTTCAACTGTTGTCTTCATGATGCTTCTCATGGCCACTGTTGACTCTTTTTCTTACTAATTTACAAAGCCATTTTTTATGCCACAAAACTAATTTAGTATAATTTTGAAAATGTAAGCAACTTGATAAATGTGAATCTTGCCTAGCATTTATACATTTAGTACTCTTTAAAACTTTTGGTACAGTTTTTGCGTCAACTTACACTAATAACCATTGGTTGCATGAAAAAATTAGGCATGCTAAAGATTGCATTTGGGATATTATATAGTATTGGGATTGAGGCAAGGTTCTAAATATCGGCCGGTACGTGTCATACCGGCCGGTTCGTAACGGAAAATGAGAGTGCCGAGTCGGATACTCACCGATATACCGGTGAGAACGAATTTCACGTCCGTAGCGGCCGATTCCCGACACGTATCGGCTTGTATCTGATACGTGAGCGTTCCAGTTCCGATATAGTCCGATTCGGTTGAAAAACGAGCAAAGCATATGGAAAAATAATTGAGGAAAGCAAGTAACATGGAAAAGCAAATCACCTGGACAAGCATCGAATCGGACCAAACCTCAAACCCAAATCAAACCCAATCGGACCAAACTCAACTCGGACCAAACTCAACTCAACTTCCCAAAGTTTTCCCTCAATCGGACCAAACTCAACTCCCCAATCAAACCCAAATCCATCTCCTAGGGGCATCGATCTTGTAAAGTGTTGCAAGGAGAAACATCGAATCGAACCCAAACCATCACCGATTTCAAGCTTCTTCATTGAAGGTTTTTCT
>NW_021025324.1:110965-179994 GCF_004153795.1 Camellia sinensis | reverse complement strand
CTTAGAGGATTCTCATAATTTTCACACTTATCATCTTATATAATCATGTTTTGAAAGGAAAAGAAGTGAATTCATACATGCATGGTAGAATTTTAAGATTTTGAGTTTAATTTTGAGAATGGCAAAGGATTTGAAGTTGTTGATTCAATTAGGTTGTATTTAATGATTTCCAAAGAGATTTGATGTTTTTGGACCAGCCATGCAAGTTTTTCCAACTTGAATACATGCTTTGAACTCCATAATTCAATTCTAAAAAACTTAGAGTTCAACCACTTCATTTGAGCGATGAATTTGTCGCTTGAGCACACTTTGCAATGCCTCACAGTATTTTTGCAAAAACCTTGTAGTTAGCTCGAGCGACTAAGTGTGCGCTTGAGCGAACCCAACTTTGCATTCACTTGGCTTGAGCGACCAAGTTATGGCTCGAGCCCATTTTATCAACCATTCAGTACTTTTGTAGTCAGATCACACCGCTCGAACTACCAAAGGTACGCTCGAGCAAACACTCTACTTTCAACCAGTTTTGAAATACACTTTCATGTGCATGTCTACATCTTCATGTTCTTTTTAGGCAACCTTGGGCATTGTTTAGGCATCCTTAATGATGGAATAAGCTAGAAACACACATAAGGGAATTGATTAAGATTCATTAATGTTTAAGACAATCATTATGTGCCTTTATTGTGTGTTTGTGTAGGTGGTCGCCCAAAACTTATATCGATACAAACCCACTGTGAGTAATGTCTTTATAAACTATGTTCATATGGTATTTTGAATTAGTCAAGAATGTTATTTGAAATCTTATTTTGCTATCTATGAATGGCGATCCTTTTTGAACTTGTAATCGTGGCATCTTTTAGTGAGACCCTCGCTTAGGAAAACAAATACCATGACCCATTGGCTTAATTGAAACACAGAGATCTTTGATGTTAGACCTTTGTGGTCCATATTGAATACAATTGACGATAATTGATTAACTCGTTGCGATTTATTGAACAACCCTTGGGTTCCTATTGGCTTCGACACATTATCTATTGTTACTCTATTGGATGTTACTACGTATTATGATTTGAATTGGTTATCATTATCCAAAGCTTTGATATGAATGAGATTTGAATTATTTTGAATTGCCAAAGGATGTGTTTCAAGATGCATTGATCTTTACTTCATTTAACCATTTATATTGATATACTCACTGGGCTCCAGCTCACCTATTCCCTTATATATATATGTATATGTAGGTAAGCAAGTGGAATGACATGTTTAGAGATGCCTTTTGTGAGCCGTTTTGTATGCCTCCGCAATAGGGCTTTCTTGGTCTTGAGGGGCCAAGTTTTTGTCAACCCTTTTTGATGAAGTTTTCGTTTGTTTTTTTATAGTTGTGTAATATGTAAACTATAGAACAAAGTTGTATGGTATGAAGTTGAAGTTTGAACCTTTTGTAAATATGTTTTGGTTAATGTATGAAGATTAAAGTTTTTAACACTTATGAAATTTGCCATGTATGCACCGCTCAATGGACTTATCTATATTTAAATATTGCTTTCGCTAAGTCCCGTTATTAATTATTGATGATTTGACTTTGTCTTTGAGGCCAAGTAATCTGGAATTACTGACTGGTCACGGTCTAAACCTCTATGGGCGGATTTGGGTCGTGACATTCTTGATTAGCGAATTAGATTGGATAGTATTATGAATATGATCAAATTGAGTGACCAAGTTATTAATGAGTGGTATTGAGTAGTATAAATATAAGATAAAATATGTATTTGTACACTAACGTGATGTTATTAGTAATTAAAATTAAATTCTATTTTGGGAAGAAAGAAAAAAAAAAGCTTACTTTTGACTTATTTTCAAAAGTCAAAAGCTAGCTTATTTGAACAAAAAAGTATTTGGGAAGTTGGAAATAAGTCAACAAATGAAATTACTAAAATACTCTCATATGTGTGAATAAGCAAAAAAAAAAAAAAAAAAACAGAAAACAAAATTGCACGAGCGTAATATGTTTAATTTACAATTTTATAAGTGATGTGTACCACCATATTAAAATAATTTTGAGAAAAGCAAAAAGTTACTTATTTCCATCTTCTCAAACGTCTTTGTAAATGAACCAAAAAGTAAGGAAATAAGCAAAAAAGTTACTTATTTATTTCTTCTCAAAATAGGCCTAAATATGTGAATTACATAAAAGTTTTTGTGACATAGAAGATGATTTTGTTGATTTTGCAAAAATGAGAGGCAAAATAATATTTTAACCATTAATCCTACTATAAGAGAGGATTGATAGTCACATGAGATTACCAATCTCATACAATTCCTTTACAAACATACATGGTATGAATGAGGTCTAGAGATTACTAATTTAATCTTTCTTCCCAAACCTCCAATCAAACATGGCTTTAAGGTAAATTGTATTGGTAGTACTTGTATTTTATCTTTTGTATCATTTTGATCGTTGTAATTTTAATTAGCTCAATTTTGATGTGCCAATTTAATCCAATTGATAACGCCAATTAGAACTTTAAAGAAAAATAGTCACTGAATTGGTCAAAATTAATTCACTAAGTTGAACAAGTTTACTATAGCATAATTAGGGGTGTACAAAAAATTGATGGAACCGATTAACCGATTCAATCCAATCTAAACCGTTGTTTGGTTTGGCTTTTATTAGTTTCGGTTCTAATTTTGGTTTTGGTTATTGAAAATAGTGAAACCGTTTAAATCGGTCTAGTTTCCGATTTCAAAGCTTCAATTACGGTTCCAAACCGTACCGAACTGGACCATGACATATTTATTTATTATTTATTTATATTTTTATATAAAAATTAAAATATAAAAAATCTCTTATAAGATTTGAACACAACTTTCATTGCAAAATTGACAAATTCTAACCAACTTAACAAAATTAATTATCATTAATTAATTTATTAACATTAATATATATCATATTTACTATTATATAAAATTTCTAAAACATAAAACCGAATCGAACCAAACTAGTTTTTATGGTTCGTTCAGGTCGGGTTCCCAGTTTAATGGTTCGGTTACAATTTTAATTTTTGTAACCAGTTCTATGGTTCGATTATTTGTACACCCCTAAGAAAAATGCATGCAGATTATAGCACATTTTTTATCGAAAAATACTAATAATTGTAATCAACTGAACTAAAGATAAAATCATAAATTCATGGTCAAAATCAAAAAGATTGAAATTACAATAATCAAAACAACACAAAAGTCAAAATATAAAGACTAATAACAAAATTGAAAAAATATTAAATTAAATTTATTTATATAATAAGTTGATCTCATCTCTTCTGTACATCTCAAAATTTTTTAGAGTGGTACTACATATACCAATTGATATACTAATTAGTGTACTAACTCATGTTATAACGTTGTTATTTCAAAACTATGGATCCTATCCATTATACAAATTACAAGATCCAAAACTCTAAAATTATGATAAATCATTTGTTAGTACACTAATTAGTATACCAATTAGTTTATTCAATTTTTTAACATGAAATTTCATGCGGAAGTTAAACTCTTTGTCAAGACCGAAAGAAGCAATTTGGTTTTTTTTTTTTTTTTTTTTAAAGGAATTGAACCTTAGGGTCCATAGGGTAGTCTGTCCAAATACAATCACGTGGTATTTCATTATATTCTAATTGGTGGAAAAAAATTGAGTATTGATTATTTATGTTGGGTGATTGATAAATATAAGGGGCATAATGAATGGTCATTGATGAGCGGGTATGACTACGTGATAATCCATGACTATTGTATAATTTTCTAATAGGGAAATTATCTATAAAATTAAAGGGACAAAATATTTATGTCCTTATTACATGAAAATTTTATTTTGAAAGTTTTTATTTATTAAAAACTATTAAGGTGTACTTTTCGCATTTTAAAATTTTTGATGATTGCTTCGGGTCAAATTTCTCAACCAAAAACTAAAAAATAAAAAAATTCATTTCCTATTTACATAATCAAATTAGCTCATTACACCAAATTTCTTATTACACCACACATAAAAATTCAAATTTTTACTCTATCTCTTTATACTTATCATAATACCAAATATGCCCTCATCTATTACACCCCAAACTTTCTAATCCCTATCTCTACTTACTTCGATAACCACTCGTCACATCTCTGACAACCACTCCTGCCACCTCCGACCTCCACCCCCAATGACTAGTGTTTCCATCTCCAACCTCCACTCATCAGCCTGTTTCCCATTGGTGATTCACTTCTCCTACAAAACCTTTGTCATCAATCTCCTTTCATCTGGGGACCCCACCATCACCACCACACCACCTTTCGTCCCATTTACCAAATCGACCCTTCCTTCCCACCCTTTCAGAACGACAATCCTTCTTTCTAAACCTCTTCGCCATAAACAACCTCTCTCTCTTCCCGTTTTGTTTCTCTCTTAAATCTAGTAGAGAAGCGCGACGATAGAGGCAACACATGGTAGCTGCGAGTGGGTCACAAAGATGGTTGTAGATGGGTTGCAAAGTTGACTGTTAGGGTCACCGAGCTACAATGGAGCAATCGTAGGGTAGGAGTGGTGGTTGTGGATGCGGAGGTGGCGACGCAATGGAGTTGGGTACTGATTGGTGAGGTCACGGGATGGGAAAGGTTGCGAGAGATTGTCGCAGAATGGGAGAGGTGTCGAAGGTGGAAGAGATAGGTGATAGAAAATAGTTTTGTGGTGGAGAAGTGAGTGAGATAAGCGACGGTAACGACACCAACCAAAAAGGCAGTGGAAGAGATTGGTGAGAAATTAGGGTTTGAAAATTTTAGATTTATGTCTATTTGGTAATTTGATATGAGGATAAAATTGTAATAAAAAACATAGGGTGTAATAAGATAAAGAGAAATTCGATTTACAGACTACTAAACCACTCAATTCACACCATATTCTCCTATTTGCTTAGTTCACACCACACCTAAATTGAAAATTCTAATTTTATCTCACTACGCACCCTTATTTTTTTTTTTTTAAATAATACCAAACTACCCTCTTCTTCAACAAACCCAAACCCTAACCCTAATCACTACCACTACTGACTGCAGCCACAGCCACAGCTCCTCCTTTTCGATCGTCGCCCCTCCATAACCTCTTTTCTCTTTTGCCGCCTCCATCAACCACTATATCCATTGCTTTTTGTCGTCGCTCTTTTCCCTCATCCACTACTCATTGTTGTCATTGTTCCTCACCATCGCCAGCCTCCGCCTTAAATTGTCATCACTAGCCACTGTCGTAGATAATGGCAACTCCACCACCACCACGAATAACCCCGTTCTCCTTTTTCCAACATCTCTATTTCCATCATTGTTGTTGTGACAAACCTTGCCATTACGATTCATTCCTCACCATTATGAGTTGCAATGTCAACGGTGAAGAGAGTGGCATAAGTTGCAGCAGCGATGCAAGTTGTGCACAAAGAGAGAAATGCGAAGTCTAGAAGAAGAAGAATAAGAAGAAGAAGAAGAAGAAGAAGGAGGAGAGAGAGAGTCACCGAAGAAGGAAGAGGTGACGGTGACGGGTGGCGGTGCTGTCAGCGACTAGGGTTAGGGTTTGTAGAGTGGTGTTGATTGAGAGACGATTGATTTGTGTAAAGGTTAAAAATATAATTGACTAAAAGGATAAAATTGTAATAAAAAAGTGTAAAGAGATGTGTGTATTAAGAGGATTGAAGTTGTGTAAATAAAATTTTAAATATGAAGTGTAAGTAGAATTACCTTATCTAGATAATGTTCTTAACAATATATGAAATAATTGGTTTTTAAAAAAGTGAAACTTTAATTAAAATATTTATAATATGAAATTTTAAGAATAACTATTTAAATTAGTAATTTAAATATCAAATGACCTTAACTTAATATCTTGCGCCCCAAAAATGGTTGAGCTGCCCGTATTACTTTTGATTCCCAATAACTATCTAGGACTCCCTACTAACAAGACAAATTTTAGGTTATGGATTATCTCTTGGATTTGCAATAGTAAATAAAAGGAGATATTGAAAAAATAATAAATGAAAAGAAACTAGGATAATGCTTATTGTTTTGGCAATAGACTAAAATAATTAAAAAATTAAAAAGTCATTAAAAAAATTAATTATTTCTCTATTTCTCCGTATATTTTTTTTCGAAAAAATAAAAAAGACAACTAAATTATAGGGTTTATAATTTCAGATTGTTCAACTGTGCAAGGTTCAAAAAGAATATATTTTAATGCTAGCATTGTAGATTCTCTAAGGGCATTACAGGTAAAAAAAAAAAAATAGCATATAGGTGTAAGGTTCAATCAAATCTATTTGGGAAGAGGATAGTTTCAGGAATAATTGGGTAAATAACACTTTACCCTCTAAAGTTTTATCTATTTTTTACTTTGGCTCTTTAAGTTTGATTTTTTCTACTTTGGCCCTTATGCTTACAATCCTTCACACTTTTGTCCTTTATATTGCAATCCTTTCCACTTTGGCCCTTTAAGTTTGATTTTTCCTACTTTGGCCCTTCATGTTTGTAATCCTTTTCACTTTGGCCCTTCATATTTACAATCCTTCTCACTTTACTCCTAGACTAACTTCCATCCAAAAAAGTAACAGAATTTGTCATATTACTAACACATCAGCTCCATATATGATGTCAAAAATTCACTAATGGTACAAAAATAAAAAATAAAAATAAAAAACAAAAAAATTAGATTTCTCTTAGCCTTTAGTATTTTTTTTCTCAAATGTATTTATAAACATTATTATATTATAGATGCATCTAGATTAGATGTGGCTAAAAAAATAAAAAACAAATTTAATTAAAAGAAGAAAAAAGTTCATTAAAGACGAAAAAAAATGATAGTAAATTTTTCATTTCAGAATTGACAATATAGGTGTTTGAGTCAGCATATTTCATTTTTTTGGTCTTTAGTAAACTTTTTTTCTTTTTTTAGTTAAATTTGTTTCTATTTTTTTAGCTGCATCTAATTGAGATGCATTTATAATTTAATAATGTTTATGAATAATTTTGAAAGAAAAGTTCACTAAAGACTAAAAAAAATTTCAATTTTTGTTTTTCTTTTTTATTTTTGCATCTTTAGTGAATTTTTTACATTACACATGGAGCTGATGTGTTAATGATGTAACAGATTCTGTTAGTTTTTTGGATGAAAGTTAGTCTAAGAATAAAGTGGGAAAAATTGCAAATATGAAAGGCCAAAGTGGGATGGATTGCAAACATGAACGGCCAAAGTGAGAAAAATTAAACTTGAATGGCCAAAATAGGGAAGGATTGCAAACGTAAAGAGTCAAAGTGAAAAAAATTAAATTTAAAGGGTTAAAGTGAAAAATGAGTGAAACTTTAGAGGACAAAGTGTAATATTCCAGAATAATTAATAAAATTTGTTAAAGCATTTAATGCCAATTGCATCATGAATTAATTACCTCTTGACACAAAACGTTAGACCAAGATCCCATAAATATGGGTAATGCTAGGGACACTAAATTTTCTACCAAACAAATGACCAAATGTCTCACATAAGTGTGGGGTTTGCAATTTTGTGGGCCCCACACTCATGTGAGACATTTGATATATTTATTTGATAGAAAATTTGAATAATGCTTGGGACCCCCTTTTGGGGTCACCCCCTCACCCCCTTTGCCATGTGGCGGGTGGTGATTAGAGGAGCAGGAAAAAAATAAAAAGAAAAAAGAAATGTAACCAATGAGAGAGAGAGAGAGGGGTCAAAGGGGGTGGGGGAAAAGGAGGGATGAATCATTGTTGAGAAAATTTGAGACCTCTAGCATTTTCCCACAAATATATAAACATCTACATCCCAATTTCCTATAGTAGGGTCTCTCTGTCTCTCTCTCTCTCTCTCCCTATTGCAGGGCCATTTCTCTCTCTCTCTCTCTCAAGATGGAGCATTTTATGCAATTTCATTTCAACTGTTGTCTTCATGATGCTTCTCATGGCCACTGTTGACTCTTTTTCTTACTAATTTACAAAGCCATTTTTTATGCCACAAAACTAATTTAGTATAATTTTGAAAATGTAAGCAACTTGATAAATGTGAATCTTGCCTAGCATTTATACATTTAGTACTCTTTAAAACTTTTGGTACAGTTTTTGCGTCAACTTACACTAATAACCATTGGTTGCATGAAAAAATTAGGCATGCTAAAGATTGCATTTGGGATATTATATAGTATTGGGATTGAGGCAAGGTTCTAAATATCGGCCGGTACGTGTCATACCGGCCGGTTCGTACCGGAAAATTGGAGTGTCGAGTCGGATACTCACGGTATACCGGTGAGAATGAATTTCGCGTCCGTAACGTCCGAGTCCCGGTACGTAGCGGCTTGAATCCGATACATGGGCCGATACGGGCCGATACAGTCAGATACATCTCTGTTTTTTGTTGTTGTGCTCTGTTCTGTTTCTGTTTCTGTTTCTTTTTTTTTTTTTTTTTTGTCGACAATCTAAATCTGAATTTTTTTGGGTTTGACGGAATTCTACAACTTCCGGTCAACATTTTGAGAGAGAGAGAGAGAGAGAGAGAGAGAATTGTTTGTGGTTGTATTATGTATGCGAGTCTGATATTGAAATGGATATACATGGAGCATTACCAGTCTGAGATTGAAATGGGTGAGAAGAGAGGTACTTAGGTACATGGAGATGCATGGGTTATGGTGGATTTGTAGATTGTAAATGTTTAATTTTTTTTATACACCCACACTCTATTTATATATATATATATATATTTATTTTTTTCTCAATACAAGAAAAATAAATATTCAAATCAATTTTTTTTTTAAAAAGTTTAACATATGCCAAAAATAAAATACATCATTTAGTTGAAAATGAGTAAAATGATCCTACATATCAAAATTTTGATTAAAATGTAACAAATTAAGGTTAAAAGAGTCAAAAAATGCATAAAATTCAATTTTAGAGGGATTGCTAATGATTTTTAAAATTTCACGGTCGCGACACCCGATTCCCGACACATACCGGCCGATATTAACAATACCGATACTCCGCGATCGATACCGTTACGTTATCCGATACCGCGATTTAGAACTATGGATTGAGGTGAATAGTACCATGAAAATAAAAGGTTAAAAGGGAAATCAAATTAATGAAAAGTGTTTTAAAATTAGTGAAAAGGGTTTCGTATTTTATTTATTTATTTTTTATTTTCTAATATCCCAAGGACACTTGTTAGTAAGACCCAAAAATTATAAAGGCCATTGCCATAATTTGAAATTCAAACCACCTTGTCAAAATTAGAATCACCTTGTTTGTTTCCACTTTTCAAAAAACACTTTTCAGAAAATTCTACTTTCTTATTTTCGTGTTTTTTATTTTACTAAGGTTTTTATTTGTTTATGCTTTACTCAATATTTTTTAATATGTTTTTAAGCCAATTAAATTTTTTTTTTTACTTTTTAGACACACCTAACATAAATACACCTAAAAAGTAAAAAAATTGTAAAAAAAATCTTTTAAAAATTCACTAAATACTAAAAATACAAAAAAATATAAGAATTCAGTACATTTTTTTTTATATTTTTATGTATTTATTAATTTTTAAAATATTTTTCACAAATTTTTTACTTTTTAGATATATCCAAGTAAGGTGCATCTAAAAAAGTAAAAAAAAATGTTTAAAATTTAAAAATATTCACTAAAAACAAAAAAATACGAAAACCAAAAAAGTCAGTTTTTAAAAAACTTAATTCAGAAAACTCAACCCAAACACACTGAATAGTTTTCAAAAATGAAAGCTACCTATTATGTGTTTTTAGCGTAACTTTTATACATTTTATTTTTCTTCAAAATGTATGGTTTTTTTTTCTTCTTCTTCAAATTAACCATAGTAGCAAAAAATCGATAAAAGGATCCACTACAAGAATTTGTTCAAAATTTATTTTAAATCATGGTAAGTCATTATGATGCCATCAAAATCAATGAATATGATAGAATAAAGGGATTTGGTGATAAAGAATCCTTGATCTCTAATTTAAGATATTCAATATTCAAACTTAAGATGTTTCTCAAATTATGTGATTTTTTCCCCTCCTCGCTCTTTTATTCTCTTCACATACCATATTCTATGTGTTGGCTGTAGGGATGAGTCTAATGGTGGTTGGCGTGGATGCTAGGAATTGCGACTCACAAAGCCACCACTTTAAGGGATATTGCTTCAGTGATAGAAACTGGGGTAATGTCTGCCAAACAGAGGGCTTTGTTGATGGACAATGTGAAGGATTCCCTTCAAAATGCTTTTGCATCAAGGCTTGTCAAAAAATAATTAATGAAGAGTTTCAAAACAGAAAAGACAGAGAAGTTTGAATGCAACTTCTTTAGTGTGCCTCTATAGTAAAAATAACATGTGCACGCAAGACTTTCTTTTAGTATGAATATATATATATATATATATATGCTTAATGGATATCATAAGTATATTGAAGGATTCTACTAATTTTGAAAGTCTATGTTAATTTGTCGTAAAATCTATAGCTCTTTGAATCTTTCTCATTCATTGTTGTGGACACCCTATCCTGCATTGGATCCAAGAACTGGACAACTCCTGGATGCTGTTAATTTTCAAGAAATTATAACCTTTGGCTCTTCAAACTAATCACAATTTTGAATTCATCTTTTAGGAGTAATACTAGTCTTACCTATCTAGGAAAAGCCTACCAAGGTTCATGTAACGCCCCAAAAAAAAAAAAGCTTTAATCAAACATGTTCATTTGCGTTTATCCACACTGCAAGAAATTCGGGAATTAGCGGCGTTTATAAAACGCCGCTATAGGCTACAAAAACGCCGCAAAAAGATAAAACGACGTTTATAAAATTCGTCGATGATGCGGCCGTCGTTGTATCTTTGTGACGTTTGAAAAACGCCACTAAAGACTTTAGACGACGCTTTCTAAAACGCCGCTAATTCTTTACAGCCGTTAACTATGCATGTTAAAGGAGTTATCTCTGACGTCATAATGACGACATTTCGCGACGTTTTTAAGAAAAACGCCACCATTTTTTTCATTTTTTTGAAAAAAAAAATGAAAAATGATAATTAATGATCTTCTGACTTTTGTTCAAACCAAACCTATATCATCCATCATCATCCATCACCATTCTCAAAATATATACCATAATGTGAATGAGCATTCATTTTTCAATTTTCCATAAATAAATAAATAAAACCCCTTTAAATACAATATGACAATACAAAATCATAAAAATAATAATATTCAGTGTGCTCTCCAAATTCTCTGAAAATAACTTCATCCGCAGCTCTCTTCAGCTTCATGAAGTCATCAATCATCTTCACCAAAATGATGATTATATACCTGAATCATCCAATTCCATTAACACAACTTCAATAAACTTGAATGGTTGAAAAATCTACATACTCTTGCATACCATGTCAAGAAGGCAAGAAAGATAAGAAATTATGAAATTCGCAAGTGCATCTACAATGATTTTTTTTTTTATTTATTTATGCATTGTATTCACAATATGTGTATTTTGAAAGTTTGGTTTCATCAAACAACCATTAATATAACATAGAGCAAAAGCATCAGCAACCATGAGAAGAAAAAATCAAAAAGTAATGTCAATTACAAACTAGTCTATGTTTACTTACAATAGGTTTACCAGTCACCACAGCGGGTGAGTAGCCATGAAATTTCGATCCATGCCATTGTCTGTTTCAACACACGACAATCAAAAATGAGTTTAAAATTTCAGCAAGCATTAGAAAGCATACACATGGAAAGTACTCAACAGCATTAGTTATTAACCTAAACAACCATTAACATCTTCTAATGCTGCCTTCTTTATAGAAGCAATCAATTCAGCTAAAACTTGAATACTAGATCACATCATCTCCAACCTTGATAACAAAAATGTTAGCTATTTGTTATCTCTTGATCTTCAATTTTCACTTCTCTATTAACACAATGTTCCAAGTAAAAATGTAAAATCATTATAAGTCTAAAAACAAGCATGTCAATATTACTGCAATAAACCTCACGCACACAGCAGGACATATAAAAAATCATATGAAAAATATGCACAATATCCCAGAAGTTAATAAATGCAAGGAGCTGCAGAGGAGAAACAGATGATTTATCGCATTTTGCCTCTCATTATCTAATTTACTTCATGAGTACAACAAACCAAAAACTACCACAGGTTTCACGAAAGCAATCCACATAAATATACTACTTTTCAAAAGTCAAAGTCTAATAACACCAATAAACAATCACCAAGCACTTTTTTCTTTTTTTTTTTTTTAAAAAAAAAAAAAATAGTATCTTCTTACATAAAGAACCTTGTTGTTCATACTTGGTTTAATAAGAACCAACACCTGCTGAGACAGGTTATGAAGTTTCAACCCTTTATTTTGGCAGGTGCATGGTAAGGCTATAAGACTGAGTGATCATAGAGTTGTATGGGATCTATCAGTTAGTAATGGCAACGAGGCGGGGCGGGGCCGGGGATCACACTCCCCGTCCTCGATCCCCGATGGAAATCTCTTTGGTTGTTGGGCTGTAGATATTTGCAAAGAAAACTATCAAAAAATTAAAAATCAACAGAAAGCCCAAAAGATGATAGCCCAAAAAATTTACCAACCAAAAAAGTCTAGAAAACTATTTGTTGAATTCAATTGGGAAGAGGAATTTAGGTTTTGTGGTCAATTTCTAAGCGGTCTTTGGGCAACTGTCAATACTATTTGGGTTGAGTCTAGCAAGTTTTTTGACAACCAAACTCATCTGAATTGCACTGTTATAGCTTGGCACATTATACCATATTATAAATAATATGACTTATTATGTGACCATTATTATAAAAGAAATACTTCGTCAGACTTACATAATTTTGAAAAAATTTACAATAATAATATATAATTTTTCTATAATGTTAATTTGATCTCTACAACTTCAGCAGCAATAATATTACCCTATTGATCCTTTATTTTATATCCAAATTGATAACAATCATTAAAAAAAATATGATAACAATCATCATGATTGTGAAGAGAATGGCCACGTGACAAAATAAACAAAAATAAACTAATTGGTGGCTCATATAATTTCTCTCTTAGGCTGATTTGATCTATGCACTGTACATTTCTCCCTTAGTGTTGGTGCATAATATATGCACTGTACATTTCACTATTAAAATTATTTTCTATAATCATCACTTTGATATGTATACATCCATGAATTGTGTAATGTGAATTGTGTATCTTCAATATATGTAAGTGCCAGCTAGAATAAGTAATAGCATTGTGGAATTAAGTCATAAAGTAACTGACAAAACAATAAATGAAACAGTGTTATATAATCAAAGATGAATAGTAAATATTAAATGTTATAATAGTGTTCAATTCAACAAGTGCTGAAGCAAGTGGAAAAAAGAAAATGAATGTTGACTGATTTTATTTAGAAAATGAATTCGTGTAGTTTTGAAAGCTAGCTCGAAGTGAGAACCAGAGGATTACCACAAAATTTTCCAACCAGAGCAATGCAAATTAACTGCATACCAGCAATTTTCCTTATATAAAACTTTTCATTTGCAGCAAGAGGAATCTTACCTGCATGCATCAACAATTGATGTTATTTACTGAGCAACAAGTAAAAGCCAACATTCAATGTTGAGCTTAAAGTTGATTGGAAAGGGGATGACACATGACAAGAAACTCTAGAACATATCAGAAATACCAATTATAAATAATTTCTTTAGCAACATAAACAAAGCTTATATGAATAACAGTGCAAGCAATTGAGTCATCATATAAATTAGCCAAATTTGCCAGTACCAAACTTACAGCCATGGATTGGTAAACATCATAGGGTACAAGATGAAATGGACAAACCAATAAATGGTTCATCATCTGAAAACAAAACACAGAGATTCATAGAATTTCTCTAGACTCAGAAAAGTGAGAAAGGCCAATTTTACCATTCTGTTTCTATTGATGTAACATGACAGTCTCCCAACTTTATCTTCCTCCCTCCTACTCTATATGTCTCCTATCTCATACCACTCACTCTTTATACAAAATCTTTAAATGGTCACTCTACCACCACACCTCCAAAGCCAACAAAAAAAAAGGGAAAAAATAAATTAGCCACTAGGTTCTATTACACATGACCAAGTGTAAAAGTTACAAATAATATTTCTAATTGTTTTTCCAATAGCCCATACAATATGCCAATACCAAGGATATATTTGTCTAACACTACTCAATAATAATATACACTCTCAACGCCACCATCCTCCATTTTTCAATAGATTAAATATGGAATCCCTTACTCATGCAAATACAATGATGCAAAGCCAAAAAAAATTATCTAGATACCACATTTTATAATAAGCCCTGAAAAATAAAATGTGAGTGTTGATTTAGTTACCATGACTCCCTCAGCATCTTGCTCTTTGGCAAGGTCTTGAAGAAACCAGGTGGCACTTCCATTGTCAGCAACTTCAAGTTTCAGATCTAAAAGTTCAAATATCAGACTCTCATCACGCGCAGGGTCCGCAAAAACCTCCTTCAAACAAGCAATGAATTATTACAACACGAAGTCAGTCAACAATTGAGATCCAAAAAGAGTGATAATGAAACTGAAACAGACAGAGCATCATATGAAGGAAACAAATTGGAGAACTATTAAAAGAAAAATGCATCAATAACCTGATGATCAGGGACTTGTCGAATGTTGCTCACATCCTGCAAGTGCAGCACAAGTTCACCAGTCAATGGCCTTGTCTAGTGTTCAAATATTAATGAACCCTTAAATATGTATACATAGATATAAGAACTAACCTGAAATCGAAGAGGGAATGTGCTGGCTATTGCCACCAAACAAGGGACGCTCGGCATGGTAATCTTCTGCCATTTTTAGCAATGTTTAGACCCAATAGCGCACTTTTCCCAACTATAATCAAAACAAAACACCCATCAAAACCAATTACACATTTGTGCACTCAAGACATTTATGAAAGTTATACTTGTTTTGTGTTGCACAAAATCAAACAAATCGAAACGTTAATTTCTAAAATTTTGGTGACATGAAAGTACTTACTTATGAAGTGTAGAAAGCGGAGCAAATAGTGGGGGCAAAGAAGAAATCAAAGTTCTCAAATTTACTTTATTTTTAACTGTCAGATTTTAATTAGGAACCAACAAACATTTCAATTAGGCACAACGTCAAGTTGAGACATGTCAAGTGGAATTCACGTGTAAGCTTTGTGTTTTGATTAGTATAGATGTTTGTTGGTATATTTGAGTATCCAATGCTGGCTCTAAGTTCTTGGGGGCCTTAGGTGAACTGTCTTAAACTGGACCCTTTATTCATAATCACAAAAACAAAAACAAAAACCAAAAAAACCTTTGTGGATAAAATGAAAAGTACCTACAATTTTATTTTTCATTAACATGATTTCATTATCAACTGAATCTGAGCTCTTTCTTTGTTTCTTGCCACTAAAAAAATTACCAAGAACTCCCACTTAAGATTGAATTAATTTTTTTTCTTTTTTTCATATCATGAACTATACTTTCTAGGAAACATGATTCTATATAGTCAACCCAAATTGAAGATAAATTTAACCCATAGATATTATCTGAAATTTAATAGGAATTCAACCCAAAATCCAAACTATATAAACACACATATGTAGTGAGACCATCGAATAAAGAGAAGAACAGAGAAAAAGTAAGAGAAAAACATTGAAAATTTCTTAGCTGCCTATTTGTGGAACAAACAAGAAAATCTATTTGAATCAAATACAATTGTAGATCAAAACTATTAAAGCCGAATTTATCAAAAAAAAAAAACTATTGACGCCGAATACCTGAGAACTGAAAAATATAAAACAACCATACCTGAGAGAAACATAACCTTCGATCAGATCCAAATCACCCAAACCAAGCTCAAGCCATCGTTTATGGAAGAGATGAGAAGCTAGATAGCTGATGAAAATCGAAACCTAAGCAAGAGTTTATTTAAATGGAACACAGATCCAGATCGTTACTGTGTAGTGATGAAAATCTCTGAATCTTGAGTTCACTCATAGTAAGTCTAGATCAAACTCGATGAATAACAAGCCCTATAATGAAAATCAAAACCCTAATCAAATGTAAATACAATAATTTTCAATAATAAATTTGAACATATATGAAAACTAGTAAATAAATACAAGATCGCTACCATGAAAGCTCTGTATCTCAAGTGAACTCAGCAACTCCAAATCACGAGCGATTGGATACCTGAATCCATGAAAAACGAAGACCTAGATCGGTAAAGATTAAGGGAAATTGAAAAATCTCGAAGGGAAATCGAAAAATCTCGAAGGAAAATATTAAATCCTAAGACCTAGTGCACAAATCGAAATCGAGATCCAGATTGAACAAGAAATCGTTGAGATTAGAAGCATCAATCTCTCTGTAGATCTATAAACTCCAAGAAGTCTTCATTGCTATTGCATCCACAGCTCCCTAACTAGGGCTAGTGAGAGAGAACAATTTTAGAGAGAGAGAGAGATAGAGCTACTTGGAAATGTTTGAATGAATATATATGGGTTAAGTCTCTGTGAAGTCAAACAGACTTGCCTCATTGAGACAATCAAAAGGGCGTCCTATTAATTTAGGTGATATTACTATTTGAAAAGCGTGTCTGCCATTGAGATGTATCACAACGTTTTTAAAAGTGCCTTGATGGAAGCGCCACCGTAAGCAATTTTTTTTGTAGTGCAATAAAGAAATGTGTATGTGTGTGTGTGTGTGTGTGTGTGTGAGAGAGAGAGAGAGAGAGAGAGAGAGAGAGAGAGAGAGAGAGAGTAAATCCCTAATAATAATGATATAAACTCCATGACTACCTATTTCCTATTGAACTATTCCAGTGATTACATCATTGCTTGTTTACATCTATCAACAAAATAAAAATAGTTCAAAAAACAAGACGTAATGTAAAAAGAGAGCCAAAAAGGTAAACATCTTTTCAAGGAGTGTCCTTGAATACACAAAAATGGAAGTCTAAGTTCCCATACAATAAAAATACCCCAAGGCTTAAACATGAAACATCAAAAGAGAGCTTTTGTACCCCCGTCCAAAATCTTTTCGAAAGCCAATCATTTAGGTGGTGCATCAACATCGTTTTCTAAAAGGTAGTTAGTTTTGGGGTGAGCTAGTGCCTAGTAGGAAATACATTTAGCAAGTTATATTAATATTTAAGATGCATATGATCATGCCATGCACTTGTTAGGATAAAATCCATATTTTCTCATTTAAAACCAAAATGTTGCATGCATGATTTTCATTCAAGTCTCATCAATAACCATGGGGTGGTAAATCCGCTATGAAGTCCCAAGTAAGAGCCGCAGAACCACACACATATATATAGAAAATATTCCCACATTTACCAACTCGAAAAACGGCGGGGCGATAGGCACCCAAAGCCTTTCCCTCTCCACTTTTGCCGACTCTTGAAACGGCGAGCTTGTGGACACCCAAAATCAAGTTTTTCATGTTCGCTGACTCTATAAATGGCAGGCTTGTAGACACCCAAAAACCTTTCCCACATTCGTCCTGCGACATGCACAAGACAGGGCAATTGGGCACCTTGACTCCCCTCGTGAGTACCAAATACACATAACTCGATTCCCGAAACCCGACTCAACTACTCGGACTCATATGCTATTTATCCCCTTTGACATTTTCCAAACATCCACAAGATAGTAAGATCACATGAGAAATTATTATGCACATGATGCATGAGTTTTCAAAATAAATTTCCCTAAGATTTGTTCAATCCACAATCCATAACATTATTAATAACAATACTCATCACATAACAAATTCTTCAATTTCACCATTTCATCATCTCCAAATCTCAAGGATTTCTTTCCACAAGTTATCAAAAGTCTATATCTCCATGCCAAAATACCCTCAATACATCCAATTTCATCTTTCAAGAGTTGATTGAACAAAATCCCGTTTATCAATTCAATTGGAAAACTAGGGTTTAATAAAATTTGGAGCTCTCTTCTATTTGCATATAGAAATTTAATATTTACAATTTCTAAAAATAATCAAGAAGGATATGCGTAAACTTTTCCAAAACATGGAGGAAAATCCTTTTTTCATTCTATAAACCCAATTTATATCACAAAATCATCTCATACAATACTATAACTAAGAAATTACCACATATATATGTCAAATCAAGGATATAACCAGTTAAAAGTACCCCTCCCTTGAAATGGTAGCTAAAAATTGAAGACCCAACAAAACATTTGACCAAAGACACGATCTAATTGGTGAGAATCTTGAATCAAGCTTGCTCTTTACTTTTCTTGAAGGATTTAAGGTGAATATATAGTAAAACTTAAGGAAATCAAGTGCTTTTAGGGTTAGGGTTTAGATATGGGTGATAGAGAGAGAAAAGAGTTGGAAAAAGTGAGAAAGAAAAGTGTTTAATCGACTTTAAAGTAAGTTGTCCCGACCAGACCACTCGAGCAAACATTTCACCACTTAAGCGGTAAAGGCAAGGTTCCAGTAGTTTTGTAGAGCTACAGTAAAAATACTGGGAGTTTAGATTCTATGCTCGAGCGACCACTCCATCGCTCGTGTAATGAATTGAATCAAATTGAATTTTCCCTTATTATTATTGTTGTGGTGTCGTGACCCATTCTATTTAAATTGGTGAAAATAACTTGAATTACTTCTTGATTTCGATTTCGTAAGGCCCGTTTGGCAAAATTATTTTTTTTTAGTTTTAGTTATAGTTATTCTTGGGTCCTGAGTAATAAGTGAGATATAAATTTAATTTTTGGGTTTTATTTGATTAGCCCATACTTAATCATTTTGGTTCATATTTAATTATGTGAATGGTGGGGACCACCTTAAGTCTTTTAAAATTTATTTATATTTTAATCTCAGTTGGAGATTTATTTTAAATTATTAAACTCTATTTATTTTGGACCCAATTGATTGAATCATGACTCGTTTGTAACCATGTATTATTATTGTTATTGTTATTATTTATTTTATAATCTTGAGAGAGTTACAAATATTTATGGTGTGCACTATTAAACGAAATATATTTTGTGGTGAGAAAATAATTATATCATTTTATTGCTTATGTTACAAAATATTACAATGTTCCTAAAATATACCTTTAGTTATATGTGTGTGTGTATATATGTATACACGGGTGTACAATGATTTAAAAAAAAAAGAAAGAATAAAATGTGAGGAGGCAGCAAGCCCACGTGGAGGGGCTGCCCCCAATCCCAATTAACTTCACTTTCACTTCTTTCATTCTTCTTTTCAATTGCACAGCTCACTCTCACTCTCTCTTTCAGCTCTCGGCCCTCTTTCTCTGAATTTTTTTTTGTTACTTCTATCATATAAAGTCTTTGATCTACCAAAATCTATTAGGTTTTGGACCATAGTTCTTAAGATCAAAGTGAAGAGCTTGGCGAGAGAAACGTTTTGACCGGTGGAGATCGAAATCCAACACAACTGAAAATTGGGGTTTTTACTTGTTTCATCTTCTAGCTTTTGAGGTAGGGATTTTTCCTACACTTCTTTGTATACTTTTAATTCATTATAGAGAGCTTAGAGTTGTATATAATTTAATTAGAATTTTTGAAAAATTTGTGATTTATTTGCTTAAAAGGGAAATTTTGAGAAAAATAAAGAATTGATGTCAAATTGTGAAAAGGTAAACTTGGAATATGTTTGTAAGGTTATGAAAGAGCTATGTTTTAAATTTAAAAAAAATGGACTACAACTCGATCGGTTTTGAAATTTTTACCGGTTTGCGACCAAAAGAGCATTTTTAAAGAAAAGAAAGGAATTACGTTTAACTTTTGGGGCTTTTGATCAAAAGAGGATGTCATAATTGAATAATGCTTGGAGAATGAGTTTGGAAAGAAAATGATGTTTTCTTGGGCATTAACGGTATTATTTTGCTTAATGTATCTGTTGGAATAAAACCGACACGGTTAGAAATGGACCTTGGGGGGTTACCAGACGTGATTGTGATATGAAAATTAGTGTAGTTGTTCATATTTGATGAGATGCGGAATAGATTGTATTTATCGAAATTTTAGAATTTAATTGTTTAAATATCTATTTAAAAATATTTGTTATGGGCTATCGGTAGAGGATAACCATGATGGTTGTAGAAATGCATGAGACTTAGGTAAATTGAACCACATTCCTCATTTGTTGCATGGGACATTGCATTACATTCATTTCATTGAAAATGTATCTGTTTGCGAAAAGATGAATACTTGGTGAATCTAGGTAGGGGGTGTGGAATCATGCGATTAGGTGTCGAGCCTTCCAGTTTACTGGTAAAAATGACAGTGGTAGTGCATTTAGGCCTACTTGTAGACACTCACCTAGAGATTCACAGAGCCTGTATTCATATAACATATATGGTTTAAAATGCAAATGATTTTATATCTGTTGTTGCATCTCAGCATTGCATGTTTTATAAAAAGAGAGATAAATTGTTTTATCATGAGCATGGCATGAGCATACTCCTCTTTAGTCTTGTCATGGTCCATATGTTATGTAGTATATCTCTACTGGGTTGTGACTCATCCTATAAGGGAAACCATTTCAGGTACAAGTGCTATGCCTCTGCCAAGGCACTGACTTGGGAGGACTCGGAGCTGAGGCTTCATTTTTGTTTTATTGTTATTTGTTGAATATAAGCCCAGGGTTGTATTTGCGTTGAGTTAAAACTTCATTTTGTGTAACCAAGAATGTTCTTGGATAAATTTGTAAGCCGTAGGGCACTCATTATCTGTTTGGTTTCCATTTCATACTTGTTGTAAAATGCATGCTTGGGATTGGAACTGGGACATTGAGATATGAACAACATGCATTTGGCATTTGGGATTAAATGGCACTGGATGTATGGAATAGTTAGCTATAAATATGTGTTTGTCTATCAGGTGGGTTTGTTGTATAAATAGATATACCCTGCCAAAATTTTTAGGGCGTTACAGCTCCAGTGGTTTCACCTGCAAACATGCAAGATACTGGGAGTTGCGCACCTACACTCGAGTGACCAAATGACCGCTCGAGCAGTCTCCCAAAACAAACTGTTACAGTTCACATTTGGCTAAAGTGATGTAACGCCCCTAAATTTATAATCCATTTTATATTCAAAACCTCTAAATATTGTCCAATTATTATCAATACTGTCAAATCCTTATGAAAATAGAAATAAAGAAATATTGTCTTTTACTCAAATTAAATCTCTTTCTCAAATTAAATCTCTTTCTCATTGAACTATTTCAAATAAATTATACACCATCATTTTCAAAACATACATTCAAGTGTAAAAATAGTTCAAAGAGTAAGAGAGTTATAGAACTAAGGTGCCCTATGGCGTATAAGTTTCAAGGATAATCCCTTGAATACACAAAAAGTGGACATTCAGTTCCAAAACACATTAGTTTCGGAGTTTCAACAAATAACATTAAAGAGCTCTCGTGCTCTAATCAAAATCTCCATTGCCTTGTCACTTGGGCGGAGAGTCACACCATCAAGTCCTAAAAATTTGGTTAGATTTGGGGTAAGTTAGTACCCAGTAAGAATACCATTAACAGAGTGTATAAATGATTGAAATAAATATGATTATACTACGCACATGCCATGATAAAATCCATACTTTTCTCTTTTAAAAATAAATGATGCTCAATGTAAAATATGCCATTTCAAAACATCGTCATCAACAGTAGGGCCGTAAATGCACAATGACGTCCCAAGCAAGAGTCGAAAACTATCACGCCCCAATTTTCATACCCAAATGATAATACAATAATCATGGTTCTTTAAAGTAAAAATGAACGTAAATCTTCATGCTTGCAATACATGATACAAATAATCCTCATGTGATACTACATTCACCTCAAATCAAGATAACATAAACAAATAAATACCCTAATGGGTTTACAAGTTTCCAAGGCTTAGGCCCGGTTACATAAATCGGTTATTCAGACCCATACAAGTATAGCCCTTGGCTTACAAAACAGAGTCACGCAAAATGAGAGCATTGTGCTCCCTTTACACACACTTCCACGCCCTTAGTTAGGCGAAATCACCACATCCTTTCCTGCACAAAAATCCCATAGGGTAAACATAAAACCCAGTAGGAAATTCTTAACAAAGTATATACATTTTATACAAGTCTCAAGAGATGAATGCACATGCCATGCTATGCTCTTTTTGAAGATAAATCACATTTTCATCTTTTGAAAACCATCATGCTCAATCACATTTTCATTGACATTTTCATTGTTCAAAACCATCATGCCCTTTTTGCAATACCATTGTTCAAAACTTAACAATTTAATTCATGGGGCGGTAAATACAACTCTGGTAATCCCTAGGTACGTGTCTGCAAGTAGCCTATGCAAGTACTACCAATTTGTCATTTTTACCGGTATTAACCGGAAGGCTCGACACCTATCTGCGTGGGTTTTTTAGTCTTTCACCTGGGACACTCAGGCCAACTTATCAATTTTATCTACACCACCTTTCAAGACTTATCACCGTATTTACCCCAAAACCATTTCATGAAAACTTGTTTCACGAAATTCTTTTCTCAATGCAGGTTTTCCAATCAAAATTTCAAAGCTTCTCATTATCAAACAAATTGATATGCAAATGTAATGATAATCAATGCAATGCAACATTTCTTCCATGTTCAATTCTTCCACACAACCTTACCATTGTGATCAAAATTCCAATTCCTCTTTCCAATGCCATTTCACAAGATGAATATATTTACACTTATATTTCAATTCATCCAAGGGACAACATATTTTCTACACTTTGAGCATTCTCAACAACTTAGCCATTTCAAGACAATAACAACATTTCTTTGTTTTAGAACAACATTTCCAACATCACAATTCTCATACTTCATGAAACTCATCATTTATTTGAATACAATTACGACTTTTACAAAGCATTCATTTATTTGACGTCCAAGGTAAATATGACCTTTTCTTCCATAGTTTTTCAACATCTTTCAAAAACCCCAATTTCTAGATTTTCTCACCAAAATCATTCCTCTCCAAAATAGTTGAAGAAATCTCATCGAAAACATCATTCATCAATCAATATAGTTCGAAGCCCTCAATTTCTATTTTAAAAGAAACAAAAGTAAACCCACTTTCAAAATCACTTGTCTTCTTGAATCAACAACCAATTTTTAAAAGCTATCAAAGGAGGGTTTCAAAAATCATCTAGATCTTGCAAAGCCCTCGAGAAGTTAACCAACTTTGATGAAGGACTTAGATCTAAATCTCAATGGATTTAAAGAAATCAAAGATCTTGTGAGGTTTTTGGTAGGAAATGTAGAGAGAAGGAAGAGGAAATGTTTTTTGTGAGAGAGAGGTATACAAAAGTGATACAAGTTCAGCCCAAAGAGAGAGGTATACAAAAGTGATACAAGTTCGGCCCTTTTCCCCTGTGCCTAACTCCCGTACCTGTCTTTTTAGCAGTGTGCAAACTGCCATACCTTGAAATCCGCACGTGCGGCTTACCCTCCCGCACGTGCGGCCCTGGTCCTCAGCCTAAATTTTTTTCAGTTCAACTCCCGACACTTCGGACTGACCTCGCACACTTCGGAACAAATGAAACTTAACACCGGAATAAACAGCAAACAAGAACTTTTGAGAAAAACATTCGAACACAACAACCTCAAACAATCAACAAGAGTCCAAGTCGAAACCGACGCTCTAACAAGTGTAAACCCGAAGGTAAACAAAGAGGAACAAGAAACGCGCAACAAAACCGGTCTTCACAAAAACAATACATATATATAGATTTATATACTAAAAATATCTCTACATTTGCCAGCTCTCAATATGGCGGGGCGATGGGCACCTAGAAACATTTTCCCTTCCACATTTGCTGACTCTAAAAACGGCGGGGCCAGTGGACACCCAAAAATATTTTTCCATATTTGTTCGGTGATAAGCTCAAGATAAGGCAACTGGGCACTTTGACTCGCTGCGTGGGTATCAATATGATACTCATTTCGGTTCCAAAACCCGACTTAACTACATGGACTCATACACTGTTTACCCCATTTTAACATTTCCAAATATCCAAGAGATTGTAATAATCATGGGATGAAGTTATGGAATGCGATGCAATGCATGGATTTTTAAACATTTTGATTCGCGTAAGATTCATTCATTGACAAAGATAGAAATTTAACATAGTTCATGACTAAATAAATCTCTAATTTCCATACCATTAGGCATAGTCAAACCCCTCCGTCATAAGGATGAAAGCCAAAACTACTCCAAGCCGATAACCATGTATAGATATACACTAACATCAACTCAATTTCGCATTTCATAATCCAATTGAACAAAATTCCTTCTTTAGAGCAAAATCAAAACTAGGGTTTGTGCAAAATGTAGGGCTTTTCCTTCACTAGCATATTTACAATAAATACTCATCATCAACATCCTATCATCAATAGTTGTTTAAAACCTTTCCAAAAATTTGGGTAAAACCTTATTTTCTATGCATCAGCATCCACTAAATCTACCATTATATCTCATACACATGTATAACTAGAAATTACCATATATACATCTCAAATCAAAGATATACTAAGTTAAAGTACCTTTACCTCGAAGATGGAGACAAGAAGATGAATACCCAAAGAGAACTTCGAAGATAATGTGATTTAATTGGTAAATACATTGATCTTCACTTCCTTTTCACTTCTAGTGCAAGAATTTGGATAGATTTTTAGTAAAAGGAGATGAAATCAAAGGTTTGTGGCTAAGGTTTTTTGGAGAGGGGAGAGAGAGAAGTGGAAAAGAAAAAGTGGGGCCAGAAAGTGATTTTTAATCGATTGAGCCTGAATAGATCGCACGAGTGGTCAAACTTGCATTGAGGGGTGTGAAAGTGAAGATTGCTCGAGAAGTAACTTAATCGCTCGAACGAAAATTTCCTTCTTCTAAAATCTCAGGCTTGCAAAAGAAATACTGGATGTCCCGATTCATCACTTGAGCGGTCCTTTTTTTTTTCCCCCAGAATGGTACAAGTGATAACCAATGTAAATGATCTGTTTGGATCATGAGGTGAGGTGAGAAAAGAAATGATTGTGGTTTCTCATCTGGGTGAGAAAAGAAAAGAAATGATTATGGTTTCTCAACATTATGTTTGGATGAATAAAAGATGTTTGGATAGAGTAAATAAGACAAAAGAAAGAAAAGTGTTTTTATTTTTTTATTTTATCAAAATAACCTTCTATATTAATAAGCATTTTTTTCATAAGGGTAATTTCGATATTTCAGAAAACATTCATTAAACCCAACTCATTTCTCACCAAATCTCACAACTTTTAGTGAGAAACAAAACATAAGTTTGGTGAGTATCCTTTTCTCATAATCTCTCATCATTTTTCACCTATTTAACCATTCAAACAAGTGAAGGGGTTTGTTATTCTCACCATTTCTTTTTCTTTTTTCACCAAAGCCTTCCATCCAAATGGAGTTTTGATACAACATTTTACAAATTTGGTTTTAACCATTCATTAACAATTTGAAAGTTATTTTAATTAAGGGATAACAAGGCTCAATTCAATTAGAGATAATGAGTTCTAAATATTTTTTGCAAAACTACAATAAAAATAAATATTTACGGCTTCATGTTTACGGTACGCATCTGTAGACGTCCCCGAACGTCCCGGGAGAAATCCCGTTTTGTTCGTTGGGCTTACTACAGTTTGGACTCAATGTCACGGTCCTGTATCTAATCTCGCGGAGTGCAATGCAAGACCAATGAATCATCAAAGAGTCCAAATCCAGCAAATCGTTTTGAAAAACTGATTTTTAGAAAGAAGTGCCAAACATGGACTACTTTGCTAGATACAGAGTCGCCACCTAAATATTTTATTTTGGGGGAATTTAAGAAACCCTGACTCGTGCCTAAGGCCACGTGCCCGTCATCACCAAAGTTGCCTCGGCTCGGGAACTTGGGTACGATTGGGGAAGGTCACTTCGTGAGCACTCCCGCTCGCCCGATTAAAGATCGGCCTCTACTAACCATGATATCGAGATTTGAAAACATTATGTGCTCTTATTCCAGTTATTAGCCTAGAATTACTATGTGATGCACACAACATACAAGTATAGACTGGATCGTTTGAGTTGGAACAAAACATTTCATGTTTGTTTATTTGAAAGATGGTTTGATGGTGTTACTCGCAAGTAGGCTAAGACGTGGATTTGCCACCCTCAAGTGGGCTTAAGAAAACATGATTTTGCCACTCTCAAGTGAGCTTAAAACTCTCAATTGGTGAATTGTTCCAATTCAAATAACCCAACCTTCATCCATAGGCATTCAGGTAGTTATATCACATAAGCAAATAGCCTCATGATAAGCATGCTATCATGGCAGTCACTCACACGCATACAAGGATGCTAAAGCATAAATACTTACCGAGTACTCCAAGCCAAAAAAAGAAGCTAATTAGAAATCATGCATGAATCCTAACTATTCTGAAATGCCTAATTCAACACATGCAAAAATGCAACTAAGATAGGCTCGGCTATTCTAAATGGCATATGAAATGCAACAACTGATACACGTATTCAACTCAGAATTGAAATACAATGCAGTTAGTATGATGCACCGAGCCTGGTGCATGCAAGACAGATAAATGGATGCAAACATGCGAGCATAAGTATGCTAATTGAAACGTGCCCTAAACTAACCATCATAAGCTGGTAAATAAAAGGGAGAAAGATGTGGGGTTGGAAGGCATGCATCACACACACATGCACACTTATTACAACATTGCCCTCCTCGAAGGGTCCGAATGAATAGTACATAATAAACTAGCTAATCTAAGCTAATTAAACCAATTATTACACAACATTAATTAATTAACGAATTAACTAAGTAAGGAAACTAGCATGCAAATTAAACAAAATGGACTGCCTCAGCTCTGTTTCGAATGATAGGGATGCATGCATGCTCAAGTCGCCTTGTCGGGAATCCATCGCGATGCCCCGATTTGCCTCTGTTTGCAACTGGTCCCAAAACACTATACAAAGCTCCAGAAGGCTGCTAACCAGTTTTTGCTGCTAGTTTCCGGTTTGCTGCAACAGAGAGCGAGAAAGGGGCATGGCAAAGTATTTTCAACATATGTGTGCATGACCACTCTCCCCATTATTGCACAAGCTCTAGAGAGTGTAGTCCTCGATCCTCGTGCCACCAATCACGCATCTCGATGCATATGGCCGAGGAGTCGGATTGCACGACTTAATGGGACATAAATGCACATATAAGCAACTAAAACCAACAACTCCATCATGGATGGTCAAGAGTGTCAGTGACCGGGAATCGAGGCACGTTTGATCACTTGGAGTATGAAACATTCCTCGTTTCCCGTGTTTGGACTAAACCCTACTCCAAACACAATGTAACAAATAGAATGGCATGGCATGTACAAAATGCAACTCTAGTATGCAATCCTAAATGTAATGAGACTAAGTGATGTAAACATGCAAAGGATGACATGCAAGCATGCAAATGGCATACACAATGCTATGAACTAATCAATGGCATACTCAATGCACATGGATTATATGGCATGCATACACAATGCACTAACATACGCGATGTTATGAACGAGGCATACTCAATGCAATGATCGAACATGCAACAACATGGGTTATATGGCATACACAATGCAAGATGGACTTAAACCAAGATGGATGGGCCTCGGCCACACCCAAATCAGTGGCCAAACATGATTAAAACAAAGCAACAACACACATGCAAACATGCACAAATGCAAGGGACCAAACCTAAGGCACAAAGTGCAACTCCACCAAAGCACGGTAAGCATGAAATATGGCATACAATCACATATTTTCTAGCTCTAAAATGACATGCAAGATGGTCCCGAATCATGCAGACACCTCACACAATGCATGCTAGATGGCCCAAATACCTAAACTAGTGAAGTGGATTACACTATAGGCATGCAAAGCAATACTCAAATGGCCAAACCAGCCCCAAACAGTCCCTATGCAGGCCAAACAGTAGCAAATATGGACTAAAATGATGGCTTGCAAAGCATGGAAATGAAGCTCATGCAATGGTCCAAAAATGAGGTATTCATGCATAACTCTTAAACACATTTAAAGAGTGGAAAACATGGGAATATGGCATACATATAAGCTCTGAAATATGATTCACAATGATGCCAAAACATGGAAACACCTCAAAATACGCATGCAATAGGCTTCAAAGCGCAAAGCTAGGCAAGGGTATTGAACTACAACCATGCATAGAAAACATCATTCAACCATGAGGCCCAAAAATAGAGCTAAGGCAGTCCAAAACATGCATAAAATCAGTTTAAGGAATGGCCAAAAAGTGCTAGAATCAAAGGCCAAAATTGCATGCAATGTAAGCTAGTAAAGAGGATTTGCACTACAAGCATGTGAGGCAATCAAGAGGCCACTAAACCAGAAAAATTTAGAGGTATGACATGCCAAATAAATCCCAAAAACCCACTGAAACAT
Organism: Camellia sinensis; assembly: GCF_004153795.1. Taxonomy (NCBI): domain Eukaryota; kingdom Viridiplantae; phylum Streptophyta; class Magnoliopsida; order Ericales; family Theaceae; genus Camellia; species Camellia sinensis. Next base: position 151,359 of record NW_021025324.1, on the reverse strand, counting down.
GGTTAATGCATGCAAGAATGAGATGCTCCTTTGATATGCTATGAAGAGGGTTATTCTATACATGCAAGATGGACATCCAATATGGAAAAACAAGCTCTAGACAGAGCCTATGCAGGTCCTAAAACTCATCAAAAATGGCCTGAAACATGGCTTGGAAGCATGCAAATAAGGGCTCCTTTGTAAGGCCAAAAATGCTAGCAAACAAAACAAGGAGAGAGAGGGTCACCCCTCTCTGATTTTGGTACTCAAAACAGCATGCTAGCCACTAAAAATCCACTGGATTTCAGTGGCTAAAAGGCCAAACAAAGGCCAACACAAATGCTCTAAGGCATGGCTCAAAACAAGGTAAAATGAAGCATGCAAGGGGGTAGATGACCCCCAAGAGAAAAATGATCTTAAAGAAACATGTTAAGGGCCTCAAAATAATACTTTTTTTGGTTGACAACAAAGCTCAAATATGCACGCAAAAAAGGCGAAGAGATGGATCAAAATGAAGCTTAAAAGAGGGAAAGGTAAGTTACACTTGAAGCTCAGCAAAACCAGCAAATTTTGGCCCAAGAACCAAACCTTTAACCTTTGAAAATGACCTCCAAGGAGCTCCAAGCAATGGTGGAAGGGTTAGGCTATGAGGTGGTGTGCAAAGGTGCAAGAACAATACCCTTTTTGAGCTAGGATGTAGAGATATAAAGGGAGAAGTCTTGTATGCCTTAGACAAAATTTTTTTTGAACCCCCTACAAGGAAGGGGAGCCCTTCCTTTATAGACAAGAGTGACTAAAGGTTCTCCTAGAAGCTTAAAACCAAGGGCAAACATCCTCCACACATGTGTATGAAGGATGCAGTCTGTGCCTCCCGACTGGCACAGCTGGAATCAACTCACTGAGACAGAACTGATAGGAGCTGGCCGACCAGGGTCAAAAGGTTCAAGTGGTCGGCAGCCTCCCAGGGTGGTCTCCACATGAAATGCATGCAAGTGGTATGGTGGGAGGCCAGTAAATATGGCCCAAAAACCAAGGAGACCAGCTTCCTGTCAAGAAAATTGGCCAGCAAAGAGAAAGGTGGTCTCCAAGGAGAAAAGGTGGTCTCCCACCCTTGTACCACCTTCCAAATAATGAAAATAGGGTCCATGCCAAAAATGAATCAAGACGGATGCAAAACGAGGGTTCGGGGGCCAAAACGCGCAGCCAGGTGCCCTAAAAACTGATTGTTAAGCATCGAAAGTGGCGTGCGACCACGAAGGTGGTCTCCTGGGCCACAGTGTCCCTCTAGAGAGAGGAAACAAGGTGTGTGCCAAAAATCGGAGCAAACGGAGAAAGTTAAGCGGTCTCGAACCGAGGCGCATGGCCGACGACTCCGAAAACCAGAAACTGGTCTCCAAACGGGAACAGTGGTCTATAACCACGAAAAGTAGCCTACGGCCACTGAGAGATGGTCTACGAGACCTCTCCCTCCCTCCAAGAAGAGAAAGCAAGACCTGGTCCGCAAATCGAGACAAAGCATAAAAGGGTCCCGAGGTCCGGGGGTAAGGCTCTCAGCCGAAACTCCGAAACCTCGAAACGAGCACAACATGCGCAATCACTGAGCGCTCAATTGATGACGTCTGAGTCTTAAGGTCGGTCAAAAATGGGGTGTCTACAGCATCAAATGCATGTACATGCATGCACTCTATTTACTATATTTGTTGTCTTTTTTCCAACAACAACAGAGATGAGGCTATGAATCCTCTTTCTCAAATATCTAGTCCTATGTTTCAATTCACTCTTAAATATGAGAAATATTACATCATCAATGATCAAATAAGAAAGTCAACAAAGCCTACTTGGCTCAAACACAACAATTACTCCACTACTACCTACACACAAGAACCCCGCAATGGAGAAGAAATAAGCACCATTACAAAATGTATCAAACTCCTCTCTATAGGAGTTGAACTTGAGACCTCACATCAGAATTGGTGTTACACAGCCACTAGGCCAAATGCCCTGGTTATGTTTCAATTCACTCGTCGTTATTGAAATACGTGAAAGTTTTGAAATTAATTTTTTTTTTAAAATATGATAAAAAAAAAGATTTGATTAAATTGGGACACAAAGAGAGTGTTGGAATATGGTAACTTTAATGTGAAATTAAAGTAGACCCCAACCATCGATTGAGGTGGGATCAAATGGGTTTAGATTCTTTGTTACAAGATCTTTACACTGCAAAAAGAATGACCAAAAACCATTGAGAATTGAATGAGAAATTGTCTCATAAAGTTAGCCTCATGAATGAGGTATTGGGAATAATAGTGTATAACTACTTATCCCAATTGATTGTAGAAGAAAGTATTGATGAGTATTTAAATCTCAATTTTTTTATAAGGGCTTGAGCCCTTTAGGGCATCCAAATTTTTCAAAGGACAGAGGTTATAGACGCTTCAAGGATGCTTCAAGGATGGGCTTGGGCCAAAACTATTGTCCAAGTTTGTTGTGCAAAAATTACCACATGTGCGCGTCACCGGCCCGCTGAGTCTGGGTCTGGGTCCGTGTGTCGTGGATCGTGGATCTTGCATCTTGAGGTTTGTTGGCATAGGTTAGGTTTGGGTAGGGACGAATTGGTGGCCCATTAACCTAATCTTTTTGGACTAGGTCTTTTGGTGACTGCAGATATATACACATGTGTATATAGAGTGTGTAACTTACACACTCATGTCCCATTAGTTTTGGTGCATTACTCCATCAGTTTTGCCGGAGCAATTAGGAAATTTTGGTTGCATTTATTGCCAGCCTTCATGGCTGGGAGGCTTCTCATTTCTTCCCCCACTGTGTATAAAAAGAGACTTACTTCTTTGGTTTTAGGTATAGAAATTCTTTGCTCTCAATTGATAGTCAATTTGCCATAATATATGCTTCTTGTATGAGAGAGTGCTACCATTGTTAGTTCACCAAAGCTAAACATAAGGTGATTCTGCATTAGAGAGTTCTAAACCTTCGTATCTTGGGAGACAGACACCGACATACCTCCAGTACCCACGATGAGGTGGCGAATCTATTTTAAGGACACCATGGTATCACAAGGCTTCGGTTTACTTCCTTTCACTATTTTATTTCAGTAATTTATGTTGTTGAATGTTTTTGTTCATAAAGTTGTATGATGTAGTTCTATGATTTCTTATTATGTAATTTCAATTTAGTTAACTATGAATCTATTTATTTTTATTTAAATACACAATTTGTACAACAGAAAGAGATTGTGGAACAAGGTGTCCTCGACATAGTAGTAGTTAGCCATCATCTTTTACTTTTAGCTTTGAGTCAGTCTATCTATTGTAGTAGAATTTCAAATAATTCATTCATGAAACTAGGATAAAATAACATGGAATACCTATTGTATACACCCCATTTTGACCGACCATTAAAACTTAGACGCTTGAAATGCTTCCCAATGATGAAAGGTGTGATAATTTCAACCTTTGAAGTGCTTGAAATTGTTAGAGTTGTTGTATTATCATTTTTGTGCCAAAAACTAATTTTTGTCAAAATTACCTTTCATGGTTCGTTTTGAGGGCCTATTTTCACATAGAAAAAAAATGGAATTTACACAAAATTGTATCCCTTTGAATTAGCTTTCCAATGTCACTTGATTCACCTCAATCTAATATCGAATGAGAAAGTTATGCCTAAAATATGAAAGTCTGACAGAGTTGTGTGGCCGCACAATCTTCATCTATGGCCGCACCTCTAATTTTTAGCATTTTTTGGTTATACGGTTGCACCTCCTTTGTGTGGTTGCACAACTGCTCTAGTACTTTGTACTTCCTATTATAATGGAATTATATTTGACTCTTTGATTATCTTGATGGAGAACCTTCTTAGTCAATATTTGAGCCTTGGTTAAGGTGTTACTATAGTGGTTGGGCAAGATTAGATTAAAAACTCCAAATTCGAATAGTTATTATTGAGTAGTCATCACTCTTTATCATTTTATCTCTCCACAGTTTGAATCTTGATGTAAGGCTAGAACCATTGGAAAGTTTACGTTCGAGGCTTCAATGTGGACACAAGAACGACCCTAATCGGAGTCCGGACGAGAGAGTTATACCTGTTTGAAGTTTGCGAATCTGTGTTGTGTATATAGTACGCTCAAGCGTAACTTTCACTGCTCGAGCGGACTATAGACCCTTCCAACTCTGTTTTTCAAAATTGTTTGAGATACTAAAAGCCTCGATTCACCGCTCGAGCAAACTGTTCAAAATCATATTATTAAAAGTCACTTTTTGGGTCAAATCTCTTAACTTTTCACTCTATTTTCTCTCTCCTTCCGCAATTCTTGAGTTTTCAAGCTTTTTAGCCTTGATTTCATCTATTTATATACATCTTTGGCCCCTAGTTCCATATACCAAAACATAGAGCTCGACGAGGGCTTCCATTTAGTCCGAGTGGATCATGTTTTCATTAAAGTTGGATTTTTGGGCTTCTTCTCTTCATTGCATGAGGTAGGGATTTCTCTGCTCCTTTTCAATACCTCATCTATAGATAGATATGTGGTAGATTTTATTGCATAAACATCATATCCATTATGGATTTCTTTGAAAGTTATAAAAGGGAATCTAGGGTTTGATATTTGTGAATGAGATTGTTAAATTGATTGTTGTTTGGGTTAATTAGGGAGAAGTCTAACATGTTTATTTTAAAAACAAAACGGAGAGAAAAAGTCCTAATTTAATATTTTGACTTGGTGAATTAAAAAAAGGGGCAAAGTTGAATAATATTTGTATTTTGTTAATATGGATAATGTAAATGTGTTAATAACTAAAAGGAAGAATTACCTATGGCATTGGAATTATTTTGGATTGATCATATTAAGTTGAGTTAGGTTGTGGCTTTGATATCCATGGATTTAGTTTTGTAAAATGAAAAGAATGGATTTTGGATAAAGATTGGAGTATGTTAACTTGGAAAATAAGAGAATTGATTTTCGAAAAAAGGAAGGAAATCATAACACTTTGTGAATTTTAGAAATGAACATGAGGTTGGATTATCAACACTTTATTTATTATCTGTTGTTGTTGGACTCAAAGTCTCATGAGAATTGGAGTATGATATTACGTGTATTAAATACAAGTGTTTGGAGGTTTTGTCCTTGGTCATCAGTGGAGGATGACACTGTCGTGTTGAATAGATTATGTGTATGTATTATACTTGTGTTATTTATGTTTTTAACATGTTGTGATGATTGGTAACATGTACTGCGCTGAGAATGAGAGGTATCATTACCTTCTAGCTAGCGCCTGGAGAATTGGCTACACTTAGAATAAGAGGTACAAGTACCTTCCAGTTAGTGCCTGGAGAACTTGGTATAGGTACCATTACCTTCTAGCTGGTGTCTAGTAAATTGGCATTTCATTATGAAAAGGCATATCCTTGGCTTACAGTGCTTAAGGTAGGTAGAGTAGAGCTTATTTATCATTATTTATCATTATTGCTATCTCTGAAATTGTTTATAATAATGATTTGGTAATGTTACCCGAGTAATAAAAAGTGGGGCGTGACAACTTGGTATTAGAACGAGCCGAGTTTGAATACTTTGGGCTCGTGGGAAGTGGTTTTTACCACAATGGGTTTGCTATGTGTGGTGAGGATGTTGCATATAGTTAGGATAAGTGTTAGGACTTATATATTGCATTTATGTGAGCATGGGATTAAGTTCCTCGGATAGTACTTATCACCGGTGAACTTGCTTTAAGGCCTTATTGGAAACACGCCTGATCAACGTGGTTTCTGATAGGAATTCCTTGAGAGTTTCGGGATGAGTGACTATCTTTGTGGACTTGATTCGATTTTGTGTTTAGGTGTTTAATTGTTTATATGTTATAGAAATGTGTGTTTCGGGGCTAAGTGTGTCTCGTAAATTAAGGGTGGTGAGTGTGTTCCTTGAGGAAGGCTATTGTGTTGTGCACTATGTTTGGTTTTATTTTTGGGTTTTAAAGGATGTCTACACAAGGGAATAGAGGACGAATGGGTAGTAGGAGTGCCGGTGGGGGCACAACGGTTCCTTTAGCACCTGCCATTCCAACATCGGTTGTCGGCGAGGAAGTTGCACGCGAGATTGTGAGAGCGCGGCATGATGTTTAAGTTAGGTTATATTTGCAGCACGTTTAAGTTAGTTTATTCTTGATATTATCATGCATTAGCCCAGTTTAATCATTTATAATGTTTATCATATTTAGCCTTATGTGTTAGTTGCTTTGTTTGTATTAAATCATGTTAGTAGCCATTAAACTAGGCTTAGGATTGCATTGTATGTGCTTAGTTACAAGTGCTTGAAGTAGGATTCGGGTAAGTCTTCTTGTCCTTCATAGCATATATGCTTGTTTGGTTGCATTGCTTTTCCATAAGTTCATGCGTTTTTCGTGGAGAATTGTTTGTTTTGGATGTTTTATAAACATTATTTATTTTCGGGTAAGTTTATGGCCATGAATCATAAAAATCAATTTTTGTTGGAAAAACTATTATTTCAAAAAGATGGCTTTATTCTTTAATCTAAAATAAATGATATTTATCTTTTATTCAAATCACATAGTTTTAGCTTAGTAAAGGTTTTAGGGTCTAATAATGGATTGTTTGAAATAATTAATCACTAATATTATAAAATAAAAAATTAGTAGAGATCAATCTTCAAATTGGACAAAAGGTGTGCCTTCATTCAGGGACCTTCCCCTTTTATACCTTAGCTCCCGAACCCGAAATTCTTTGGTTAAGACGGATCGGATCTTTTATAAAAGTTTCTTAATTCCCTATAAAATTAAGTGGCAACTCTATTAATGTGGGACAAAAATGTTTGGGAGCTCTAAACTATGAGCTCTAGGGGGTAGGCCCCACTCATTGATGTGATGTTTTGGCCTTAGTGTTTTTTTCATTGATGTGATGTTTTGACCTTAGATTTTTTTTTTTTTTTGAATTTTCACCTCATTAGTGCTCAATTAGAGCTTCGAAATTAGAAGGATGAATCATTGTTGTAATGTGAGATAAAGCAAGTTGGTATAAAAATGGACCTTAGACTTGAAAAAGGCATGACGTCCATACCTATCTAATTCATTCAAAATTAAAAAAAAAAAATAGTAATTGCACAATAAAATGGGTTCCTTCTGTTTGAAAAATATTTTTAGTTAATTTACTCAAATGCAATAAAATGCAACAAACATTTTGGAAAAATATTTTTCATCGAAATAAATGGATTGTAAATTTCCAAATTACATAATTGCACAAGGCAAGCCGTCTGAACCTTTCAATCCAACAAAGTGGTAACTATAAAATGTACCATTATCATACATTAACACAACACAAGATCAATGATATTATCATGAATTTATGATTTGGGTACAAACTTGGTGGCATAGACCCAAGCATTGTTAGCCACAGGATTGTCAAAGTGGTCCAATAGGTTCTCAAGTGGGCCTTTACCAGTGATAATAGCTTGGGATATAGGAGAGGGGATGTTTTTAACTTCCAAGTTTAAAGTTGCACCAAACGGGATTATAGTAGTTATTTGTTTATATTTTTGGTAAATAAGGTAGAGGATGCCAATGCACTTTGCATTGCCTAGTTGATTCATTTCATAACCAAACTTTCAGGTTCAATGAAGAAATTAACAACTAGATTAGCAGATTTACCTCAAGAGCACTGTTCCTGGATTTTTGGCTGTTTTGATTAGTATTGGTATAAAAATTGTGTAATGTTAAATGGATTTTTGGTTTGTCAAATTAGTTTGCTTATTGGGAATGAGTTCTTCTGTTTCATTTGAACATTTCTTGGTTGTTCATTGTGAAATGGATTTTTTTGTTCTTAATTTTAGTGATTTTTAGTTATGTTTTTTATGATTGTGATTTTGTTTTGTAGGGCTTGTTGTGCTTAATCCTTAGTTATTTTTAGATGGGTTATGTTATGAATCTGATTATGTTATGATTTTGATTCATTGTTATGTTTTTTATTTTTGATTCTGTTATGATTTTGATTATGTTATGTTCATTTGTGTGATCATGAACTGTTATGTTCATTCTTTTATGCTCATTTTGAGTATGTTATTGTCGTTGGTGTTATTTCCGTTGTGATCATTTAAATTTAATCCCTGATTCGTATAGTTTAATGAGGATAACTTGTTTTTTTAGATGTCAAGTTCAAGTGTCAATGGCAGTAGCTTAGATCAGTTGACATACTTGAACAAAAATTGTCCTAGATGTAACAAAAAGGCCAATATTTGAATTTCTGAGACCGATCGAAACAAAAACAAGTTATTCTACTCTTGTAATGATTGTGGTAGTTTTATCGAATGGTGCTTGCCTATGAATTCACAATCTAGAGGTCATGGAATTCCAAGACAAGTAGAAGGAGAATTGCCAACTGGCGTCAAACAACTTTGATGTATGACTGAACAACTTCGAGCTATGACCGAACAGCAAAGATGTATAGCGGAACAACTTCGAATTCAGAGTGCAAAGATGCAAAAAATGGAATTTCTGTTGTTTGTGTTGCTTGTAATTGGTGCCTTAATACTTATGATGTAATATATATATATATATATGCAAGTTAGAAGTAGAGATAGAAGTGGAAGTAGAGTGAACACTATTGTATGATACTATGATGTTTTATAGTGAATTATGTTTTGTTGTGTTTTTACATGAATAACAGACTAGTGTTCATGATGAGGATAATACGATATATAAGCTTGAGCTTTAGCTTGACCTTCAAATTGAAGCACCTTAGCAGCTTATATTTTTTCTTTTTTCCCCATCTTTCCAATGAACTTTAGTGAGTGTTGTGGTTCCATCTAAGTTTGGGTTTTCACTGTGTTCTTTGATTTATGGTAGAACTGAATTAAATCATTCATAATTTCCCTTCAGTATGACACCTTATTCTCCTAATTCTATGGAGAGACCTCTTTTTGCTCCTTGCTGGAATGATTATTTTTTAACTTTGTGGAGTTTTTACCATTCACTAATTTTTTTTCCCTATAATAATTCTTCCTTGTTTAATCCTTCTTCTGCGTTATTTTTATTTCAAATCACTGTTTCTATTTCAAATCCTGACATAGTCATGGTTGGTTTATTATCCATATATAAAGTCTGTTAAATGTCCATACAAGAATTATTCTATATTTTGGATGTTCTACAATAAGTTCATAATATCACAGAACACAGAACTTTACTCATAAATCTGCACTTAATTTGGAACACAGAACACATGTACATAAAATGTGTTTTGAGAAACACATTTATAAGATTGTTGAACACAGAATGTCTGTTTGACTCGCCATTGCAAGAGAGATAACCCATAAATGAAAGAACAATAATAATATGTACAGACATATCAGAGAGATTGATCAATGTATGTATGTATGTATGAAAATGAGAGAGAGAGAGAGAGAGAGAGAGAGAGAGAGAGAGAGAATGAGAGGTTTTGGAGTACATTACTCGTAAAGCTATGATTAGAACACTTAATAGTTACATAGACAAATATTAGATAGAAAATGTGAAAATTTCATTACCGAAAGACTTAGTTTAACACACATGCTACATAATTATGGAGAACCTAATATAATTTAGTACAAAACATAGACACGTAATTAGCGCTTAAATTGGCAATCTCAGAGTCCGAATAATCTGAAAGCCTAGGATTAGAGACAAGTGCAGGATCCTCCACGATAGCCTTGATAGACGCAGCATTTGGTTTTGTTTCGTTCTTCTGGGCATCCTTCTTAATTATATATAGTTGCATATAACGGGCTAACCTACGGCGCAGTTGAGAAATCTCACATTGTAGTCTTTCACATAGTCGATCAACATTATTAGGATCTTCCTTTTGGATCTCAATAGAGCGTGCTTGTGGTACCTTAAGTCGATTTTCCCGACTTAAGGTTTCCATTTGTACTCACTTTATAAATAGTGCGGGCCACTTGAGAAGAGCAGCGTCAGCTAAACCATATCCTATTTGATTGTCAGATGGATCCATACATGAACCTCCTTGAATTGGATAATACTTGAGCATCATAAAATGTCGCTTCCCAAACCTATCACGATAACCACAAGCATAATCTAAAAAAGGTTCTGTTGTTTCGTCTTCAGCATCACCACGTCCTCTTCCCCTTACCCTTCGTCCTCGTGAACTCTCACCTCTTTCGCAAGTTCCTACCACCTCTGCGATTTGCACTCCCTCCCATGAATTGTGTAGCCATGTGATTTTTTTTAAAGAAATCAAAGATAATAAAGGAGGGCAAACTGAGTTGTAAGGGTGTGCTTTGACCTTCACTCCTTTATATAGTTGTTTATGAACGTCATTGCCATGTGCTCGTATTCATGTCACTTAGAAATGATGACATGGTACATATTCCATATTCCAACACGACGATGAGAAATACACTATAAGGAAAAAAACAAAGAAAATAAATGCCTCTGCATAAAAGTCACATGACATGACAATCCCACATATACCAACAAGAGATGAGTTATCACTGTAAGGAAAAACAAAGAAAAGAAAAGCCGTTGCACAAAGTCACATGACATGGCAAGCCATCTGCATATACCAACAACAAACGAGTTGTCACTGTAAGGAAAAAATAAAGAAAATTAATGCCTCTGCTCAAAGTCACTGTTGCCATGTGACTTTGTGAATATAACAAAAATGGAGAGGGTGTTAGAAAGACAACTATAATTTCGAGAAACATAACTGACTCGCATCTTCGATGTGACTACTCATTGTACCAAAGAAACACAACTCTGTCCAAAGTTACAATAGCCATGTCAATGGAGCATGTCATTGTGGAATGAGGGGTATCTGAAATGCCACTACAACTAGTTTGATTATTTATTAAGTCTGTTAAAGTCACTGCATCATTGAGTCATGTGGACGGATAACTGCATGACTTGACAAGTCAATGCACGTGGACAAGTCACGAACCACTATAACATTTATCTTATACCCTTCTTCATTTGATTTTATGACTGGATTTATAATTTCTTGGAAACACTATTTTTTGACCGCGATATCATCACATCGAAGTGACTACTCACTGTATGAAAAAAGCAAGCATGTGTACGAAGTTCACTGTGCCTATGTGAACTTAACCAATTCGTGGGAGGATGAATTTATTAAGTCTGTTATAAGTCACTGCATCAGTGAGTCATTTTGACGGATCCATGCACGACTAGACAAGTCACTGCATGTTGACAAGTCACGAACCATTATAGTTTTTTTTATCTTCTAACCTCCTCTGTTTGATTTTACAATTGAATTTATAATTTCTTGCAAACACCATTTTTTGCTTGCGATATCATCACCTCGAAGTGACTACTCACTGTAGCAAAAAGCACGTAGGCGTTCGGCGATTACTATGCCCATGTGAACTTGACCAACTCATACGGGGATGAATTTATTAAGTTTGTTAAAAGTCATTGCATCATTGAGTAATTTTGCACGACTTGACAAGTCATTGCATGTTGACAAGTCAGGAACCATTATAGCACATTATCTTTCCAAATATTACAATTGAAATTTGAATTTGAGTACAGTTTGACTTTATATTGTGTAACAAATCCAGTAGTTGTCTAGTATTCAAATATCGTGAACAAGTTAAATATTTCATATCGCTTGATGCCATATCGTATCGGCTTGATGCTGATTAATCAATAATGAGATCTCCTCTAGTAAATGAGTCATAGACCTGTACAAGTTTTCATATATGAAATCGATATCCAATAACAAAGAAATTCACTAAATGGCATACATATGTTGACAATGGAAGAATACAAACTACAACAATATCACGAGTATACAAACTTCAAAAAGTCACCAACAACAATTTCGAAGGGTTACATCAAATGAATACGTTAAAATAATATCACAAGTGTGTGTTCTTTCACAATAACCCCTCATCTGAATTATCGTAACCATGACATCTCCTCTGCATGTCTATAAATAACAGTACCCCGACTGTGATCATTTTCCAACCCATCTGAATAGTTAAGCCATCTATTTAATTTAATTTTCATGTATATGAGAAATGTCTTCAAGGGGTGCAGGCAGTTCACGCCGTCAAAGCCTTCCAAAAGTGTGGTTACTACCTCCAATTAGTTATGACTACATGATTGAAAAATACTCCAGCCCAAGGATTATTACGCTGGTATTCGGGTAGAATGGGCATCCAGGGTAACGGAGCAAGATAGCTTGTTTAATGATCTACGTAACTTAGGGGCATTGGTACCTCATCGTCATTCATTGAACATGCTTAGACGAAATGTGGGTGACTATGAGCAAGCAGTTACCAGAATTAAAAAGGAGAACAACAAAATGTTGTTGCGGAGATGTCGACATTTCATGCTTCAACTAGCCACTGAAATGGCGGGAGCAAGCAACAGAGAATTGACTATGACAGAGCGAAATAATGTCTTAGACAATGAAAAATATCTCTCTGACTACTACATGTTAGATGAGGAATGATAAATCAAACATGTATGTGGTCTTTTTCAATATGTGTGTATGTCGTATCGGGTCTATGTTGTTGGTGTGTAAGGCACTGTTGTTGTTCAACTACGTTGTTAAACATCTATTGCACTATGTGTTACTATTTTATAAAGCTTAAGTTTATGAAAAGTCTACATTTATATGTGCACACATGTAAACATGACCTGCACATTTCTCTTTGCATTGGTAACTCGTGGATAGCCATTACAGTGTATCTTATATCTTTTCGTCATACATCCAACCAGGTTCATTCATTATCATCATTATTAATTAGTATGACAATGGTATATTCTTTTTTGAAATAATGTTCCATAATCAATTTTAGGGAAGCAAAAATAAAATGTTTACATTATATCGAGCAAACGTATGAGCTGTGTTGAATAGCCACATATCCCATGAAAGTATAGACCAATTTAATCTATAAATTATGGATGTAAATCAGAAAATAAAATGATAAACAGTTACAAGGGGCATTAGAAAGGGCATATGCCATATGATGATCTTTATAATAATGCAAGACAATTAATGTTGTGCATTTTAAGTGAAACCATTAGACAAGTCGTAATTGGAAACAATATAGGCAGTTCGTTTGACATTGTAAATTCTCTTTTTATTGATAACTCGTGGGTAAGCATTACAAAGCCATTGCAAAAGAAATTGTTTGGTCATACATAGAAACAATTTCATTCATCACCATCATTATCTGACATCTCAATGTCAGATTGATACATAGCATCCATGCTCGAAGAGAAATATTGTTTCGCATCATCCATTAACCCATCTTCGGCACGCTCATTTGCGGTTTTTCAAAGTTCAGACCTTTGCAAACGTTTGGTCATGTGATTAACTTCGTCATGAATACGATGCAATGCCTTTTGCTATAACTGTGGAGTGTCAATTGGCATACGCATGGCTAATCGTCGAGGAAATTTAATATGAACTTCACGACATTGCTCAACAAGAACGCTTGCTCGAGTTATACGAAATTCCCACTCAGCTGTCATGGTATTGACGGTGTGATGTGAGTATTGCAAATTTGGATTTAATGGGTATTTGAATTCATCTCCATCTACAACCCAATGGCGACCCATTGCTGAAGATAGATCAACCATCGTATATCTCACGATGATATCTCTCAGTTTTTCTATAAACAAGTAGGTTTGGTATGGTGTGATACTTATAGTAGTTATTGGGAAAAGTAGTTCCAACATACAGAATATATAAAATGGAGATGGATGCAATTACTCATGTCTTCGCAATCCGACATGCTGACAATGACTTGTTGTTAGAGTAAACTACACATGAGAGTTGTATGTTTTAAATTGTTGTAAGAGCATTGTCATGTCAACCTTTACGACGTGAAAAAATGTGCATCAACTTTATACGAGTTGTCACTTCCACATGAAGTGATTGGTCATTCTATATTAGAGGGTTTGAACCAGATAAGTTTCACGTGATTGCTGTGTTTTAAAAGTTATTTTAAGAGCATTGTCATGTCAACCTTTATGACTTGGAAAATCGTGCTTCAACATTATAGGAGTTGTCAATTTGACAGATTTCAAATCCACACAGTTTAAAAGGGCTTTTAGCATATTTGAAATCCACTACTCAAACTTTTCAGAAGAACTATGGATTTACCAATATATACTAAATTTCAGAGAAATGACTGAAATGATAAAATGGCCTTCCCTCACGTAACGAATTTTTTTAAAAAAATAGAAAAATAGTTTACCACCTAACAAAATGTGGCAACACATTGAATATTATATGTAGGTGAGTTTGACATTATATATGTGGATGACAATATATTTGGTGCTACTAATGAAACTTGAAGTAAGTGTATGCAAGGTGAGTTTGAGATAAGCATGATGGGGGAGCTAAATTATTTCCTTAGGCTTCAAATCAAACAATGTAGGAAGGGATTTACATCAATCAAGTTAAGTACATAAAAGAATTAGTCAAAAAGTTTGGTATGTATGATTAAAAAAAAGATGGAACACCTATGAGCACATCAATTAAGCTACACAAGGATAAAAAATCAATTGAAATTCAGAGCAGATCAATTAGGCTACCTATGAGCACGTCAATTGGAGGACTTTGATTTGCATTATGATCACATCCCTATTAAATGTGATAATACTATTGGCATCAACCTAAGCAAAAATCCGATTCAACACTCATGAACAAAACATGTTGAAATTTGACACAAGTTTTTAAGAGATCATGTTCAAAAAGGATATTATTCTTGAATTAATAAACACCGACAATCAATTGGTGGATTTTTTCACAAAACCCCTAAGCGAGGATCACTTTATTTTTATTCGTAATGTCGAATTCTACGTATAAGGTTTTGTTGTGAATGTGAAACTCGAATTTTTCTGAAAATGATGTATGTGTATTGTTACATTGATATGGAAACATCCATATCAGTTAAATGATATCAAGTCTCTCATACATTTATATTGCATAACAGTTTGGTGTTATCAACATTGTAGCATTTTCCTCTCTATCTGTTAATCTCTTCTGCATCTTTAAATTAGTATGAATTTGCATATACTTTTTTACTTGTATAATGTCTTAAAACCTCATCATCCTCTGTAGCCCTAGATAGCCCTTCCATCTTTTTTACTTGATTTGCATTATGATCACATCCCTATTAAATGTGATAATACTAGTGCCATCAACTTAAGCAAAAATCCGGTTTAACACTCATGAACAAAACATATTGAAATTTGACACCACTTTTTAAGAGATCATGTTCACAAAGGGATATCAATTTAGAAACACTGACAATCAATTGGTGGATATTTTCACAAAACCCCTAAGCGAGTATCGCTTTAATTTTATTCGTGGTGAAATTGGAATGTCGAATTTCACTTAAAAGGTTTTGCTGTGAATGTGAAATTGGAATTTTAATACATTGATATGAACATATTTATATCATTTGAATTTCGAATTTCACTTTAAAGGTTTTGCTGTGATTGTGAAACTGGAATTTTAATACATTGATATGAACATATTTATAACATGTGAATGCTATCAAGTTTCTCATACATTTCTTCTTCAACATCATTCTGATGGCAATCAATTTGTTTTTATTATTGTTGTTACCCAAAAGAAAACCTAAGAGGGGTGAATTAGGTTTGAACAATTAACAAAAAATAATACCCCAATAAAAATTATAAATAGCAGAACATGTAATTAATTCCAAGTAGTAGATGAATAACTGTTAATGACAATGATGTTACTGTGCAGAGTGGTCGTCCACTCAGATGTCCACTCGAATGCTTGGTGGGGTCCCGGTTATCAAGGATGGCTTCTACCGATGTCGGGGATACTGCTTGGTTGACAGCTGGTGAGAAGCAGATTTGAACTGGAGCAAAACTGGGCTAGGAGCCGTTGGTAGGTCGTCCGATCGAATGTCCGGAGGGATGTCCACTCAGACGTCCTGTCCATGTTGGGCTGGACTATTTGAACTGTTGTTGGGCTGGGTTGTGTAGACACCCCATTTTTGACCGTCCTCAAGACTTGGACGTCACTGTTTGAACACTCGGTGATCATCCATGTTCGTGTTCGTTTTGAGTTTCCGGAGGTCTCGGTCGCGTGCCTTGCCTCAGGATCTCTCAACTCGACTGTTTTTGTATTTGGTTTTGCACCAAACACTTGTGTTTTTGCTTTGAAGAGCAGGGAGTGGCTTATTGGCCATCCCCACACCTCACCGGCCCTCCCCTTACATCACCGGCCATGTCTTGAGACCACTGGCCGTGTGTCATTGCCACCGGCCATTGGTGATGGCCGGTCGGTTATTTTGGTGGTCGACCGGCACTCTGTTTGGCCGATGGCATCCTTTTCTGGCCGATACCTTTTTTTTGCCTCTTGCAGGCATGGTGCATGCCAGCTGTGCCAGCTGGAATGCACGGACCCTGCCCCCCGTGCACGGGTGTGGCTGTTTTGAACCTTTGCACCCTTTTAGGTCCAAGCTTCCTAGAGAAGATTGCACCCTTTGCTCAAGCTTCTTGAGGAAGCTTGACCCTTTGTCTTAGCTTCCTCAAGAAGCTTGCACCCTTAGCTTAGCTTCCCTTGGAAGACTTGACCCCTTTAGGATAGCTTCTCTTGGAAGCTTAGCCTTTCCCCTTGTTTATAAAAGGAGACCTCTCTTCTCCATTAGAGAGGTTCAGCAAAACCAGACCATATATGATATATATTTGATATATATCACTCTCTCTCTCTCTATATCTCCCTCCCTCTTTTCATTTGTGTGTGTTTGAGGGCCTAAAAGTGAATTTAGTTCTTAGTTTTGCACTAAGTCACCTACTATTACACCATATTTCAACTTTGGAGGTCTTGAGGGTTTGTTCTTGGAGCTTTGGGTCAGTTTTGATCAGAAGAAGAGGCCTGAGCTTGCTGTTCTTGAAGTGTTCTTCAAAAGTAACACTATTTACTTTATATTCCCCAATCTTGTACTAGTCTTTAACCTATCTTGCATACTGATTCAAGCTTTGTGTATAACTAAAAAAAGTCTTGTATTTGCATGCTTAAGATTTTTCATTAAGGTCCTTTTGGTGTTGGGGGTCGACCTCCCCCTCTTAGGCCTTGTTTGGCCCTTTTGTGCTCTCTTTGATAAGCTTTGGGGACTTTTGTGTATTGGCCTTCTCACCACTGAAATCCAGTGGATTTTCAGTGGTGAAGAAGGGGTTTTGAAGTCTTGTATAGGGAAGGGACACCCCTCTCCCTTTGTCTCTCTTTTGTTTACATTTTTTGGCTCATAAGGGCAGTATGCATGATTAGCTGTTCTTGACTCCATTTCAGAAGTTTTTGGGTGTTATTTGGGCATATCTTACCTCTATTTTTGGTTGGATTAAAGGTCCCTTGCATGCATAATATACTTGCTTTGTATTCCCCCGTTTTGCCTAGAAGTGCATCATGCATTTAGCCTACTATGCTCTCATGTTTTGGCCTAACTTTGTGAAGTTCTTAGCCATGTATTACCATGCTTAAGGTCTGTTAGGAGCTTATTCGATCATATTTACCATGTTTGGTATAGCCCCCTTGTATTTTGGCTTGTGAGCCTTGAGTGTGTGAGTCATTAGCATGCTTTAGTTGGGTTGTTTCAATGATTTGGAGTCATTTCTCATGTCATTTCAGCCCCTAATCCATGCTTGTATGCCTGCATTCATCATCCCTTTCATGCCTTGAAGTGTTGTTCTTTTATGCCTTGAAATAGGTCTTAATGCATGCCTCTTGGTTTAAGGCTTTAGGCTGCCATATCAGTGGGTTTTAGGGGCTTATTTTGCATGTTGAAACTCTGTTTTTGGTTGTGTAGCCCATGCCATGAGTGGTTGAGGTGGTTGTGGTACAATGCCTTCTTGTTGGTCTTGAATCCACCTTTGTTTTGCATCCATTCCTTAGCATGATTTGACCATGATCTATGCATACTTTAGTCTTGTTTTGGAATGCTAAGGGACTGTTTTAAGCCATTTTGGTCTGGTGGGGTTTGGTTGGTATAGCTATGATTTGGACCCCTTTGCTAGCTTCAAGATTTGGGCCCTATTGCATGCCTTGCTTGCATATTTTGTTGGATTTGGCATCATTCTTCATGTGATTTCAGAGCCTATTATAATGCCATGTTCTCATGCTTCCCACCCCTCACTCATATTTGAAAGTTGGACATTGAGGTCTAGGTAATGGACCAATTAGCATGCTTGAATACTTTGCATTTAGTTGCCTTCACCCATTGCTCTGGCCACTGTTTTGGGGTGTGGCCGAGGCCTCCCATTTTAGTTTAAGTCCCTCCTTCTGTATAGTTGCATGTTTGACATATTGCCTCTAAGTACATGCTTACATTATACCATGTTTGCATCACATGTTAGGTTGCATCACATTGTAGCATTGCATACTTGGCACATTACATACTTGCATGATAGGTTACCTTGCATTTGGCATGTCTTGTAACTTAGCCTCATGTTGCATATTTGAGCCACATTGCATACGTGCACTACATTTTGCTTGGTTTGGGGTGTCAAACCAAGCATGAGGATTGAGGAGTGTTCGTACTTAAAGTGACGAAACACGTCTCAATCCTCAGTCGCCGATACCCTTGATCTCAACATGATAGGGCATTGGTATTCATTTGTTTGTTGCATGCATTTACATTAAATTGCAAACTTGGTACCTTTGGCCATCACGCATCAAAATGCGCGATTGGTGGCCCGAGTACCAAGGGCCACACTCCCTTGAGTCCATAACGTGATTGGGAGAGTGGCCATGCACACATTTGTTTGAAAATTCCATGCCATACACTGCTTGCCCTCCGCTGCTGTCAACTGTAGGATTCTGCAGGAATAAATGGCCGACCGGCCATCTCCAGTGCCGACCGGCCAGAAGTGTCCAGCTGATGACACAATCTTTGGTTGATAAGCCTGTTCCCATGGCCGGTGACCTTTTGTTCTGGCCGGTGGCACTCCACAGCATTCAAGAGGAAGTTCGAAGCAGTTTTGGGAACTTTCATAATTTTCGAAGGGGCAAGGTAGTGTAAACAGAGGCAACAATGGCATGGCACGGGTTTTTGGGTGGGGCAAGTCAAGCATGCATCATCCTAGCATTCCGAGGAGGGGCTACGGCCATCCTCTTTCCGCATTTAATTTGTTAATTAAATAAAAGATATGTAATACTTAATTAGTTAGAAGATTTAATTATCTATTTGTTTTGTAATATTTATTCGGACCCTCCGAGCGAGGCCAATTGTGTAATAAGTGTGTGTGAGTGTGTGTATGTCTTCCAACCCCCACTTCTTTCTCCCTTTTACTTACCTGCTTTCAATGGTTAGTATTAGGGCATATTTAAATTAGCATACCTTATGCTATGCATGCGTGCATCCATACATTTGTCTTGCATGCACCGGGCTCGGCGCATCATACTAACTGCATTGTATTTCAATTCCAAGTTGAATACGTGTTTGTTGTTGCATCATCATATGCCATCTTAGAATAGCCGGGCCTATTGTAGTTGCATCTTGCATGTGTTGCATTAGCCATCTTAACATGAACTAGGATCATGCATATGATTATTAACTAGTTTCTGTTTTGGCTTGGACTACTCGGTAAGCATTTATGTTTTAGCATCCTTGCATGAGTGTAAGTGTTGCCATGATAGCATGCTTACCATGAGGCTATGTGCTTATGTGTTATAACTGCCTGAATGCCTGTGGGTGAAGGTTGGGTTGCTTGAGTTGGAATAATTCGTCGAAACCCGTTTTTTAGCCTACTTGCGAGTAGCAAATTTCAATCCATTTTCAAAACAAACGGATATGCGATGTTTTGTTCCAATCTAGGGAATTCAGTCTATACTTGTATGTTGTGCGCATCATGTAGTAAATCTAGGCTAATAACCAGTTTAAGAACGCATAATGTTTTCAAAACAAGATATCATGGTTAGTAGAGTCCGATCTTCGAATCGGGCGAGCGGGGGTGCTCATAGTTGACCTTCCCTAATCGTACCCAAGTTCTCGAGCCGAAGCAACTTTGGTGATGACGGACACGTGGCCTTAGGCAAACGAGTCAGGGTTTCCTAAATTCCCTCATAAAAAATATTTAGGTGGCGACTCTGTATCTGGCAAAGCAGTCCATGTTTGGCACTTCTTTACGAAAAATCTGTTTTCAAAAATGATTTGCCGGATTTGGACTCTTTGGTTCAGATTTAGAACCATGACAATTTGAGTCCTGAACTGTAGTGAGCCCAAATGAACGAAACAGGATTCCCTCCCGGGGCGTTCGGGGGACGTCTACAGGTTGTTTTGGGCACTGACTTGGGCTCATTCATGGGACTATTTTTGCACTCCAAACATATATTTTTAGGATAAGAAATTAGGTGAAAAATAATGGAATAAAACATAAGTTTTCAATCCATTTTTCTTTTCCAAATAAATAAAAAACAGAATCAAATAAATCATCAAAATAAATAAGTCTAACATTCTTCCCCCTTTTTGATGATGGCACACCGTGATGTTTTGATTTGTTTGGAAGTAAGAAAAACTCCCTCTCAAGTCACGCTCCCTTTGAATGATTGCTCATACTAGCAATAAATATAATTTTAATCAAAACATGATATAAGACTAAGATACCAGACAATAGATGTAGAAGTTTAATCAGGATAACATGTCCAAACTAAGGTACCAAAAAAATATAACAACTTTTTAGAAGGCAATGCAAAACATATCATCATTCCAATAATAGTTTTCCAAAATCAACATCACCATTTTTTGTTTACCACCTGTTAAACAAAACGTCACAATTTCTCACCCTGTGACATTATAAAAAAAAAAAAAAAGAAGGAGAAATCACGGCTTAACATCTGGAGGAGGAGGAGGAGGAAGGAAGTGATGATGATAGATGGCATCAACACGGGCCTTAATATGATCAACACGAGTGTTCAGGGCACCAAATTGCTGAATCATTTGTTGTTCCCATGCGAGGCGTTGATTGTAGCAGTCTTGCTCCACAGCTAAAAAATCCATCCAATAAGCAGGAGGCGGTTCATAGGGTGGTGGCATGGCAACAGGAGGAGGATCTTGAGAAGCCTCCATAGGAATGTCAGGAGCAGCCATACTTGCTAGTACAAGATCACCTCCTCCAGCACGGGTGATGGTGTTTTCACTAATATCAAAGGCAATAGGTAATTCTGGCTCCTTGTTAAATTTGACTTTGAAGTGTTTGAAGAGCTTTGTTAACAAAGCAACGAAAGCTAATGATTTGTCACGCGATGTAGAAACAAGGGCCATTTCCCTCATGATGATGTAGCATAAATCAAGAGGGTACCTAATCTCAAAACAATAAAGTAAATAGGCATTAAAAGTAGGAACAACATCATAATGACCGGCTTTGGAGTTACATTTTCGAGTAAAAAGCGGTGAAGAATGTGGAGATGGGGTTTAAGGTGTCTGTCTTGAAGATGGGACCCTGTGGTTTTGTTAAGACAAATGGTTGTATAAACTTCAGTTATGTTACCCACAATGTGAGCTATTTGATCCTCGGTTTGGAAATAGATTTGGTGAGGACTAGTGTCAACATTGAGAATAGTGGCCAAACTGTTAACATTAAACTCAATATATGTGCCTTTCACATAGGAGTTACTGGTGTAAGCTTCTGCGTCGATATCAGAAGATTGAAGGTGTACATAAAATAAGGTAATCAGACGAGGATATACCTTTTTCAGAAAATTTATCAAAATTTTCCAGCCCATGGCTTCAAGTTTATTCATTAAGAGAGCATCATATTGTGGGGCAAGAGTAACAAGGCGGCCTATAATGACAGAGTGGGATGACATGGCGCTAAATGCTTGCTCGTGGACTAGGGTGAGGAAGTTAGTAGTTGGATATTCACGTGGATGTGAAGACTGACCTTCCTCTTTGGCTCGAGGCTTCTTAGTGCGAGGAGCCATATTTGTGTGATATCTGTGTGAAAGTCAAATAGAACAACCATTTGACAAGTATTTTTTTAAAAAAAAAATAGATCAGTGCCGTCAAATGAGTTTAACAATGGTAGGCACACATGATGAGTTGAAATGTAGTGGCACTGAGTATTTATAAAAAATGGAAAAAGATAAAATTATTTCAGGTGGTGTGTGATGGACCAAAAAAATGCTAGTTGCAAGAACTTGTAAGAGCCAAAAAAAAGTAAAACAATGAGGGCTTATGCAAACTATTAAAAAAAATATCAGGTTTGATGAACTGATTGATAGAAAAAATAAGTTGCAGAGTCAAAAAGTGCAAGACATGGAAGCAATTTTAGAGTTGATTTTTAGGCAAAACGAGAATTCATATGATAAAGCCAAATAATCAATTGATAATTCATATGATAAAGCCAAAAAATCAATTTGATAAACATGAGAAAGGTCCTAATCAAAGAGGTGCAAAACAGAGGTTGAGGAAAATATCAATGAAGAAAAACAATGAAATCAACCTAAATTTTGATGTATCAAGACAAAAAGTCTACATTCATAAATATATATATATATATATATATATATGTATACATATATGGAGGCAAGGTATACATGGCTAAACCACATATCTAGGACAGATATATATAAAAAAATTAACTAAGGAACAACAATCTATGCTATTCTAAGCAAAAGATTCAAGTGGTAAACAAAGATGATGGAATGAGTTCACCATTTTCAGTTTGAAACAAGATCCACAATAGATATATAGCACAAGTAAAATCATGGAGTTTGAAACAAAAATAATGAGGAAAAGCAAGAAATGTAGGAAAACTTACTTGAATTTGTGCAAAGAGTTGATGAAATAGGTGATTTTAGAGAGTTTTGGGAGATTTTAGTATGAGGGTTGGAGAGCTAGGGCACAGAATGTCGAAGAAGAGGGGAAAAATCTGGATAGAGCAGGCGGTTTACAGTATTTAAAAGCTGTCCAGGTGGTCATCGGTCGACCGCCTGGTTGTTCGCCCTGACGACCAGTTCAGCCAAAAAAAATAATGTTCTGCTCCTTTGCTGTGACCTGCTTTGTTGCTAAGGTTGTGGCTAGGGCTTATGCAAATGAGGTTTTTGGATAGATAAAAACATAATTACAATAATGCAAAAAATTTGATTAGCATCAGAATGATGTTGAAGAAGAAATGTATGAGAAACTTGATAGCATTCAACAGATATAAACTCGATTTAACCAAAATCTTACTTAATCTTCTCAACACAGGCAACAAACAACTGTCGATTTTACTTCATAAATAGCAGAGCTTCTGCTGAACAAAATACAACAAGCAACAATACAAGCAAGAAAATAACTTAAGATTGATAACATTACATTCAATAATAATTAGTTATGTGACCCACTACTTGAGGCTGTTACATTGCTATTTGGACATCTCCTCCGATTATGACCTTGTTGCCCACACAATCCAAAATTTTGTTTGCTTTGAGACTCTAGCCAATCCATAGCATTTTGAAGTTGTGTTGTCCTTGGACGACCACGAGTCCTAGCAAGGATCAAATTAGGATGGAGTTTTGGAAAGTTAGGCTCTAGCCAATAAGCAGGATCAACTACATGATTGAATGAGTGTTGATAACATGCCATTTGTGCTTTTTGTGTGTAACATTCATCAACATGTTGTAGGTGGTCAAGGCTGGCAAATTTACATACTGCAATGACATGAGAACAAGGAATTTTATAATTCTGCCATTTTTGACAGTCGCATGTTGTTTCCATCAAGTTGACCACATGAAGATGCAAACCCCAATTCAAATATAAAGGGTTCACTACAGTTTACACATCAAAAATACCCAAATTCATATTGAAACTCCGCACTGAATGACCCCTGGACTTTTTCTCCCATTTGGTGAGCATCTGTTTTGCATATGCACTGTAACCTTCACCGGCGTGCATTTCAATATTGGCCTTATTACATCGTTTCTAAAAATAACTAACACATTTATAAAAATTTAGTTGTACCAATGATGTGATAGGAAGATGTCATGCACCCTTTAATCCTCCATTGAAGCTTTCAGAAAGGTTGGTAGTCATAGCTCCATAATGTTTGCCACCATCATGTGCTAGCGCCCATAGTTCAAGTAGCACACGATCAAGTTCATTTGCAGCTTTGGAATTTAAGTCTCTTATTAACTTCAATTTCTGATCAATTTTTTTTTTTTTGATTCTCATAAGCTATCGAAGTGATCATGTCTGGCAATATCGCATTGTTGTACTTTGCATGGCATTTGTTGGCAAGATGACAAATTTAGTATCAATGATAACCATTTGGATGTTCCCACCAACGTGAGCATTCACAGATCATAAGATTCCTCTATGTTTGTCAGATAAAAGACAAAGGCCAGTCTGTTATGTCACGTAGTCCCTAATGCATGTTAGAAACCATGACCAAGTATCTAGTCTCTCATCCTCCACAACAGCAAAGGCAATTGGAAAACATGATTATTTGCATCCCATGAAACTACAATTAGTAACTTACCTTTATATTTTCCAGTTAGAAAGGTTCCATCGATGCTGATGATTGGCCTGCAATGTTTGAAACCCTTGATAAAAGAACTGAATGTCTAGAACACTCGTTCGAATATAATGTTATTTGCAACATCTGATGGCATTGTTTTCCATGAAACGATATTTCCTGGATTAGAATCCATCATAGCCATCATCCATTTTGGTAAGATGTGGTATGATTCATTCTAATCCCCAAAGATATTTGCAATGGCTTTTTGCTTTGCATACCACGCCTTTTTATAAGATGGTAAGAAACCATCAAACTTTTTCCTAATACTGGCTCTCAGTACAGAGATCTTGATTGATGGAGCCACCTTTACAAGCTCTTGCACTCCGTGCTTAATTAACTTTGAAGTCAACATTGCATAATCTTGTGTAAGCGTTGCAGATACACATGAGTGAGGTCCTTCATATTTAGTAATCTCAAATAAACCATGTTTGACACGCTTACATGCTCTAAGCTTCCACTCGCACCTATTTTTGCAACGCAATTTCCACAAATTTGTTGTTGACTTCACCACTACATGGTAAGTGTTTCTCATCACGCCATAACTGTTTACTGTAATTTGTAAGTCTTCCTTGTTTAGAAACAATAGCCCTTTGCTTAACTCCTTTGTTACATCCCATATCCCAGTGACATCAACTGCCAATGGTTTGGACGGATCATTAACATTTGACCATGTATCCTTAGTAAACATTGGAGACGGGGGTTGGTGAAAAGCACCAAAACCAGTCTGTCCTCCTTCAGTTGATAGACCAACTCCTTCATCCGCATCGTCATCTTCAGGGTCCCAACCATTATCCATTGGGATGTGGATGTCATTTGCAATCATTTCTTGTACAACATATGTGGTTGTTGCATACATTTCATTGGTGGACTGTGGTTGAATATCTTTTACCCCATCAGAGCACCATGGGAGTCATGACCGGATGATGCAAAGTACGTAGGTTCGAAGTGATGGTCATGTGTATTGATTGGGGAATACACATCCATGGGAGTATGTTCACTAGTACCTACCACATCAACATTAACATTAGTATAAGGAAAAACATTAATGGTATAACACCCCAAAATATTTAATTAATTTGAGCATCGCGAATAAAAAATAAATTATTGTGACGCCAAACCTCTAGGTACCGGGTTTGGGTTGTGATAGATAGGCTCCACAGTGATATATAACTTAGCAATGTTGTAACCAGGAGTTGAGTCAATTGGATCAAATATACCCTCAATACCATCATCCTTTGTGATTGCAAGTGATGTGTAGTAGACAGCAAGAGGGTAACTTCTACATGGAAATCTGTATGTAATATGGACATTCCTACCATTGTGGTCTATCCTTGTAGCATCAATTAATCGATTGCAAAGATCGATAAACGACATATTTCAATTAACTCGCACCCATTTTGGATCAGGACCCTCGTATGCAATTCCATATGCATCATTAATTATTCCAGCATTATAGTATATTGCAAGATTGTATCATTTTCCTCCCATTGAAACTGGAAAAACAAATCATCAAATGCAAAACATTATTCAATAATATAACCCTTAACTAGCAATATATATATATATATATAAATTAATAAATAATTTTGTGTTAAATGAATAATTTACTTGCATAATTTTCATGAAAAACATTATTGTCTTGGAAGCTTTGTCTCTTGAAATGTTGAAATATAGTATTTGTAGAAGGAATAGCTGAAGAGTTTGAGTTTGGCGTTCACCATGTGTTGGGGAGTTAAATAAGCAATAAAAAATAAATTCTCACGATTTGACATTGACAACAATCTTGCTTGTTACCAATGGAGAGAATATATTTCTAGTGTTGTATAAGTTATTTTGTTAAACGTTTTTCGAGAATCCTTCACAATTTGACATTGACAAGGGCAGTGCATGTTACCAATGAAATCGCATTTTCAACATGCAACGTCACTTGAAATCGTATGTTTAACATGCAGCTTAAATTGAAATCGCATGGTCAAAATGCAACTTCAAATGAAGTTGCAGTTTGAACATGAGATTTCAAAGGACAGGAAAATTATAAGAAAAATCGTACACAAAAGCAATGGTAGGTGAAATTGCATGCATGCAATTTCACGAGACGTTGCATTTTGAACATGCGATTTCAAGTGAAGTTTCATTTTCAACATGTGATTTTAATTGAAGCTGCATTGTCAACATGCGATTTCACTTATTGAGGATGCAATTTCAATTGAAGTTGCATGTTGAACATGCGATTTCAAGTCACTGCAAGTCCAACCATTGCGTACTTCAAATCGTACTTTAATTGATTCGTTGTAGTAGTATGGAAGTAGGTAGTAGATAAGACTCTGGACATGGATTGAATTGATTCAGTTAGTGCTAAACTCAAAACTGAATCAACCAACCAATCTAGTTTCCAATTTTTTATGCCTTGAATCAAACCATCCCAACTCAACTGAGGTTGGAATCAAAATTTCATATTAAACCTATTTTTTTGAATGCTCATTATAAAATACAATTTTACAAACAAAAATAAAACTAGTTTTCATAGTGCAATTTTTAAGGTCTAAAATTTACATAATGATAATGGTAACTTTCACATAAAGTGAAGTTAGATTGAATATATAAAAATGTATGTAATATATGTAATATATTATTATTGCATCTTAACCATAGTACTAATGATCCAATTCTCCATTCCATGGCAATTATTTTATCCTAGTGTATAATTTTATACCCATAGTTTCATCATTTATCCTATTTTTTATTCGATTCATTCTCATAGTAAAACTTATCTTCCATAATTCTGTAATAATTCCATTCATATCCAATCCTATAAAAAATAATCTTCATGTCAAATGAGTCCACAAGTACTAAAGATAAAAGATTAACATTATTTTACAGAAGTAAAACAATTCATCCATCTAAATCTCCAAACTATTATTTAAACATGATTGCTGATACTAAAAGGTCATGAGTTGCACAACCACTAGCTCAGCCATGGAACTGAACATCATCTGAAAGTTACTGGACTGCTTAGATTTGAAAAAAGAAATTTAAAAGACAGCAAATCTTGGAAAACTATGTTGTTTTGTTCTCACTACTGATATATACATGTATATGTCTCATGTCAATCGTCGATTAACAAACAATAGATGAGAGCAATAACCAACAAGATCTACATCCTATTCCAAATCCAGAATTATTGATCATGTGTACCACACAACAAGAATCTAACATGTAAGCCATCAATGCCTTCCATTGATATTCCACCAGTTCGCTACAATGAGTAAATTCCATTCCACTCAACAAGTTCTCTTTATAAAATTTGAGATTGACTGCTCTCAAATCTCATCAATGCAACAAGCATGCAAGAAACACCAGGAAGCCGAAGCTTGTTCCTACTTACAGCATGATGAGATAGGAATCTGTCAATGTAGGATACACTGAGATAAAGGGTGTCCGAGACAAGTTTGTATTCCTCTGCAACATGAACCAACCAATCTAATAGAATATCTCGCATAGTTTGATTACTATCATTTTGAACCTTTTCCATGTAATTGGGCAAGGGTCTCCTCTTTTCCTCTACCTGAATTATAGATCATAATTGGATTAATACAAATCCCATTGTCCCAAATTAACACTACTCTTACCAAGTAAGAAATAGAGGTTAGCACCAATTTCATATTCTTGAAATCAAACCATCCAGAGAATTGAAACAAAATTGAATGACACATCACCTAACACTTGAATGAGAGAATTGTTCCCTATGACACATTTTGGACCCTTACAAAAATATATAAATAGAGGCTATCAAAACCAAAAACCTTAATATTCCATCAGAAGATATTGTAGGATATAGACAAAAATTAAACATTTGAAGTACAGATTGGTTTAAACAGGGAAGTCCAAAGAAAATTACGACTCTGGGTAAGGAAGAGAAGCTCTTGGAGAAGTTAACAATTTTGTGAGTTAATTTGCCCAAACTTCTGCAAGAAAACTTGAAGAACGGAAGCAAACCACAAACAAAATTCTGTGTCACTAAAAATTAATAATACAACTACTTCAGCAACTAAGTTCAAATTGTCTAGCCAAAAGCAATATATAAACCATTGACCAAATGAAATAAAGGCAATAGTAAGACTGTACGCTAAATCCGTAGTTCCCATTAGAATAATAAACTAATACAATGGATATGAACTATCTAAGAAATAGAAGGGTGACATGAGGCAGCATGTTCAGTCCTAAGATAAGGACCTGTTCTGACAAGTACAATAGAAATAGAATTGTCATCAGTTAGAGATTTTGCAACCTATACTGCACTCACAGATGGGGCGTTCATAGAACCACCTTTATGTTCGGCTAAAACCAATGTCAGAAATAAGTAAGTAACAAATAAAGTATATTACAAGTCCAGATATATCACATGCACATCTGTTTCACATTGCTCTGTTACAGCACGCCTACTGCATTATGAAAACAATATGTACTATTTCCAACATTCCAAAAAGAAATAATACAAAAGATGCCAAAGCCAAAGCTTTTATGTGGTTAAATGATGACCTATTGTGTAAACAGGTGGATCAACCAAGAACACTACTGTCGGAAACAATTTTTCCTAATAAGACACATTTGTGAAGATGCACCCCGAGGACTCTCGAGCTCCGCGCCTGCGAGGGCGCGAAATCCATTTTGTTCTCTAGCTACTATAGTTCGGACTCAATGTCATGGTTCTGAATCTAATCTCACAATGTGCGATGTGAGACCGATAAATCACCAAAGTGTCCAAATCCGGCAAATCGTTTCGGAAAACTGATTTTTATAAAGAAGTGCCAAACATGGACTGCTTTGCTAGATACATAGTCGCCACCTAAATATTTTATTTTGGGGGGAATTTAGAAAACCCTGACTCGTGCCTAAGGCCATGTGTCTGTCATCACCAAAGTTGCCTCGGCTCGGGAACTTGGGTACGAGAGGGGAAGGTCATGCAGTGAGCACCCCTGCTCGCCCGATCAAAGATCGGCTTGTACTAAGCATGATATGTTATTTTTGAAAACACATGTGTTCTTATTCCGATTAATTAGCTAATCTTACTACGTGATGCGCACAACAAACAAGCATAGACTAGATCGTCTAATTTGGAACAAAACATTGCATGTTCATTTTGTTGAAAACGGTTTGAAGTTTGCTACTCGCAAGTAGGCTAAAACGAAGATTTTGATGAATTGTTCCAATTTAAGTAATCCAACCTTCACCCACAGGCATTCAGGCAGTTATAGAAAATAAGCAGTTAGCCTCATGGCAAGCATGCTTTCATGGCAACATTAATACACATGCAGTATGCTAAAGCGTAAACACTCACAGTGTACTCCAAGCCAAAACAGAGAACTAGTTAGAAATCATGCATGATCCTAGTTCATGTTAAGATGGCTAATGCAACACATGCGAAAATGTTCCTAAGATAGGCTCGGCTACCTAGAATGTCATGTGAAATGCAACTTGATAACATGCTGTGCCCTAAAACTAACCATCGTAAGCGGTTAAGTAAAAGGGAGAAATAAATGGGGGTTGGAATACATGCATCACACACACGCACGCTTATTACAACAGTTGGCCCTCTCGACGGAGGGTCCGAATAAGATGCTAACTAGCTAAGCTAAGCTAATTAAACTAATTATTACATAATAAAGCTAATTAACTAATCCTAGTTAACTAACTATTACAAAACAGTTTAAGCAGCTAAACGCATTAACTACTTAAATACAAGCCAAAGCATAAACTAACTAATCACATTAGCTAAGTAAAGCAGCTAAGGAAAGCAATAAAGCAATGTCCTCTGAGGGAGAAGAGTTCATGCATGCCCGGTTGCTTCGTTCGAAAATTCGTCGCGATGCCCCAATTTGCCTCTGTTTGCAATTGTCCTCAGAACCTTGCACCAAGCTCCAAAAAGCTTAAACTCCACCATGGGAACCTGTGGGAAGGCTCCCGACCAGTTGTTGGCATTGGAGACCACCTGCTGACCACTTTCTGTGTTGAAAACTAGAAAAAGTGGTCGGCTAGCCAGGTTTACTGGTCGGCCGACCAGTTGTTGCTGCCAGACTCCACTTTGCTGCAATAAAGAGCAAGAAAGGGCATGGCAATGTATTTAAAAGATATGTGTGCACAACCATCCCCCCTATCATTACATGAGCTCAAGAGAGTGTGGTTCTTGACCCTCGGGCCACCAATCACGCATTTCAATGCAAGATGGCAGAGAGGCAAAATTGCACAATTCAATATGAAATGAATGCACACGTAAACACATAAGGCCTAAAACTCTATCATGTATGATCAAGAGCGTTGGCGACCGAGAATTGAGGCATGTTTCATCCCTTTAAGTATGAAACGTCCCTCGTTTCTCGTGTTTAGACTAACACATATTCCAAACAAAATGCAACACATAACATGGCATGCACAATGCTATGTAACATGGAATATGCGAAAATGCAATGCAACATGAGCATGCAAATATGCAATATGACTTGAGCATGCAAACAAGCAATGCAACATGAACAACCTAACAAGGCTAATGACATGCATAATGCTAATGCATGCAACGACTAGCATACATAACGCAAATGGACAACATAGCATACACAATGCGATGTAACCTAAGCATGCAAACAACATGGCATACACAATGCAATGAATCAACATGCAAACAACATGGCATATTTAATGCTATGAACTACATGGCATGCACAATGTAATGTAAGATAGCATTCTCAATGCAATATAACACGATCAACTTAACAAAGCTAATGACATGCAAACAACGCAAATGCATGCATGCACAATGCAATGTAACAAGGGCAACTTATCAATGTTAGGGACATGCATACTCAATGCAAAGCATGATAGGCATGCAAACAACATGCAAATAAACATGCTAAATGGACTTAAACCAAAAGGGGTAGACCTTAGTCATGTCCAAATCAGTGGCCATTAACACCAAAACAAAGGCACAAAAGGGGCAAGGTAAACATGCACTTGCCTTGGCCTATCAAGTAGGCCTAAGAGCACAACCCTCAAGAAGGCTCAAGGAGTGACAAAAGTGGAAGTGTAGCAACACTAAGTGCACTAAAATTAAGCAAGAAATGATGCCAAATCATTTAAACAACACAAGTATAGCATGCAAAGGTCCTTAAAGCATGAAGGCTAATAAAGAGGATTGTAAAGGAGGCATGCTATACATAGAAAATATGCACGAACCAACCACAAACAGAGCTCAAGTAGGTCTAAACATGGACCAAAATATGCTA
Source organism: Camellia sinensis (assembly GCF_004153795.1). Lineage (NCBI taxonomy): Eukaryota > Viridiplantae > Streptophyta > Magnoliopsida > Ericales > Theaceae > Camellia > Camellia sinensis. The sequence goes on along the minus strand of NW_021025324.1, from coordinate 119,576 downwards.
AGATGGAGGCTCAAAGACCTAGGCAAGATGGCATACATGCTAGGCCAAAAGTAAGGCAATAATGTACAACACTCAAAGGCACTTAAAGAGTGAATGAAGTGGGAACATGGCAATGCTATAAGCTCTGAAATGAAGTAATAAATGATGCCAAATCATCTATATAGCTCAAAGATAGCATGCATGAGTCAACAAAACACAAAGCTAGCAAGGCCAATTGCACTACAACTATACAAAGCATGAAGGATATGGCAAAGGCAACCCAAAACAGTTCTAGATCATGCCAAAATGATACTAAAACATGCATGGAAGGAAGCCAAAATAAGCTAGTATGAAGGGCATAAGGCTGATGCATACAAGGCAAATAAGGTGGATTACACTACACCTATTAAGACCAAGCATGGTATGACTTAAGCAACAAAAATCAGAGTTATATTATGGCAAAATAACCCCAAAAACACATTGAAATGATGGCTCGCAAGCTAAGGCATGAAGGCATACGCAATGATTCATGTTAAGGCATAAAGGGGCAAACCCTTGGACTATTTGAAATAGTGAAAGATGCAAGAGCATGAGCATGAAACATGGACTGAAATCACATAATAAATTATGCCAAATCATTCAAATAGTCCAATTAAAGCATGCTAATGGACTTGACACACAAAGCTAACAAGCTAGAATGCATTATGGCTATACAAAGCAAGTCATGCATGGTCAAAACAACACAAATTAGAGCTAAAGCATGTTAAAACAAGGACAAAAGCTTCTCAAGGTTAAGCCAAAAGAATGCTAGAATGACATGTTAAAGCATGATGCATGTTAGGCTAAATCATGGAATTGCACTACAAGTGCATGGACCATGCAAAGGCTGACCAAACCAAACCCTAACAGAGGTATACATGGAAAAAGAACACCAAAAACATGCTGAAATGGAAACAAAACAAGCTAGAATGACATGCTACTTCATGAAGCATACAAGACTAGTGCGTGTGATTTACACTACAAGTGTATAAGCCATACATGGAGTGACCAAACCAAGCAAAAACAGTGGTAAGCCTCAGAAAAATAACCACAAATTCAAGCTAAGATATGGTCAACATAAGCTTAACAAACATGCTCACACATGAGGCATTCAAAACAAGTACTGAAAACACAAGGAGGGGGGATGACCCTCTCCTTTTTGGGACCTTGAAACAGCATGCCCACCACTGAAATCCAGTGGTGAGAAGGCCAAAACAAGGTGATCCCAAAGCTTAAAAAGAAGGCACAAGAGCAAGGCCAAACAAGACTTAAGAGGGGGTAAACAACCCCAAACACAAAGCGACCTTAAACAAAGATCTTAAGCACCAAAATATAGAACTTTTTACAGTAGGAAGTTAAGCTCAAAACAGCATGCAAATAGGTTCAAAATCTTAAGCAAAAATGGGGTGTTTTAAGGGTTAGAAACTCACCCTTGAAGACCACCTTTAAAGCTGCAGCTCCAGCAGGTTTTTCAAGCTTAAACCAGTCCAAGAACTCCAAAAACAACCTCAAGGGACTTTAGCTCCAAGAGTATGGTGTTTGAGTGTGTGTTTGTGTGTTAAAGTAAGACAAAACTACACTTTAAGGCACAAAATAGGAACAAACAAGGAAGAATAGATACAAATATATATCTATCTCTCAAGCCTCAATTTTTTGAACCTAGAGGAGGGAGGAGGAGCCTCTCTCTTATAGAGAAAAAAAGCATAACCTTCTTGAAGAAGCTAAGGCTCAAGGCCATACCTCTATACACGTGTATTGAGGATGGTTCAAATGCTCTCCAGCTGTGCCAGCTGGCCCAAAATATCTCCAAAAAGGTGACAAAAAGCAGCTGACCACCTAAAGTGGTCGGCTAGCTACTTAAAGTGGTCGGCCGACCACTTTAAGTGGTCTCCCAGAACAACAACTGGTCAGCCATGGTGGGAGAAGGTCTAGAGCATGAAAACAAGCAAATGGTGTGGTGGCCGACCACTTTTGATGGTCCAAAGATCAGGGAGACCAGTTGTTAGACCAGAAAACTAGCTGGCAGGAGGAAAAATGGTCTCCAAGGGGAAATACTGGTCTCCCACCCTTGTACCACCTTCCAAACAAGGAAAACAAGGTTTGTACCAAAAACAAACGAAACTGATGCAAGACGAAAGTTCGGGAGGCAAAGCGCGCAGTCGAGAGCCTTGAAAACTAGCTGTTAAGCACCAAAAGTGGTTTACGACCACAAAAGTGGTCTCCCAAACCACAGTGGCCCTCTAGGCCAAGGAAACAAGGCGTGGTTCAAAAACCACGCCAAATGGAGAACGTTAAGCAGTCTCGAGACAAGGCGCGCGGCCGAAGGCTTCGAAAAATCAGAAACCAGTCTCCAAACGAGAAAAGTGGTCTATGACCACAAAAGAGTGGTCTACAAGACCACTCCCTCCCTCAGGTTCGCAAACTGAGCCAAAGCACAAAGAGTTCAGAGGCCCAGAGGCAAGGCTCTTAGCCAAAACTCCGAAACCTCAAAACGAGCACAACATGCACAATCACCGATCACTCAATCGATGATGTCTGAGTCTTAAGGTCAGTCAAAAATGGGGTGTCTACAATTTGTTACAACCTAAAACCAAGATTAAATTACAGACAAACATCAAGTACAAGATGATATATCATATCAGGAAATAATAACTTACTTGCCAGCATAGATTGTGTCCCCAATAAGCCCATTAGCCTATTTAATTTCCTTAATTCAATCCTACAGTCAAACCAAATTAAGAAAACAATATTCAAATCAAAACCCAAAATAAAAAAATTAAAACTGAAACTATCAATATTCAACTTAAAACCAAATTAAGAAAACAACATTCAAATCAGAACCCAAAATCAAAAATAAAAACAAGAAACTGTCAATATTCAAATTAACATTTTCTTTCCTACTTATACTATTAATTATACGTTAAATACTAAAAACTATAACTGTCACAAAAATAATATATGTTATACATCACTACTATCTATGCCGAGCAGGGAGAGGTGTCTGGGTGCCACATCCAGGATGTTTAATTTTGCGAGTTCCCTTGCGACGTGGCGGTTCTGCAACTTGTGTGACAGCCTCCTCAGTAGCTTGACGTCTTCCTCGCTTCCTTCTATGAGGAACAGGGTCTACAAGCATTGCAACATGTGTAGTCCCATCTCCGCACTGAGTACCTCCCTGTTTAGACTGTGTAATGGCAGACACTGGGACCTCCTCGTGTGATGCATGTGTAGTCTGAAGATGTTGCTCATCAGCATGCGATCCCCTCTCTTCGCTATGTATGACTGTTTCGGTAAAGACTGGAACCCTGTCCTTGCGACATGGGGGTTCTGCAACCTGTGTGATAGCCTCCTCGGTAGCTTAACATCTGCCTCGCTTCCTTCTATGATGAACAGGGTCCACAGGCACAATAGGTAGTACTCGCTCATCAGCACGTGATCCCCCTTTCCCATAATGTATAACTCGCTCAGTAGACAATGGAATCCCATCTCCACTTTGAATACCTCCGCTCTGAGTACCTTCATCTTCAGACTGTGTAAAGGCAGATACTGGGACCTCCTCGTATGGTGCATGTGTAGTCCAAAGATGTTGCTCATCAGCATGTGATCCCCTCTCTTCGCTTTGTGTGATTGTCTCGGTAAAGGCTGGAACCCTCTCAGGTGATTATGTCAGTCCATCTCCAGAATGTAGAGCCCCTACTGCTGTATGAGAAACACCCTCCTATAGACACCCCATTTTTGACCGACCTTAAGACTTAGATGTCATCGTTTGAGCACGCGGTGATCACGCATTTGTTTGCTCGTTTTGAGTTTTCAGAGTTTTCGGCTGATTGCCTTGCCTCTGGGCCTCTGAACTCTTTGTGTTTTGGCTTGATTTATGGACCAAGCCTTGTTGGCCTTCCTTGGAGGGAGAGAGAGGTCTGTAGACCACTTTTTCCCCTTGGAACCTTGTCTCGGGACCGCTTACCATTCTCCTTTTGGCCTGGTTTTCGAACCATGCCTTATTGCCTTGGTCTAGAGGGACACAGAGGTTTTGGAGATCACTTTTTGTGGTCGTAGACCACTTTTCCCTTGTAGACCACTTTTGGTGCCTGTAGACTAGTTTTCGAGGCTTTCGGTTGCGCGGCTCGACCCCCGGACTCTTGTCTTGCATCCTTTTTGGTTTGTTTTTGGCACAAACCTTGTTTTCCTTGCTTGGAGGGTGGAATGAGGGTTGGAGACCAGTTTCTCTCCCTGAAAACCACTTTTCTTCCCCGCCAGCCTATTTTCTGGTTGGCCAACTGGTCTTGGTGGTCTTTGGACCACCAAAAGTGGTAGGCCACCATGCCACCACCTTGTTTTCCTTGTGCAAACCACTCCTCCCCCTTGCCGACCACTTTGCCTCCTTGCAGACCACTTTCATTGGTTAGCCGACCAGTGTAAGTAGCTGGCCGACCACTTCAACTGGTCGGCAGCTTTTCTACATATTCTGCAGGTGTTGTGAATGCCAGCTATGCCAGCTATTTGGCACAGAACTCATCCTCCATACACGTGTATGGATGGATTGATTCAAGCTCTTAACTTGTTCAAGAAGCTTGATTCTTGATTTTCTATAAGAGGGAGCCCTGTCCCTCTTGTCTCAGGTTGAGAAATTTGGCTGAGGGCTATACATATCATCTATACTTCTTCCTTTCCTTCTATATTTGTGCTTGAAAGTGTAATTTCTTCACACTTTTGCACACAAACACATAGTGAAGCACCATACTCTCGGAGCTGAGGCACTTAGAAGCTGGTTTTGGTGTTTTTGGATTGGTTTGAGCTCAGAAAAGCTGCTGGAGTTGCAGCTTTGAAGTTGTTCTTCAAGGGTGAGTCAGCTAGCTCTTTAAAGCTTTATTTTGATTAAGCTTTTGGACCCATTTTCATGCTTATTTTGGCTTGACTTTCTACCGAAAAAAGTTCTGATTTTAGTGCTTAACATGTTTGTTTAAGGCTTCTTTGGTGTTGGTGGTGGTCTACCCCCTCTTGTGCCTTGTTTGGCTTTGTTTTTGTGCTATCCTTTTAAGCTATTGGGACAACCTCCTTTTGGCCTTCTCACCACTGAAACTCAAAGGAATTTTAGTGGTGAAAAGGGTGTTTTGAGGTCCCAAATAGGAGGGGGGTCGTCCCCTCTCCTTGTATCTTGGATGCTAGCCTTATTGGCCTCATGTTTGAGCTTGTCTTTCTAGCATGTTTTGGTTATATCTCAGCATGATTTTGGTGTTGTTTTGCCATGCCTTACCCTTGCATGCATTCTATACTTGTAGTGCATTTCCATTCACTAGCCTAACATGCATCATGCTTTTGACCATCATTCTAGCATTATTTTGGCTCAACTCCAGCAAGCTTTTGTTCATGATTTACCATGCTTAAGCTCTAATTTATGTTGTTTTGGTCATGCATGCCTTGCTTTGTATAGCCATAGTGCATTCTAGGTCACTAGCTTTGAGTTTCCAAGCCACTAGCATGCATTACTTGGGCTATTCACATGATTGGGCATAATTTGATATGTGATTTCAGTACATGTAGTGTGGCCATACACTCACATCTTTCACTCTTTCAATGCTTTGGAGGGTTGGTGCTTTGTGCCTTAAGTATGAGCCATTGTACATGCCATCTTGCCTAGCCTTTTGGGCCACCATTTCAGTGTGTATTTGGTCCTATTTTGCAATGATACAACTCTGATTTGTGTTGGTTAAGTCGTCTCATGCTTGGTTTTGGTAGGCATAGTGTAATCCTCCTTGTTGGTCTTATATGTTTTTTGTTTTGGCTCTTCATGCTAGCTTGTTTTGGCTATACTCCGTGCATGTTTTAGCCTTGGTTTGACATGCTCTAGGACTTTTTTGGGTTGTGTTGGCCATATGCTTCATGTATTGCATAGTTATAGTGTAAGTGCCTATGCTAGTTCAAGCTTCGAGTCTCCTAGCATGCTTCATTTGTAGCATGTACATGATTTGGCATCATTTCACATGTTATTTCAGAGCATATAGAATTGCCATGTTCTCACTTCTTTCACCCTTTGAGTGCTTTTAAGGGTCATGCATTGTTGCCTTGTTTGTGGCCTAATGCGTATGCATGCTTGTCTAGACCTTTGAGCTCCCATCTCAGCATAATTTGGTCTTTGTTTTGACCTATTTGAGCTCTATCCATGGTTAGTTCAATCATTGGTGCCACGTGTTGAATGCCTCTTATATAATTCCTTGTAGTAGTCTTGTGCCTTAGGGCCTCTTGCATGCTATCTTTGAGCTGTTTGGATGATTTAGCATCATTAATACTTGATTTTAGAGCATATAGTGTTATCACACTTCCATGTTTGTCACTCCTTGAGCACTTTTGGGAGTTGTGCTCTTATGCTTAATTGGTGAGTCAATGCGTGAGCATGCATTTCCTAGCCTTTCATGCCATCTTTCAAGAGTGTTTTGGCCACTGTTTTGGGCATGATTGAGATCTGTCCATATTTGGTTTAAGTCCATATAGCATGTTGTTTGCATGTTGTTGCATTGCATTGTGTTCGCATGTTGGTTGCATGCTTATGTTGCATTACATTATATTTGCATGCCATTAGCATTGCTAGGTTGATTATGTTGCATTAGCATTGTTCGCATGGCATTAGCATAGATAAGTTGATCATGTTGCATTGCATTGTGTTATCATGTTGCATTGCATTGTGTTTGCATGCTCATGTTGCATTAGGTCTCCTAGCATGCTTCATTTGTAGCATGTACATGATTTGGCATCATTTCACATGTTATTTCAGAGCATATAGAATTGCCATGTTCTCACTTCTTTCACCCTTTGAGTGCTTTTAAGGGTCATGCATTGTTGCCTTGTTTGTGGCCTAATGCGTATGCATGCTTGTCTAGACCTTTGAGCTCCCATCTCAGCATGATTTGGTCTTTGATTTGACCTATTTGAGCTCTATCCATGGTTAGTTCAATCATTGGTGCCATGTGTTGAATGCCTCTTATGTAATTCCTTGTAGTAGCCTTGTGCCTTAGGGCCTCTTGCATGCTATCTTTGAGCTATTTGGATGATTTGGCATCATTTAATACTTAATTTCAGAGCATATAGTGTTGTCACACTTCCATGTTTGTCACTCCTTGAGCACTTTTGAGAGTTGTGCTCTTATGCTTAATTGGTGAGTCAATGCATGAGCATGCATTTCCTAGCCTTTCATGCCATCTTTCAAGAGTGTTTTGGCCATTGTTTTGGGCATGATTGAGGTCTGTCCATATTCGGTTTAAGTCCATATAGCATGTTGTTTGCATGTTGTTGCATTACATTGTGTTCGCATGTTGTTACGTTGCATTGTTGCTTGCATGCTTATGTTGCATTGCATTGTGTTTGCATGCCATTAGCATTGCTAGGTTGATTATGTTGCATTGGCATTATTCGCATGCCATTAGCATAGATAAGTTGGTTATGTTGCATTGCATTGTGTTTGCATGCTCATGTTGCATTAGCATTGTTTGCATGCCATTTGCTTTGTTAAGTTGATCATGTTACATTGCATTGTGTTTGGATAGGGTGTTAGTCCAAACACTAGAGACGAGGGGCGTTTCATAGTTGAAGAGATGAAACGTGCGTCATTTCTCGGTCGCCGACCCTCTTGATCATGCATGATAGAGGTTGAGGCTTTATGTGTTATTTGTGCATTCATTCACATTGATTCGTGCAATCTTGGCTTCTCGGCCACCGTGCATTGCGATGCATGGTTGGTGGTCTGAGAGTTGAAAACTACACTCCCTTGAGCTTAACAAATGATAAGGAGAGTGGTTGTGCACACATATCTTGCAAATACACTGCTGCGCCCCTTCTTGTTCTCTGTTGTAGCAAACTGGAGAAGTGCCAAATTTTCTGGTCGGCAGACCAGTAAAAGTGGCTGGTTGACCACTTTTTCTAGTCTGCAGCAAGGGTAAGTGGTCGGCAGGTGGTTGGCAACACCAATAAGTGGTCGACAATGCTCCTGGAGGTCTCCATGATGAAGCAGAAGCTATCTGGAGGTTTGTACAGTGTTCTGAAAACAAATGCAAACAGAGGCAAGTTGGGGCATCGCGAAGGATTTCCGAACGAGGTGACCGAGCATGCATGCGCTTCTCGCTCCGAGGCCCCTTCTATTTGCTTTACTTAGTTGCTTTGTTTAAGCTAGCTAATGCATTGGTTTTTGTACTTAAGTAGTTAATGCGATTAGCTATTCATTTGTATTTAATTATCTAGTTTAGTTAGCTAATTAGCTTGTTTTGTAATAATTAGTTTAATTAGCTTAGATTAGCTAGTTAAACTATCATTCGGACCCTCCGTCGAGAGCGCCAACTACTGTAATAAGCGTGCATGTGTGTGATGCATGTCTTCCAACCCCCTTTTCTTTCTCCGTTTTACTTAACCGCTTACGATGGTCAGTTTTAGGGCTTATTTCAATTAGCATACCTTATGCTTCGCATGCGTGCATTCATTCATCTATTTTGCATGCACCGGGCTCGGCGCATCATACTAACTGCATTGTATTTTCAATTCCAAGTTGAATACATGTTAGCTGTAGCATTCCATATGCCATCTTAGAATAGCCGAGCCTACTATAAAT
>NW_021025324.1:0-109965 GCF_004153795.1 Camellia sinensis | reverse complement strand
TGGCACGTTAGGGGGTCCATGTAGACTCAGCCAAATATTCGTGGCAGGGCGTTTTTTTGGAATCTATCCCTGACCCTTTGGACGATTTAGAATCATTGGTTGGACTCGCTGGGACTAAGAAGAAGTCAAGACGAGAGAAGCTCTATTCTCTTCAGCGGGATTTTTCTATCCTTAGAAAGATGACTTCCTAGTCAAAGTTGTTAGAGAGAATGTTCCCCCATATGCCTTGCACGTGGGGCTCCACCACCATCATGAGTATACCATATATATACACATTCACCCATTAGCTTTATAAAGCGAGAATTTTGGGAAAATACTAATCTTTCCATTCTCCATTATTTCCTTGAGAGAGAAAGTGGGAGAGTTCTACTACAGATTATTCTCTCCATAATTACTTTACATTTTTTCTTTCCACCAATCCCTTATCTCCATCATTCTATTTCCTATTATGAATCTTAGTTAGTTACCATTGAAGTATCTAAAAGCCTCTCTCATCATTTTCTAGAGGAATTCGAAATTTTTCGCGATCTTTCGATTTTTCAAGAAAACCTTCGAATTTTTTCCGACAAGGCCTTCGAAGGTTCTAGCTAGATTTATCCATGGCAACATTCGAATGTTCTGGTAACAATTCTGGTAAACCTGCGTGCGAGTATCAACACAAACTACAAATTATGGCCCTATATATCAAGCCCAATGTACTTCTCATTTTGAACGCCGGTCAGATCTGATTACGTTAGATTAGGATTCATATATAATATTTAATACCAATTTAACAGGTTCAAATCTATCTAAATCTAAAGTTAGTATCTAGGTTTTAACGAGTCCCTTGTAAATTTGGCCATAAATTTTTTATTTTATATCTATTATTAAAAAAAATGTATTCATCTTCTTCTTAGTTATTTTTAGAAATATAGGATGCATTTGATGCATTCTAACTTAATTTGAACCTTAGAAAATTGTAATGGTGTGTTTTAATCCACAAACTATAAAGATTATGTTTGATGTTTTTACAAATAACATAAATTTAGTACATATGACCAAAATTTGCCCTAATCATATTCACTTAAAACACAAATGAAAATTAGAATGTCCATTGTGAAGATTTGTAGCGTATTAGTTATATTTGCGTGCTTAATTACAAAGTCTTTAGTTGGGTTAAATTTGTGCGTGAATGTATTTATGACGCTATGGGGTGTTGTTTATGAGACTTTTGTGGTTTTTTAGAATATGATCATCAAATTGGCTTTATATTATTAAACTGTGGGTGTTTAGTTCATGAATGAATGGTAATGAGGGTTTTATTGGCGTTTTTTCATGAATCCAACTGATTTTGGATTATGACTCAAATCAAAGCAAATTTTGCAACCTAAATAATTCACTATACACACAGAGACGATTACCAAGAGTTTTGAAAAATTACTAGAATGGAACACAATCGTCTCATATGAGATGGGTGCTCACCAAATGTTACTTTCATATGAGATATATTTTGTTTTTATTTTGACAGTACGCTAGAACAATTGAAAATTTCAAGTTTCATGTGCACCATTGGGACGGGTGATTTTTTTTTCATTTCCTTAGATCTGGATAGAGTAGAAACCTTCTCTTAACACGTATAAAAAAAATAATATAAAATAAAATGTTCTCTAGGGTGTTTCTTGGGAATCGGTTTTGTTTCACAAGTATAGGAAAACCAATCATACTAATGCATTAGACGAGGAGCAAATCATCGTTTCATTCTGTATGAAAATATGTGAGTTTTATTATTTTCTAATTGGGCTCAATGACTACAGAGTATCAATCTTCATATTACTCACTAAATCTATACAAACAGAATGTATATAATATTCTAACTTAACTAATCTAACAAACTAGCGCACGTTGTGCTAATGACTTGCAAACAGAACCCCTAACAACTTTCAACCACCATAGGTGTTGATAACAAAGCAGCTAAACTGCATCCATAGCTGCTTTGGACTAGGAACTGATAATTTGAGGGATTGCTCTGACGCTCAACCCTCACCTGTGAGAGAATTTTGTGAGAAGCTTAAGTAGAGTGTAGCTCGACTTTCGTGCCCCTTTCGAATACGATAGCCATAAGTTTGACTCCTGCGGTTCTAAATAGACTATCACAAGTGCAATGTGAAATAGAATAAACACTAAAGAGTCGCAAATCCACAAATCTTTTGGAAAAGATATTTTGAACAAAATGCCAAAAATGGACTGCTTTGCAGATACAAGTTGCCACCTAAATATTTTATGGGGAAATTAGGAAACCTGACTCGTGCAAGGCACTGTCCGTCAGTCACCAGTGTCTCGGCTCGAGAACTAGGTACGAGGGGAAGGTCATGAGTGAGCACCCCCATCTCCCCGATCAAAAGATCAGGCTTTCTCCACTAATCATGATGTCGATCTTATTTACAATTAATTGCTACTTCCGATATATTAGAGAACCTACATACTCCGATGTTGCAGATCACAGGATATAGACTAATCTTGCAAAAATTGGCGAACATTTGATTTCATGTTTTATTTTTTTGGAAATTGCCTTTGAATACGTACCCCTTGAAAAGTATCGCATATTGTACATTACTCAAATTATTCCCATTCAAGCAATTAGCCTTCATCCACAGGCTATTCACACAGATATATCAATTAAGCACTTAGCCTCATGACAAGGCATGCTAGACATGGCAACAATCACACTCATGCGATATGCTAAAGCACAAAAAATGCTCACCTCGTACTCCAAGGCAAGCCAAAAGAAACAAAAGAGTTAGAAAACATGCATGCTCCTAACTAATGCAACACATGCGATATGTAACTAATAGGCTCGGCTACAAATTATGACATGTGAACCAATTTGATAACATGCAGTTCAAGCATGTTTTCAAAGAAGTAATAAATAACAATGCTTTGTTAGAATGATGAACCGAGCATCTATTCATGCAAGACAAGTGGATGTAAATCATGGAGTATGCTAAAAAAAACATGATGTTCTAAACTGCCCATCATAAGCAAGTAAATAAAAGGGAGAAATACGTGGGGTTGGAAGACATACACATTATTACAAGTTTGCCCTCGCGCAAGAGGGTCTGAATAAACTAACTAGCTAAGCTAATTAACTAGCTATTACAAAACGAATTAACTAATTATTACAAACCGAATAAATTAACTATGTTAGCTAGTTATTACAAAACCAATTAATTAAATAACTATTCTATGGAACTAACTAATTAATTACACTAATTAATTAATTACAAATTAGAATTAACTAATTAATTACAACATTAAAGATGTAACTAAGCTAACTAATCAGCCTCGGGAAGCGAGGAATGCTCATGTATGCGCGGATTTCCATCTGAAAAGCCTACTTTTCTGTTGCCAAAATGCCTCTGTTGCACAATTAAAACACCCTTTCACCTCAGCCTCTACTCAGTTCCGTTCCAAAAAGTTGTTACTCAATTTGACAAAAGTGGCCAGTAGGTTAGAAGTAGTGGCCTGCCGTCCAAAAGAAGTGGCCTGCCAGCCAGAAAAAGTGGCAGGCTGGCCACTGATGCTTGGTTCCTTCTGCTACAACAGAGGACAAATAGAGCACAAACAAAGCATCCTCAGGGGATGTTTGTACACCTTACCCCTTCTTATCATCAAATAGCTCAAAGGAGTGTCAAGCTCAATTCGCAAGCCATCAATTGATGCAATTTCATTGCATGATGGCCTATGAACCAAGGGGTACAATTTCAATAAATACACAATAAAAGACTCTCAAACCTCCTCCCTATCATGGATTGACCAAGAGAAGTGGTTGATCTTGGAAACTTGAACCATTTCATCACTAGCAAGTATGAAATGCCTCAAGTTTCCATGTGTTCCATTAATGTCCGATTAAACCCCAAATTGCTTATTATCTTGCATCATTTTTAGTCCCAATTTTATTATTTCATTTTAATTACCAACCATTCCTTGGTTCATTAAGTCCAATAGTGATCTTTAAGTCCTCTAATGGAAAAAAATATCAAACAAAGAGTTGTTTTGGGCATGAAACAGACACCATGCCGTTGATAATGAACCCCCAAAGGGATTAAACCATTAAGCACAATACCTCAATCTCATGCTTAAACAAACACTTGGTTTGAAACAACTTTCAAAACAAAGGAAAAACCAAGAAAGAAGGAAGGTTGCAAAAGTGATTAGAAGTGATCACAAGTATGAAAAGCAAGAAATAAATGTAATCAACTCAAATAGGTTGGTGGCTAAAGCCTAAACCTCCAAACCTATGAGGACCATTACACTACAAGCATGCAATACAAGGCATAAATGGAACAAGCACACTAAAACGGTCCAAAAATACCTAAAAATAGTGTTGGAATTGAAGGCAAAAGAGCTAAAAGAGTAAGCTAAAACGTGGAGTAAGTTAAGCTGGTAAACAAGCACAAGGAGGGGAGGCTACCCCCTCTTTTTTTCAGACTTCAAAACATGGTTTTAGCCTCTGAAAAACCTCTAAAATTCAGTATTAAAAAGCTCAAAAAAAGTTGACAAAAAGGTCGGAAGCACAAGGGCAAAGGCTTGAGAAGTGAGGCGCAAAGAAGGGTGATCCACCCTTACACCTTTAAGGGCCTTAAACCACAAGTTTCAGTCCAAAAATACAGAGTATAAGCAGTCCAAAAATAGTAGGAAAAATAGCAAATAAATCAAAGGAATAAGCCAAGACTTATACCTCTTGAAGAGAAGAACTCTTGCTAAGTGACAAACCAACACTTGCACACCCTCTAGAGCTCAAAGTAAGTCCAAAAGTACCTCAGTTTAAATACCACAAGGTTTGGTTTAGAGTGCATAGGCAAAGGCTTAAGAATTTGCAAGAGAGAGAGAGAGAATTGCAGAGAGAGAAATATTTTTTGTTTCAAAATTTCAAACCCTCAAAAATGGAAGGGACGTCTTCTATTTATAAAAAAACATGAAACTCCCTTAAAAATATCCATACATACACATGTGGCTAGATGCATGCACCAGTGGAAATAGCTAGCACAGTTGGCATAAATATCTACACAAGTGGCCGACAGCCCACATTTGTGGCCAACATCCCACACTAGGGGGACCTGCAGGTTCTACGGTTTTTAGGCTTGAAAAACTATGGATTTGGTCCAAAACAAGACAAAAGGTGTGTAGGGTTTGAAAGCTCAAAGCTGTGGCATTCTGCTGAGGATTTCAAGCACTTGACAAGCATATACAAATTCATCACTGGGTGCGCAAGTGGTGGCACCCAAGTCGTAATGGTGGTAAAAAATGAGGTGTCCATAGTTGCCCCTCTTTGACAAAACTCAAAGTTGTGAAATGACGTGAGTGAATGTCAAAGCCCAAAGACGACCCATTTTGACAAGGCCGTAAGACTTGGGCAAAAAAATCAAGACATAAATTAAATGGTTGCGCTCGCAAGCTGCCTACGTATCCTTTTGAAAGGAATCAAACCAACGTAGTTTAGGAGCAGAATGCAAATAATACACAGTGCAATGCAATAATATAATCAAATCACAAGCAGTGCTTACCACACAAATATTATAACGAAATGGAGATGCAAAATCAAATTACATTCAACACAGAAAAGGTACCAAAACACTCAAACCACGATTCTTGCAGAATAAGCACTTACACATGCAGAACTATGCTTATCGCAGAAACAGTACAAGTAATTAGGTGGTATGATATAGGCAAGGAATGAAGCTGGGGAAAGACAATGATCCATGTTGAATGCAACAAGACAAAGTACAATTAATGCAATGGATGAAGTGAATAAGGGCGTAGACCGAACCACATCTTACCTAGAAAAGGTATAGACACAAAACAAACCACGTCTAGCACAGAAAAGGTGTCGACACCCTCAATACTGGCCTCAGTGCAACATGGATACTTACACATGACAGAACCATGTTTCAACGAGGAAAAGGTATGAGCACATGCCAGACTAAGCTTAACATGGAAAGGATACAAGCGATGAAATGATATGATGTAATGGATGCGATGGATAATGTAGTAGATGAATAGGTTGACATACTCCAATCACGTTGGAATCGTGAGAGGAAGAAGAACAAATCCCAAACACGCTGAAATCGTATGAGGAAAAGAACACTTTAACCACGCTAAAATAATGAGAAGAGAAAGAATAAATCCCAGACAAGCTGAAATTGTGTGAGGAAATGAACACTCTAACCACGCTGAAATCGTGTGAAAAGGAAGAACAAATCCCAAATATCCTGAAATCGTGTGAGGAAAAGAACACTTTAACTATGCTGAAATCGTGAGAAGGGGAAGAATAAATCCCAAACACGCTGAAATCATGTGAGGAAAACAACGCTCTAACCACGCTGAAATTGTGAGAAGATGAAGAATAAATTCCAAACACGCTGAAATTATGTGAGGAAAGAAACACTCTAACCACGCTGCATTCGTGAGAAGAGGAAAACCAAATCCCAAACATGCTGAAATCATGTGAGGAAAGGAACACTCAAACCACGCTGAAATCGTGAGAAGAGGTCCTAAGAAAACCGCTCGGGGTCGCGTTCCACGCGTGCTGAGATAAATTCCAAACATGCTGAAATCGTGTGAGGAAAGAAACACTCAAACCACGCTAAAATCGTAAGAAGAGGTCCTAAGATGATGCGATGGATACAAAGAGTATGATAAGTTTATACGATAGATACACAAAGGTGATATGATTGTGTGATAGATGCACGAAGGTGATGGTAGTATGCAGTGGATGATGCTCGGGAACTGCAGTAAACAAACAAAGCGGCGCTTTTGAAAGTACCTCATGGGGCGAGTGGTGATGAACCGCTCTACAAGTCAATGGGATCTCCTCCCCTGTGTTCTTCGAACTTTTACTTTGACAAGGAACTCCCCTTTGACATACTCCAACCACGTTGGAATCGTGAGAGGAAGAAGAACAAATCCCAAACACGCTGAAATCGTGTGAGGAAAAGAACACGCTAACCGTGCTAAAATCGTGAGAAGAGGAAGAATAAATCCCAAACACGCTAAAATCATGTGAGGAAATGAATACTCTAACCATGCTGAAATCGTGTGAAAAGGAAGAACAAATCCTAAACACGCTAAAATCGTGTAAGGAAAAAAACACTTTAACCACGTTGAAATCGTGAGAGAAGGAAGAATAAATCCCAAACACGCTGAAATCGTGTGAGGAAAAGAACACTCTAACCACACTGAAATCGTAAAAAGGTGAAGAATAAATCCCAAACACGTTGAAATTGTGTGAGGAAATGAACACTCTAACCACGCTGCAGTCGTGAGAAGAGAAAGAACATATCCCAAACACACTGAAATCAAGTGAGGAAAGGAACACTCAAACCACGCTAAAATCGTGAGAAGAGGTCCTAAGAAAATTGCTCAGGGTTACGTTCCACGTGTCCTGAGATAAATTCCAAACATGCTGAAATCGTGTAAGGAAAAGAACACTCACACCACGCTGAAATCGTAAGAAGAGGTCCTAAGATGATACGATGGATGCAAAGAGTATGATAAGTTTATGGGATGGATACACGAAGGTGATGTGATTATGCGATAGATTCACAAGGTGATGGTAGTATGCAGTGGATGATGCTCGGGAACTGCAGTAAACAAATAAAGCGGTGCTTTTGAAAGCACCTCATGGGGCGAGTGGTGATGAACCGCTCTACTTTGACAAGGATCTCCCCCTTGTGTTCTTCGAACTCTTACCTTCAACTCATAGCCCTCAAATGCTGACAATGGGTCATCTCTACATGTTGAAGTGACAAATGCTATTTTTTTTCCTGATCATATTCACAACTTTCCCTATTCTCCAACGGGGTGACAGACTAGGTTGGTTCAGTATCCGTAATTAAGGCACATACACGTTACCTCAACCTATGGGGCTTTTATACAAATTTCAAGCTAAGGATACACCCCTGGGTATTCAAACCAGATTTTAGTTTCAGAAATTCCATACCTTTGTGTTCTATGCATCGCCATTCGAACTCTAGTTTCTACCGTCGCAGTTGGTCTCCTAAGAACTCATTACAAACACAGCCAAGATACCTCTGATGGTGTTCAAGGAGAGCACTTTGATCGCCATTCTGACTTGAAGTAGGCTTGAGCTTGAAGTCAAGGTACATTCATACTTTGGAGAAAAGACAAGGCCTGAGAAGGCGCATCCGGAATGCAATCTCGAATTTTCTGAAGTTGAAACACACTAAGATGCTCCAATTTTTTCCTCTTTTCTTTTGCTTTGTAGTTCGGAACCTATGTAGCTTCAGATAGGTCCTTGTTCACATCTCTCTATTCTTTAATCTCTCTTATTTTTTTATTCCTTCCCAGGTGTAGTTGATGGATAAGCTAGAAGATGTGGACCTTACGAGGGGAGTGAATATCTTGCTCCATTTCTAGTCCGTACTTCGCACTTGGCTCGATACCTCACTGCTTGGAGGATGAGAGAGTTTTTTGGCCTTTGCCGCTAGCTTCAGTGGTGCCCTTTCTGGCAAGTACATTGACAACGGGAAAAAAAAAAAAGAAAACCTGACTCGACTGTGCCCCGAGTTCATCATTTTGACTATTTTTTGTTTTTTTGACTTTCTGCTAAAACAATTTTGACCAACATAAGAGTTTGATTAGCATGCTTATTTGACTTTCTACTTTGAAATCATGTAAGTCAAGCTATGAGCACTGAACATTTTTCTTTTTTTGGGTCCATGAAATGGTCCGATTTTGGAAAAATGGAATAATTTTTGAGAAAATTAGTCAACTTCATTAAAAATCCTCAAAACTGTTTTTGCAAATAACCACTACTCAACCAACGTGGAAGTAACCCTTGAGATGCACAACCTCAGATCTGAACTTGATTTATCTTGCAGCTGAATCCTTTAATGGAATAGGACAACCAATTTTGAACCAGGACGAGCACGAAGATGAGCCAATTTGCACATGGATAGGATAGTCGAGTTTGAACAAGCCAATCAATATAGATGAGACAAGCAGGCTGAAAATGGTCAGGGTCGAACTTTAGGATGAAGCTGCTGACGTATCCTAAAAGATGGGAATCAGGTCGTACATAGTTCTTGGGTTAAGGTGCGCTCGGGTATTAACACTCTCCTTTTGCTCTCTAACTTTTGCTAAAGCTGTCCTTTTGGGTTTTCAACCTTGTGAGCTATTTTTCTTTCTTTTTCTTTTTTTTTCTTTCCTCTTTCTTTTCATTTATTCATTTTTTTTTGTTTCCATTTTTTCCATTTTTGTTCTTTTCTTTTTCTCTTGCTCTGACTTTTGCCTGGGTCGCCCTTCGGGGTTTTCGGCCAAGCGAGCCTCCCAAGGATAGAAAAGTTTAACTTGTCCATGTTGATCGGTCGTAGGATCTCTAAGCCACCTGAATCCAGAAGAATGGTTATTGTTCACTGATGATGTAGTCTTGATGATGTAAGGACCCATCCAATTGGGTCTGAATTTGGCCCTAGTGTCGTGGATAGGAACATGATTGTCCTTCAGCAAAAAATTTCTTATCTCTGATTCTGGGATCTGGCTTTCTTGCCGATTTCCATTGGTTTGAGAAATGACCCACTTTTGAATCTTTGAGCATATTTGACCTTTTTTGCCCCTAGTTCAAGGGCTTCTTCTCATCCAGCTATGCAAGTTTCCTTTGATAACATCTGACCTTCTTGTCCCTAGCTCAAGGGTTGCTTCCAATCCGACCATGCAAGTCTCATATTTTCGTTGATCGTTGAACATTTTGAAAGGTTCAAGGTTTGAAAGCAAAGTGGTCAAGTCTTGAGCCCGAGAGTGATCCTATGCTGTACAATCTCAAGATCAATTCCAGGCATGTCTTCATGGGACCACACAAAACATTTTTTGAAATCTTTTAATAAAGCGACCAGATGCTCGTGCTCTTCTGAAGATAATACAGAACCAATCTGGACCAAGCCAGAATCCTTTTCAGTACTCACATTAACAAACATGATCTTTTTCATCAAGGGCTTAGCAGGCCTCTCTTCCTCTTAGTTGATTAAATTTTTTCAAATCCCGAGGAATTCTTCCCTCTTTGTTTTTCTCACAGTGTTAGAAAAAGTTTTGAAAAACTTTGGTCAATGCAATGATTTAAAGGCACAGAAAAGTAGGTGAAACTAACTGTAATTCATTCAGATCTGCTAGCTCAACTGGCTCAATGGTAGAAACAGAGGCAAAAAAAAGAGTGTAAAATACAAACAAAATCAAACAGGGAAGTATGTTCGAGTTAACACCCCCGAAATCACCAACCTCTGACATAACAACACTAACTCAATACAACAAGACTGACTCAATACCCAAGTCTAAAAGTACAATAAATAGCATTTTCAAAGTGCTAAAAAGTGCGTGCCATCCACCACATCTAGAGTAAAATGAGCGCTATCAGCAGGTGGTTTATCCCTGATCAAATAGTCACATTATCCCCCAAGTTCATTGATCTAGTGCCGATAGACTTTGTAGGACCTGGTGGACTGATGACCTTATTGTCAATCAGATCTTAAACTTCATGGCGAAGACGAAAACAAGTGTCAGTGTCATGGCTGGTTTGCTGATGGAAGGAACAGTACTTGGCAGCTTTACACTTGGATAGAAGGAGATTAAGGAGAGGCCAAGGGTCAAGGGGTTTGCGATAGTCTTGTCCTATGAGGATTTGGAGAGCTTTGGATAAGATCATGTAAAGGGGATTGAAGGTGCAGTTACCAATCCTAATAGGATTGACAGAGGGGTCAGCAGGTGTTGACTGGGTTTGATGATCTCTTATGGGTGTAGGATTGGAGCTGAAAGGGGTGTTTTTGGCACGACAACCCTTTTCATGGTTTATCCCTACATTAACCTGAACGACAAAAGTGTTATCCACAGTTTTTGCAACAACTACAAGCACTTGCCATTTGTTCAGCCCTTTGACCTTCAAAGCCTCAATAGCCCACTGAAGTTGTTCATAAGGATCAATACTTGCCCTAGCCTTGTTCTTCCAACTTGTTTCAGCTTTGCCAAAGGATTGGGTGACTATATTGAGGCAAAGCCCAATTGTTGTTGACAAGTCATCACCCAGACTTGAAACAGCTTTAGGTTAGCCCTTTTCAATTGTAGCTCGCCCCAAGATTGAGGAGCCTTTTGGCGAGAAATTTATGGCATGTGATGTGGTCAATGTGGGAGCCAAAATCCCAAAGGCTAAATCTGTCACAGTTCTCTACAAATCTTCAATCATGCTCATTAGCTCAAAAGTAGTGGGTTCATGGGTTTGAAATGATTGGGGTTAAAGTGCATCCATCATACACAAGTGCCTGTTTTTTGGAATGAACACCTCAGGCTTGGATAAATGGGCTGGAGTGATGTACATGCTGGGGTTGTAGGTAGATGGTAGTGTACGGATTAGGTTGAGGTGTGAAGATAATAGGTTAGTGGTGGCCTGAGGTCCTTTTGGTGGAGCTATGATCTCTTCGTCAATAAGATCCTGAATCTTATGACGGAGGCGAATGCAACAGTTTGTATTATAACCGTATTGTTGATGATAGGCACAGTATTTAGCTGGGTTTTGTCTTGTTGGAAGAGGATTTGGAAGGGGTTGGGGTTCTAGGAGCTTTAGGTACCCTTTTTCTAGCAACGTTTTCAAGGCTTAAGAGAGACTCATGTAAAGAGGATGGAAATTTCAGGCTTGGGACCAAGTTGAAGTGGTTGATTTTTTGCTATTGATGGGAGTGGTGACAGTGTTTATTTCCAAGCATTTCACAGCTGTGCTACCACTAGTAGTAGCATTGGAACTGCGAGCAACATTCTTCTTCAAAGGCTCATTATCTTCCATAATGATCCCTTGTCTGATGGCATCCTCGATTTAAACCCCCATTTCATGAAGCTTTGTAAAGGTAAATAGAGGTAGAAAAATCATCTTCTGCAGCAACTTGCCATGCAGATTCTGAACAACTATTTTTATCTGATCCTTCTCGAAAGGTCTTGTGGTCATCATCGAGGCTTTGGCCCTCCATCTAGTCACAAACTCAGAGAAACCCTCCTTCGGCTTTTGACATGTTGCCTCGAGATCACGAGTTGTGACCTCAATCTATGTATTGTAAAAGTATTAAGCAATGAAGGCTTCAGCCATCTCCTCCCAATTCTGTTTGACGAAATCTTCCAACTTAGCATACCAAATGGCCACTATACCTGATATGGTGCGACCAAAAAGAGATAGCTTATGTGGTCTAGTTAAGCCCATCGGTCGCAAGATATCAGAAAACAATTGCAAGTGGACCATCAGATCCCCAAAGCCGTCAAAACGATCAATGTGAGGCATTTTAAACTGATCCGGCAATGTAACTACAGAATCAGTGTATCCATCCTCTATGTCTGGGATGGAGTTAACCCCATGTGCTCTCTTGAACAACTTCTTTAATTTGTTGACTTTGAACATAGTTGGATCAAGTTCAAATTCAAATGGTGCCTCGGTCTGATAAACTGGTGCTTTGGAAGCTTGTGCTGGGATTGGCTCTGCTGGATTGCCCTGGTTTTCTTGGACATTAGTAGTATTAACAGTGGCACCGGACATAGGGATAGGTGCAGTGGGTACATGTGATACAGAGGCCGCTGTTCACTGCTGTTGCTGTTGCTGTAGCCTGGTTATAACCTCGGCCTGATGGGCCATAACCTCGGCTTAACGAACTGCGTCATGCTATAGTGTCTCGACTGTCTATGGCAAATGATGTATTAGTTCCTCTATACTGGTCGGGGGATACTGTACCATTGGAATAGGTGATTGGTCTTGTGCTGGACTAGAAGTAGATGACTATTCCTGAACCGGACTGCACACAGGTGAGCCAAGAGGTGACTCCTATAGGAACTGGACTGGTGAATTCTGTCTGCCCGTTCTTTGCCTTGTAACTAGTGACAATGAAGCAAACACTGGCTACTCCTGAACTAGATTTCTGACATGATAAAGTCTATCGACACGAGTCTAGAGTACCTGGGGGATATCAGAGCCTTCTGAGGCTATGGTTCCAGGACAATCTTGCAAAAGAGAAAACAGACAGCACCTTAACCCAATTTCACTATGATAGATATGATCATAGCTGAATGAATGTACTCCCAGCTGCATTCTGCCCCATAAACTAATACCAACTGTACCACTGATATGCAACACCCCTGTACAGTTTCACTGCAAAGTACATACCAGGTAAAGAGAGCCAAAACACCCCTATAAGGGGGTAGGGTTACCATGTCCTAGTTTCGTCATGAACTAGGATTCATTATTTCAATCAAGCGGTTTCATGCAATCCTGCACAAGGGTGATGTAGCTTGACTTTCCCCGTTTCTTTCGGAAGGCGAATAGCCCTGCAGTTCAGACTCCTCTTGTGTTTCTGAATCTGATTTCACTAGTGTAATGTGAAATAGTGAAAACACAAAAAGAATCCAAATCCAACAATTCTTTTTGGAAAATCGGTGTTTGAATCAAATGCCAAAAATGGGCTACTTTGCCAGATTTCAGAGTCACCACCTAAATATTTTTGAAAAGTTTAGGAAACCTGAGATTCGTGCCAAAGGCCATTAGTCTGTCATTTATTGAAAAATCAATGATGTGATTTTTATTTACATTATATGCTCTTATTCCGATTATTAGCCTAACATTACTATGTGACGTACACACAAGTATAGACTAACTTGCAAGAATTGGAACATTTGATCTCATGTTTTGTTTTGAAATTATTTTGTGAATTTGCCACTTGAAAAAGTGGGCTAAAAATGGAACATTAATCAAACTACCCCAATTCAAGCAATTAGCCGTCATCCACAGGCATTCAAACAATTATATCAATTAAGCACTTACCCTCATGGGATTCATGCTTTGAACATGGCATCACAAACACTCAATGCAAGATGCTAAAAAAAAAAACTCACCTAGTACTCCAAGCCAAAACAAAACAAAATAATTAGAAAAGTATGCATGTTTCTAATTTTATGTGATTATGGCTAATGCAACACGCATATTATGTATTTTATAGGCTTAGCTATGAACATGGCAGATGATTTCATTCAAGACATGCGATAAAGCACATATTCAAGCAATGAATTTAAACATTTGGTTAGTATGGTGAGCTGAACCTTGGATGCATGCAAGACAAATAGATGCAAAACATGAGAATGCTAATGAAACGTGATGTTCTAAACTAACCATCTTAAGTGATTAAATAAAAGAGAGAAATACATAGGGTTAGAAGACATACACATTATTACAACATTTGATCCCTCACAAAGGAGGGTGCAAATCAATGTCCGGAAGTCCAAATTAACTAACTATTACAAAATTGAGTGAATGAATAATAATTAACTTAACTAAGTTAATTAACTACTTTATTACAACTTAACTAGCTATACCAATTAACTAAGCTAATGGCTACAACAATACTAATTTACAATAAGATTAATTTACAACTATAATAATCGTAACACTAATGAAACAATTAATCGCATTTGACAAAGGCGTAAGTGAAGATGGATGAAGGTTGCATGCACAGCGCCTGAGAGCTACTCTGTCTATCCAAACCTACTATGTTTCATCTTCAGCCATTGCTCTATTTTCCTGCAAAACTGCACTGATGGCCGACCAGGTCTATAGATGACCGGCCGTGCATCAATTTGGTACAAAACTTTGTTTTTGTGTTCTAAGGTGAATTAGTGCAGACATAGTGTTTTCAAGCTCTGTTTGTCCCATCTTCCTTCTCTGTCATAGGAAAGCCTTGAGAGAAGGTTGAAATTGATTCCAAAGCCATCAATGAGCAAATTGATTGCTTGATGATCTCGGACACAATTTTGGACAAAAAGTCAATGAATGCAATGAATAAGACCACCCATTCCCTCTTGTCATGGAGTAAGCTCAAAGAGGAAGGTTGCAACGCTTCAAAAATCATCATAATGCCATGAATTAGCGTGTGACGACTCTTGACACAAGGAACTTGGCATATTTGGTTTGAGATAAGACATAGCCTGTAGGTGTGGTAGAAATAGAAATGCCAAGAAAGTAAGACAGGTCACCTAATTCTTTCATAAAAAAAACAGTGTGCGTATGAGAGATAAATGGCTGAATATGGGAAGGATTATTGCCTATAAGCAATATATCATCAACATAGACTAAAAGAATAGTAAGTGTAGTGCCCAATCTCTGAATGAACAAGAAAGAATCACACTTGTTGTTATGAAAGCCCCAAGACAAAAGATAGGATGAAAATGTGGAGTACCAGGCTTTGGGAGCCTATTTCAAACCATACAAAGCTTTCTTAAGATGACACACATGTTGAGGTTGAACTGAATTAACAAAATCAGGTGGCTAGAGCATAAACACGTCTTCTTCTAGAATACCATGAAAAAAAGCATTAGAAATGTCTAACTGCGTTAATGACCAGTTATGGTGAAGAGCTAAACAAAGCAAAATTCTGATGGTAGGAAGCTTTTCCACTGGACTAAAAGTTTCTTGAAAGTCCACCCCTTCTTGTTGAAGATATCTCTTAGCAACAAGTCGAGCTTTATGCCTAGCTATTGACCTATCTAAATTCCTCTTAACTCTGAAAACCCATTTGCAACCCATGACATTTTTATCTGAAGGTAAAGATACCAATGACCAGGTATGCTGCTTTTGCAAAGCATCAAATTCTTCTTGTATAGCCTTATGCCAAATAGGGGAAAGAAGAGTTTCCTTATAAGAAAGGGGTTCAATATCAGCATAAAGATGAGGAGACTGAGGATGAGTGTGAAGTAAACACTGAGAAGAAGACTTCGATCGAGTAAGCATAGGATGCACATTAGAAGTAGAGGAAGAAGGAGAAGGAAGAGGTAAATGAATAGAAATAGATGGAATAGGGACAGGAGAGGAAGCAAAAGGAATAAAAGGAGTAGGAAGGATAGGAAGAGACTAAATAGGTGTAGCAGACTGCGTGATATGTTGAATATAAGTAGTAAATTGAGAGACAGCAGCAGAACCAGGATTGGAGAAAGTAGGGCTCATAGAGGAAACAAATGTAGAAGAAGAAGAAGACTAAGAATAGAGAGATGGAGAAACAGTGGACCAAAAGAAAGACTGAATCTGAGATAAGGAAATAAGAGGAGAAGAAAAGGTAGAAGAAGCAGTAGCAAAAGGAAAAATAGACTCATTGAAGATGACATGTCTGGAAAGAAAAATTTTACCTGAAGTGGAGTCAAAACATCTGTATCCTTTAGCAAATGGATGATAGCCAAGAAAGATACAAAGAAGATATTTAGGCTGAAGTTTATTCGAGGAGTATGGTTGGAGCCAAGGATAGCAAAGACAACAAAACACCTTTAGGAAAGAATAATTAGGAACATGATGAAAGAAGACTTCAAAAGGGGATTTGTGATGCAATTGAGTGGAAGGAAGTCTGTTAATCAAGTAAGTGGCTGTAGCTACAGCCTCAAACCAGAATTTGAGAGGCACAAAGAAGTGATGAAGTAAGGAGATAGTTGTCTCTGTAATATGTCTTTGCTTCCTTTCAGCAGTGCCATTTTGAGGTGGAGTATATGGGCAAGAATGTTAGTGAACAATACTGTGTTAGAATAAAATTCTTCATTTTAGCATTACAATACTCAGTACCTCCATCTAAACAGTCCAAAATTGTTTCTTAGCATAGGCTTTAAATTCTAGGAATTTGTCATAGACTTCACTTTTGTAAGAAAATGGATATAACCAAGTGAACTTACTGAATTCATCAATAAAAATGATATAGTACTTAAAAGAAGAAGAGGAATGGAAAGGGCCCCATACATCACTATGGATGAGAGAAAAAGGGCTTATTTACAGTTGAATTAGACAATTGAAAAGGAAGCCTATGGCTTTCTGCAACACAACAATCTACACAATCTTGACTAACACAATTAACAGATTTGAGCTTCAAATGATGCTTTAAATGATTAAATTTCAATGATAAAGGTTGTCTTAATCGATTGGGCTAGTTAATACCAGAATCAAGATTAGGTGTAGCAGAAGTAGTCATATAAGCTTGTGACACAAATGGATCAGATGAAAGGACAGCATGTAGAAGAAAATGGTAAAGACCATTGATGTTAGTTCCCTTATGAAGAACCTTCTTGGTATACTGGTCCTGAACCACAAAGGTAAAAGTATAAAAAATAATAACACAACGATTATCCTGTGCAAGTTTTTGAACTGAAACCAGATTGGAAGAAATAGATGGTGAATGAAGAACATTGTCAAGTTGGAAGGAATAGTGACGAGTAGGTAGAATTCCATTACCAGTATGAGCAATAGGCACAGAATTTCCATCGCCAATAGTAATTTGGTTGGTACCTTAATATGGTTGATAATAGGAAAGATTAGACAAATCATTAGTAATGTCACTACAACAAAAGGGTTTTTACGGCGCGCAATGCACGCTGTAAAAACCCTTCTATGACGTGCAACGCGCATCATATTATAACCAGTTATGGAAAGTTATTCACTTTCAACGGCATGCTTCGTACGCCTTTAAAAACTATTTAATGGCAGATTTTGCGCGTCGTTATTATTTTTTCTACGACATGCTATAGTACGTCGTTAAAAACTATATAACGGCAGATTTTGTGCGTCGTCGTTACTTTTCTATGACTACTTTTGCACGACGTTAATTGGTGAGACAAATAACGAAGCTGACAGCGCGTCGTAAATTATGTAATACGACTTATTATGCATATCGTAGAATATGCAGCTTTTTTTATTATTATTTTAAAATTCAACAGGTTCCATTTGACAAATTTTGTATAATCTAACAAATATAACAAACAAATATCACAAAACACCAATCAACTACCAAAATATTATTTAAAACATCAAAAAGAAACTATATCCATAAATTATAAACATTCAATAATTGTCTATACATTCTAAACATTTAAAAACTATATCCTTAAGTTCTAAACCATACAAAAAATTTAAACCATCCAAAACTATGCAAATCTATTTTTCTAAACATATCGACAACTATTAAGACATTATCTAAAACTACCGACAACAGTTCCTATAGCAGTTGCAGCTGCAGCTATAGCAAATCCATTTGCTCCTATCACAGGGACAAGAGTGCCCAATGTATGTGTTAAGGCACCTAAACCCGCGACAATAGCTAGAGCAACTAACCCTGTTGCATTTCTTGTCTACATGACAAAGGAAACTTCATATAAGTACAAAAACCAACAACTCAAGGACAAAAATATTTCTTGAGGTATTAAGAAATGATTGAGAAATTATAAAACATCAGCAAAACATTTCCAAAATTAATAAGATAATTTAATGGTTTCTTGAGGTATTAAGAAATGATTGAGAAATTATAAAACATCAACAAAACATTTCCAAAATTAATAAGATAATTTAATGGCCCCATAAAGAGTCCAAGTCAAATTAAAGTCTATATTATTTACAAGTTTATCCATTATCTGGAACAATTCCCTCTTCCGTAGCTGCTCTTGTTGCATTTAAAGCATCTGTAACCCAATCTTTCCTTTCTCCAACTCCTGCCTTGCTAGCCCTTCTAACCTGAAAAAAGAAGACTTGCAATGAAGTCATTAAAATACATGCAACAGTAGAAATTTAGTAAATATTTACCTTGAAAACAGCAACACCGCCAGATAGCTTTGACTATCACTCTTGTGCTTTCTCTTTGTCAAAAATAGCACTACTCTTCTCAATGGCGGCCCTTAGCTATTCAAACATATAAATAGTATATCATTAACATTTTTCTATGCAAATCAATGGCTTAGACCCTACATGATAACATAAGAATTCTATGTCTCCTCAATTAAGTACTTGAGAACATTTCTTTAGTAAAACCATAACTTTAATTAAAATCAAATCAAAGAAGAAAAAAAAAATTAGTATCACTATTCAGTGCTGAAATTAATGGTTAGAAAATAGATTTCTCCCATGAAATAGAAGTTTTAAACTATAAACATCATGTGTTGACCATGGGTATTAGAGGATAAGGCCCATCTTCTCCTATTAACTTTAACCACTTCCTACTACGACCATTCAAATTTCCACAAAAAGATATGTCCTATCTAGCAGCCATGCCAAATCCATTTAAAAATACGTAACTATTGGTTATGTTCAAGATTTCATTAACATATGCCTACAATGGTCAACCATAAGCACAGTGCCGAAGGCACTTCCAAAGCATACACATAGCAAAACTAAAATTTTCCCTAAATTGAGTCCACATCAACAATGGAATTGATTTATGCAAATATACTCCCAAGACATCAATGGAAATGGTCCATGATGCTGACTATATTTTCATGTAACAACATTGTCATCTGCCATACTTCAGGCCTTCAATGTATATTGTCCATGATATTGACTATATTTTTACCTAACAACATTATCGTCTCATCTACCAACCAACATTAGCTAATATTCCCATGGATACTTAATTGACATAGATGTGATCAAGAAATCAAGGTTAACTAACAGAGTTCCCCCAGTGAAAATAACCAATTAAATCTCATAAGCAAATTGGTGGTGCTTTACGTTTCCTTCAATAATACTAATGCCTTACTTCATTCATTCGTGATAGGTCTTGTGTTAAAAAGGGATACATGAAAGATGACTACATCCATTTGTTTGTAAAAAGGCCTGTGAGAAGAGCTCCGATAATCAATCGTGGCATAGGTAAATTGCTACTAGAGATTTGAACTGACATACCAACATGATGAAGCTGCAAAAACAAAAATAGTAATAGATAATTTAAAAAACAAGGATATAAACAAGGAAGTTGGTATACCATTCCAATTTCATAGGAGAACACACTGTGGGGTCACTCACCATAGCACTTCCATAGGTAGCACCAGATAGCACAGAAAGGTAAATATCTTCTGATTGAGATGATTGTGAGGGCATAAGTACTGTGCTTAGCATCTGCAATAATGAATTCTGGATGCACATAACATAAGAAAGCAAGCACGGTTAAGATTTTACTCCCCAAAAAAATTATATATATACATAGACAGCAATGTAACACTTCTATTGGCCCCATAAACCATGAATTTAAGGATTTCTAAAAAGCAATTGAGTAAAGAATCTACTTCCCTAGTCAGAAAATGATGTAATCAGTAATTAATGAAGATGTCACTAGAATTATAAGAAACAGAAAACCAGAGCCAAAAAAATAAAATTGTAGTCCACATGCTCAACCCAACCACTCCTAGTTCCTGCCTCTTTCTGTGCCTTTTTTTGGACGGCGATGGTGATCGGCATAGTGGAAGAGCAAGAGATGAGTACAACGCAATGGATAGCATAAACTCCCAACCAACTAACAACTATTACTCAGCAGCACAGAGCACAGACGCAATGCCTATAGCAGCACAACAGTACAAAGGGCAGCATAGCGGATCAGCAACAAAGTAGAGCAATGCAGCATTTGTTCAGCAGAGTAGAAGAGTAGCAGCCTAGCAGCAAACTCAAAGCAACAGTACACAGCAAAAGATAATACAATATATCCCAGATTCAGCCCATAAGGAATAGCAGTCTTGTACTGAATACATCCTTCAAATAGATAACCAAAAGGCCAACTATGTACAATATCAGCATTAAAAAGGACACCAATAAACTTATCTGAGAACTACTTCAAAGATTGGCGCATTCTTCCAGCCTGGCCCTCTGAAAAATTCTCCAAAATTTAAATAACATAGCACAGCCCCCATCATGCCTATAATGAGCACTCCAGCACTATCTTTGAGCAGCAGCAGAATGGAAAAAGCCCACCTACAAGAAGCTGAGCTTAGACCTGTAGCAGAAACCACTATGTGAACCTCACAAACTCAAACCCCATAAAGATACAAAGACATGCAAAGCTCAACACACTGAGCAGAGAAAGGAATAAGAAAATGAATAAGAGAAAACCACTTCAAAAGTGTAGACCTCTCATTCACTCAACCCACAACAAACATCTCTCTCACACACGGCACCAGCTCCAAGACCTACAGAGAAAACAGTTAGCTTGTAATAAATCACAGCAGATGTGATAACAGACGTATCAACAAGGCTCACACAATATATGGTCTCACAAGCTCAACCCTCAAACACTCCCATCTCAGAATGAAGGAACAGGTTAACGAGAGAAACAACATAAAAGGATAACAGTAAGCCAAAAAACAACACACTCTGAAAATATAGCACTCCCATCACTCAACCCACAACAAAAAATTCCTTATACAATGTGTATACCAAGAACAATCAAACAACTTCTCCAAACAGATACGAGGGCCAAAACCTTTCCATAAGAAAGTTATAGCCCAGACAAACCTGCATAGAAGAGTTCGAATTATAGGAACTTACTTCACTCTACCCTTAGTCTCACATACCTCCACTGCCTAATTTTGGACTCACAGTCACTCCACCCTCTATTCCTACCATAAGGCCAGCTTGGCAACCTGCAAAGATCAGATATGGAAGAGATTAAGCAGCAAAAAACCTTCTTTTTTTTTTTTTTGGAAGCTAACACTCTCTCAAACCAGAATATGTACGGCTCACCACACTCAACCCACAAAACCTTCCAACACTCCACACACAATGTCTTAGATATATAGCATCCATATAGTGTAATCCCACTTGCAAAGACAGAACATACATATAGGCCTCGTTTGGGAAGTGGCTATTTTAGTAGGCTATTTGGCTTTTTAGCTATTTTAGTAGGCTATTTTAGTTTTTGTGTTTGGGAAGATGAGATGGATTTTATTTGAGTTGTTGTATTAAAAAATGTGTTGAAATGATGTTTGAAATTAAAATGACAAATTTGTCCCTAAAAAAATATTTTTTTAAATTGCTATGAAGGGGTAAAATCGTAAAATGTTCATTGATGGAACAAGTGACAAAGCTGACAGTGTAGGCTGTGCCTACACTGCCGGCTGTGCAGTCCTATTTTTTTTTTTTTTTTTTTTTGAAAAAGTTTGCAAAAGTGGCTTTTTGGCTAAAAAAATTTTTTAGGCTATAATAGCCTCTTTAGGCACTTCCCAAACAGCGCCATAGCAATTCACAATGTGGTGGCTGTTTTGAATTTTTTTCCCACATAAATTTGAAAGAAATTAAAGAGACTTACCTAATACATGGTGATGGAACAAACTAAAACAAACAAAACAACCTATTCACATTAATGTGCTTGGGAGGGGAAAGATTAGGTACACACCTAACATTATTTGATGTTTTGTCTTATAAAAGAAACCTAATAAGAAAAAAATTCAGGTTTCCGAATTTAGTGTTCTTGGCTGTTCAAAACAAAAAATAAAAAATTAGTGTTCTTAAGGGAAAGTTTTCCATTCCAAAACACAAGTACCAAAATGTGGATTCCTAGAAGACTTCTATTTTATTTGTTTAACTTCAAGACATCTATTATCTTTAGAACAACACCAAAACTATGCATAAAAAAAAAAAAAAAAAAAAAAAAAAAAAAAATCTCAGATATCAAGATGCCATTTTACTCACCCAGTATTTCAACATCAAAAGCAACATTTAACGATGATCTTATTAATTTTTCTTCATCACCATCAGCATACAAAATCTACAAAAAAAATAATAGCACCCTGAACAAGTTTTTTTCTTCAAGAAAAAGCGGAAACTGGTTGATATAGCCAGGTATTGGGCAGCAAAAGTTCATGACTTCAGAGGCAGGAGCAATTAGGTTCAAGTTGATAACATACACAAGTAAGAGAAAAATCCCAAAAGAGCGCAAGTCAAAGACTGGAAAAAGTTATTATACACTTTGATTTAACACTAACCCAAGATATACCCAAGAAACAAATAAAGAATAGATGAAGTAAGCCTCCTTATGGGTTTTGGCAATTTAACATGCAAAAGAAATCTATGTACAAAAGCATATATGAGTCAATGAGAATGTTCTCACCCTATGCTCCTTTTCTGTATAGTCAAATGAATAAATAGTGCCATCCTAAAACCTGCAGAGAGAATTTAACAATGAGAAAACTTTTACAAGAAATTTTATTGTAATGTCACAAATGTCATTGGAAATAATATATATATATGTATATAGAAAACAAACAAAACTCAAAGTTAGTTGGCATGAATTCAAGATCTGGTCATATATCCAGTTCAAATAAGTAATCTAGGTAGTCTTCCATATTATTTGATATAAGATGTTGCATAGCAATAAGAAGATGGGTGCACTGTCAGATTAACATAAAGATCTTGAGAAATAAGGATGTCGCAAAAGTGATAACATAATATCAAGATTCTTAAAGTACTCACACATTGTCCAATGGCCACCAAACTTTTATCTTGCAACCAACTAGTTCTTCACCGTAATTTTTGGTATCGCATCGCACTTCAAAAACCTGAATTGGAAATATTAACCACCAATAAAACTGAGAGAGGAGTAATACACCATTATCTAGGGGTGCAGTTATGTCAATCATAAAACAACTTCAAACAAAAGCAAGAAATGTTGTATATCAGAGTTTGATATGCCTTGGTGGGCCCATTCCACCAACTACTTAAGCTTTTGGGACAACTGATCACCTCACTTGGTATTGGAGCTCTTGGTTTTAAAGCTCTTCATATGTATTTATCATGTTTGTCAGTGAGCAAGCAATTTTGAATGTAATTGTCAAATAATAGGTTGCCAAAGTAACAAACCAGAAATCGAAGAAAACTGTCATCATATAATCAGAGGAAAAGAACTAAAGATATAATGGAGCCAATTCTGGCATACTAACCTCCAAAACTGTCATCATATAATCATTAAAACTTCTAAGGTTATCCTTCTGAGCTTCCTGAATAGCTGAAACCATTGCCATCTCATGTACCTGATGTGAACATGTTGAAGTTCAATGTGACCACACAACTAAACATTTTTTTAGCTAAGAAGTAAATATTGTGTGCTAGTGCATGAAAGTGACTGAATGCATTGAGATATGCAACACGTTCAGTATCATGCAATTGAATTGCAGACCTAAAACAATATACTACAATAATATTAACACAGAAATATAGCACCACTACTCTTATAGCACTGTCAAACATGTTAAACCAAGATAATTCATCAAACTTTACTCGTAATGAAGAGATTGCTGATATCAACGGAGGAGACAAGAAAACTTCACCTTCAAAACAGTTCCACCTCTGGATTTGTGACTAGTAATCTATATAAAGTGGTACTCTACAATACCAATTTGAATTGTAGACTTCGAGAAAAAGACAGACAGACACACATGGAAGTATAATATATGCAGTAGAGAACATCATGCCAGCTAGGCCCTATCACATCTTGGACTATTATTAATATTCCAAAAGGAAAGGCAACAAAATTGATAATCACAGTGATGCTCTATTACTGCAGGAGCTATGCTATGTACATCAGTGGTATTTCAGCCTTAATTGATGAATGAGGAATCTATTTGTAATGAAAGCTTAAAGCATAATCTAAACATCAAAAGATAATAGTAGCATAGCATCACAGACCAAGAAACTAACAATAACAAATACTTAAACAGATAGAAATATAGAAAAGTTTATTGAGGGACATACCATCTGCTGAAGAAAGAAGTAGAAACATGTAGGATAATGATCAAACAGGTGATAGGCTTTCAATGAATTGATAAGTATTATTACACCAACTTGCTCCCCAATCATCAAGATCATCTGTGGATAAATGATGAAGCTCCTTCAATGTCTTGGACTTGACATTATAAGAAATAACTTTGCCCCGGATAGCTAACACCAGTGTAAAATCTTTTTCATTTGCTCCTTTCACAACACAGAGCACATTAAATTCAGAGCGTGTGATTATGGTTTTGCTAACACACATACACACACACACAATTAACAACATTCAAGATATATTCTCTATGAAAAAAAAAATTCAAAAGACAAAGAATCAAACACCTAAAATGCACAGTACAAAGAATAATTATCGTATAGAATTGAAGAAGCAAACATTTTTTTATTTTTCACATATCAATCAATGGAATCAAGCGGCGAAACATTTGGGGGTTTTAGATATAATTCTCACTATGTGTATATGTATATGGATTTAGAAAATATCTTACCAGTGATGCTTTTGATCAAATGAAGTAGTGTACCAGGTAAATACCCTTCTTCAGTTAGTGTATCTCTGCTTTGCTCCTCCCTTTGACTCTCTCTCTCTCTCTCTCTCTCTCTCTCTCTGTGCGTACAATGCGATGAGACGATTCAGAGAGATTGAGGCTGAGCTCCTGCAGATTTGCTCCCATCGAACCCTTCTCTGTGCCTTTTCTGAATCTCGAGTGAAAATCTAGACCAAAAACCCCTTTCTAAGAAATGTAGAACCCTTCTCGATGAAGAACGTAGCCCTAAATGGATGAAGATGAAAGGAAACTGAACATTAGCCAAATCAAGTACACAAAACAAGAGTGAAACCCTAGAATTTTAAAATTGAATAGTCATACATTCAAGAAAAAGCAGAGACAAAGAATGAAAGAGAGAAGGGAGAGAGTAACTAGCCTTCTTCAACGTTGCTTTTGATTAGATGTATTTTGACTTTTTTTTTTTTGGATTTTTTTTTTTTTTTTTTTTTTTTTTTTTGGCACTCAAAATTTTTATTTTGGAGCCTATTTTTATTTTGGTCATACTATTTACAACATAAATTGTATGTCATGAAAAGAAAAATATTTTTAACAGCTAGTATATGTGTGTCGTGGAAAGTGTATATTTTAACGGCTGACTTTTTGTGCATCAAAAAAAATATAATATTTTTAACGACTGACTTTTTTGCGTCGTGAAATGTTCAATATTTTTAACGGTTGGTGTACGTGTGTTGTATATAGTTGATGTATTAACGGCATGCCATATGCACGTCGTAAAAAGTTTTATTATTTACGGCTAATATTGCAAGTCGTAAAAAAAATATCATTATTAACATTTACGGCCTACACAATAGACACGTCGTGGTTGGGAAATTATTTACGACATGCAAAAAAAGCAAGTCGTAAAAGTGAGAAATCACGGCTTGCATTTATTGTAGAGCCGTAAAAACTCAGTTTTGTTGTAGTGTGTGATCAGCAGCAGCAAAATCCAAATACCATAGACTTGCGAAAACAGATGAAGAGGCATCAGAAGATGAGGCAACAAAAGCTTTCGGTGTAGAATTAGGCATAGCATGAGAAAACTGATAATGAGAGTCCATTCGATGCCAGCAATCAAGAGCTAAGTGACCAACTCTACCACAAATCTGACAAACTGGAGAAGACTAAAAATGAGAGAGGGAATATCTTCCTCGGCCTCTAGTAGAATTACTAGAGAATCAACCATTTCCTTTATAAAATCTACTTTCTCTACCACCTCGAAAAGAGTTTCGACCTCTAGATTGACCAAAAGTATGTCCTCTAGGTTGAAAATGAGTAGAAGATTGAGTAGAAAAACTTTTGACTGAGGAGAAAGCAACTGTTGGTTCTGACAATTTCTTAGTCTTTGCATCCATATGAACTGCTTCAGAACAAAAGAGAGAAGACAATTCTTCCATTGAGATAACACCAGATCTAGCTCGGATAGTAGTTTTAAAGGCATCAAGCTCATCTAGAAGACCATTCAAAGTTAACAAAACAAGATCCTCATCATCAATAACCACTGATATAAGAGCCAACTGATTAACCATCTTTTTAATCTTTGAGAGATATTCCTCCATGGAATTAGATTTCTTAACAACATAGTTCAATTTATTCTTGAGCTGATGAATATGTGATCGTGAAAGGGAAATGAATTTCTTATGAAGTGCAGACCAAACTTCAGCACAGTAATGAAATTGAAGAATAGTTGAGTAAATGGAAGGAGATAATATAGCAATAAGACAACTCAATAGATGTGCATCAATTAAATTCCATTAAAGAAACTTTGGATTAGTAGATTCTGTACCAGTGTCGTCAAAGATTGTAGAAGAAGGACAAGAAACAGTACCATCAACATAGCCAAGAAGATTGGTGGCTCGAAGAATGTTAGAGATATGACTTTTCCAGATGATAAAATTTGTTGAATCCAGCTTGACAGTAACAAATGAAGACAGATTTGAGATCAGAAGAGTCAGATTTGATGGAATTGAAGAAGTAGTGGTGTAGCTTGCTTTTCGTGCTCCTTTTAGATACGATTAGCCCTACAGTTTGAACTCCTGTGGTTTTGAAATCGATTCCACAAGTACAATGTGAAATAGATAAACACAAAAAGAGTCCAAATTTAGCAATTCTTTTTGGAAAATCGATTTTGAATAAAATGCCAAAAATGGACTGCTTTGCCAGATTACAAAGTCGCTACCTAAATATTTTTGAAAAATTTAGGAAACCTGAGACTCGTGCCAAAGGTCATTAGTCCATTATCACCAAAGTGTCTCGGCTCGGAAACTTAGGTATGAGAGGGAAAGGTCATGAATTGAGCACCTCTCTCACTCGATCAAAGATCGGCCTCTACTAATCATGATGTGATTTTTATTTACATTATATGCTCTTGTTTCGGTTTATTAGGATATCTTTACTATGTGATGCACGTAAGTATAGACTAATTTGAAAAAGTTAGAACATTTGTTTTCATGTTTGTTTGAAAATTGTTTTTGACACTCGTCAATTGAAAAGGTGAATTCGTACATTAATCAATTTATCTCAATTTCAGCAATTAGCCTTCATCCACCGGCATTCAAACAAGTATATCATTTAAGCAATGAGCCTCATGGAAAGCATACTAGAGATAGCAACAATCACATGCAATGCAAGATGCCAAAATAATAAACGCTCACCTAGTACTCTAGGGCAAGCCAAACAAAGCAAAATTATTAGAAAACATGCATGCTTCTAAACAATGCCATATGACTAATGCAACACACACATTATGTAATTTTATAGGCTCCGCTATGAGCATGGTATTGTGGTCCACTTCAAGACATGTGATAAATCACGTATTTAAGCAATGAATTTAAAATCGACATTGGTTAGTATGATGAGCCAAACCTAAATATACATGAGATGAGTGTATGCAAACATGGAAATGCTAAGTAAATATGATGCTCTATGCTACCATCATAAGCAGGTAAATAAAAAGGAGAAAGAAATGGAGTTGGAAGACATACATGCTTATTACACATTTGCCCTAATGCAAGAGGGTCTGAATCAATGTCCGAGTGTCCAAGTGTCCGGTGATTAAGCTAGCTATTACAAATTCGAATGAATACTAAGTAATAACTAACCAACTATCTAAATTATTACAACAATGAAATTAACAATAAATATTACAATCAATTACAACAAGCATAATTACAACAATTATATTTAAGATAAATAACAATAAGAATGCACGAAGATTGTATACGCGTTGATGAAGACTGTGTTCAGAAACTGCTCTATCTACCCAGACTACTTTATTTCATCCTTAGCCACTGCCCTCCTATTTTTTCCAAACACTTTATTTTACCAAACATTGGAGCTCAGCCGGCCCCTAATGAGGCCCGACTAGGTCCAAATGAGGCCGGTCGTGCCCTAGTTTCTTGCAAAAATCTGTTTTTGTGCTTTGGGGTGAAAACTGTGTAGACAAAGTAACTTTAAACCATATTTGTCCCTTCTGCTCCCCTCTATCATGAAACTCAAGAGAAGAGTGAACTCGAGTCCGAACCCGTCAATAGGCACAAGTTGATGGCATGTCGAACACAATTTGGACAAAACAATTGATAAATGCAATGAAGACAACCACCTCTCCCTCTCTTCATGGAGGCTCAAAGAGGGAGATAGACACACCTCAAGTTTCATCAAAATATCATGAATTGATAAGTGACAATTCTCAAAGCAATGGACTCGGCATAATGTCTGACCGAATCCAATCAATTCTAAACAATTTCTTTGGGTTGGTTTCATTGATTTTAGGTCAATTTTTATTAGTCCTTTTCATTACTTAATCAATTTTTCCGATAATGAGAGTTACGTCCATTAAAAGGAGAGAAGCGCCAAATGAGAAGTTGTTTTCGACATTAGAGAGACGTAATGCCTTGATAATGAACCTCCAAAGAGATTAAACCATTCAACATTGTAGGTGTCTTTCTCGTGTTTAAATAACACTCGGTTAAAACAACTCTCAAAGAAAAGGAAAACTAAGAAAGGAGGGAGGGCGCATAAATGATTATGCAAAGTTGATTATTACAATGAAACTCTTGATATGACAACCAAGTAAAGAAAGCTATCAACCCGAGTAACTCTGTGTCTAGGGCCTAAACAACCGAAGGCATGAGGACTTACAACAAAACAAGCAAAATATTCAAAGCATTAACTATTTAGATGAATTAAAACAACCCTAAAACAGTCCCTAACATGCAAAAAATAATAGCTAAAACATGTTTAAAAGAGCATAAAACAAAGCCAAAAGCAAGGAGGCACAAAGCTAGTAAGCAAGGCTAAGGAGGGATGGCTAACCCCTCCACTTTTTACAACTTCGAATTACATATTTTAGCCTCTGAAAATAGTCCAAAAATAGCCCCAAAAATAGTGGCTAAAAGCAGAGAAATAAGTGGGAAACACAAGGATATAAGCTTGGAATAAGGTTTAAGAAAGGCTGGTTAACCCTTCCATCCTTGATAGCTTTTAAATCACAAGTTTCAGTCCACAAAAATAGTCCAAAAACAGTGTATATAGCAAGGAAAAGAGAGGAAAAAAGCAAAAGAGAAATAAGGAAGAAGATGCAAAAGTTATACCTCTTGAAAAAGAAGATGCTCTTAGTTAACAAACTTTATTCCAAACACCCTCAAGTTTATGAAATATGGTTTGAAACTTCAACAAAAAGCTTCAAGAACAAGTTCTAATGGTGTATGTATAGCTAAAGAAGGTTTGAAGATCAAAGGAGGAAGGAAGATGGTTTTAGCTCTCAATACCATTCAAAGCCTTTAGGAAAATCTTCTAACCTTCAATCCTGAATGCAGGGGGTCTATTTATAGAATTTGAGCCAAAATGGTCGAAAATATCTTCAAAAAGTAATAGTTAGCGAATTCCCGCCAGCTATCTTGTTTCTCGCCATTGAGACCCAGCTGGGCCCAAAAACACACAAACGAGCCTAAAAAGCAAGTCTGGAAAAGCTTTCATTGAGATCCGGCTAGGTCTAAATGAGGTACGGCTAGTTCTAAATAGACCCGGCAGGGTCCAAAAGA
This sequence comes from Camellia sinensis, assembly GCF_004153795.1. Classification (NCBI taxonomy): domain Eukaryota; kingdom Viridiplantae; phylum Streptophyta; class Magnoliopsida; order Ericales; family Theaceae; genus Camellia; species Camellia sinensis. Next base: position 79,810 of record NW_021025324.1, on the reverse strand, counting down.
CTTCTCTCCAGGCCCAACTTCAAATGGGCATATCTTCCTCATCTAAACTTGGTTTTAGGTGATTCTTGAGTCTAAACTGAAGCCTTGAAGTCTACTTTCCAATGGTGGTGACCTCACATCTAAACTCTAAGTGTTCAGAGAGATATGCCTAATTTAGTGAAGGATGCTCATTCTTTCTTAACAGTTTGATGCCCAACCTCTTTCTAAACTAGTTTTCTTCCCTCCCCTCCTATTTCTTTCAACTCCAAAACTATAAATAAGATGCTTTAAATATTTTTCAAAGAGTTCACCTCCCTTCCATGTATTTCCACTTTGTCCTTACTCGGTTTACCGAAAAGTGTAATATTTTAAACGAAATGTGAGCCTCAGAACATCATAGAAACATTTGGAAAAATATTTTAAAAAAGAGGGTTTTAAGGTCTAAAATAGTTTGGCCAAAATGGGGTGTAAGGTTTGGGATTAGAGCTTGAATTCAAATTTTTTCGCTGAGAATTCAAAAGATTGCACAGTGTAACTTTAATCATCGGGTGTTTGGACTAAAGCGCTCAAGTCTTAAAGGCGGTTAAAAATAGGATGTCTACAAGTGGTAGCCATAGTTATCTTGCTCGTGAGAGCTTTGAAGCTCTGATACCATATAGAAAATATGAGTTTATTATTTTTCTTAACTGCCCAATGATACAGAGTATCTTATGTATATTACTCATAAAATCTATACAACAAATATGTATATAATATTCTAACTAACTAATCTAACAAACTAGCACGTGTGCTAATGACTTGCAATAAAACCCCTAACAAACTTTCTAACCACCATAGGTGTTGATAACAAAGCAGCTGAACTGCATCCAGAGCTCACTATAAGAAAACTGGGTATATGAGACGGAACTATTTGCAACGGCACACTTGTCGTCTCAAAAAGTCACTTTTTGTGACGGCACAAAATGCCGTCTCAAAAAAGCAGAGTATTTGCGACGGCACCATTTGCCGTCTCAAAAAAGCAGAGCATTTGCGACGGCACTATTTGCCGTCTCAAAAAGTGAGAGTATTTGCGATGGTATTTTCTGCCGTCGCAAATACTCTCATTTTTTGAGACGGCAAATAGTGCCGTCGCAAATGCTCTGCTTTTTTGAGACGGCAAATGGTGCCGTCGCAAATACTCTGCCATCTTCTCTATTTATCGAGCTCCTTCTTGATTTATCGATCCACTATAAGAAAATACACTTTTAGCAACCACTTTGTCTATCTCTCTCTCTCGCTCATCATTCTATCTCTGTGTGTCTCTCTCTCTATCTCTCTTCTTTATCTGTCTCTCACAAAATTAAAATGTTTTTAAAATATTTAAAAAATTGATTTGAATTAAGTTTTGAACAGAGTTTTGAATTATCTGTCTTCTTTATTTATTGAGCTCCCTATCGATTTATCGATCCACTACAAGAAAATGCACTTTTAGTGACCACTTTTTCTCTTTCTCGCTCATCACTCTGTCTCTCTATCTTTTTTCTCTATTCGTCTCTCACTCATCTTTCTCTCTCACTACCCATCTTCTCTACCACATTTACCACTACTGCAAATGCCATTCAACTACCACCACTCTTCTCTTTCTCTCTTTCACTCATCACTCTTATTTCTCTGTCTGTTTGTCTATCTATCTGTTTGTCTGTTTGTCTGTGTGTCTTTCGTTCATCTTTCTTCTCTCTATCTCTCTCATTTGTCTTCTCTCTATGTCTCCCTCGCTCATCTCTCTTCTCTCTATCTCTCTCATCTGTTTTCTCTCTCTGTCTCTCTCGCTCATCTCTCTTATCTCTATCTCTCTCATTTCTTTTTTTTCTCTCTCTTTCTCTCTCTCTTATCTCTCTATCTCTCTCGCTCATTTCTCTTCTCCTTCTGTCTCTCTCTTTTTCTATGTCTCTCTCTCGCTCATCTCTTTTCGCTCTATTTCTCTCTTTTTTTGTCTATCTCTCGCTCATCTCTTGTTTCTCTCTCTTTTTCTATCTTTCCATCTCTCTTTTTTTTTCTCTCTCTATCTCTTTTTCTGTCTATCTCTCTCTCCCTGTCTCTCTCTCACTCATCACTCTTTTCTCTCTGTGTGTCTACTTGTCTATTTGTGTATTTCTCCCTCACTATGTTCGACTTGCTCACTCTCTTACTCCTATCTTCTCTATTTATCGAGCTCCTTCTCGATTTATCGATCCACTATAAGAAAAATGTAAACCCCGTATTTACATATCTGCCAAAAATAGAAATTTTATTATTTAAAATAGAAATTTTATTATTTAAAATAGAAATTTTATTATTTAAAATAGAAATTTTATTATTTAAAATAGAAATTTTATTATTTAAAATAGAAATTTTATTATTTAAAATAGAAATTTTATTATTTAAAATAGAAATTTTATTATTTAAAATAGAAATTTTATTATTTAAAATAGAAATTTTATTATTTAAAATAGAAATTTTATTATTTAAAATAGAAATTTTATTATTTAAAATAGAAATTTTATTATTTAAAATAGAAATTTTATTATTTAAAATAGAAATTTTATTATTTAAAATAGAAATTTTATTATTTAAAATAGAAATTTTATTATTTAAAATAGAAATTTTATTATTTAAAATAGAAATTTTATTATTTAAAATAGAAATTTTATTATTTAAAATAGAAATTTTATTATTTAAAATAGAAATTTTATTATTTAAAATAGAAATTTTATTATTTAAAATAGAAATTTTATTATTTAAAATAGAAATTTTATTATTTAAAATAGAAATTTTATTATTTAAAATAGAAATTTTATTATTTAAAATAGAAATTTTATTATTTAAAATAGAAATTTTATTATTTAAAATAGAAATTTTATTATTTAAAATAGAAATTTTATTATTTAAAATAGAAATTTTATTATTTAAAATAGAAATTTTATTATTTAAAATAGAAATTTTATTATTTAAAATAGAAATTTTATTATTTAAAATAGAAATTTTATTATTTAAAATAGAAATTTTATTATTTAAAATAGAAATTTTATTATTTAAAATAGAAATTTTATTATTTAAAATAGAAATTTTATTATTTAAAATAGAAATTTTATTATTTAAAATAGAAATTTTATTATTTAAAATAGAAATTTTATTATTTAAAATAGAAATTTTATTATTTAAAATAGAAATTTTATTATTTAAAATAGAAATTTTATTATTTAAAATAGAAATTTTATTATTTAAAATAGAAATTTTATTATTTAAAATAGAAATTTTATTATTTAAAATAGAAATTTTATTATTTAAAATAGAAATTTTATTATTTAAAATAGAAATTTTATTATTTAAAATAGAAATTTTATTATTTAAAATAGAAATTTTATTATTTAAAATAGAAATTTTATTATTTAAAATAGAAATTTTATTATTTAAAATAGAAATTTTATTATTTAAAATAGAAATTTTATTATTTAAAATAGAAATTTTATTATTTAAAATAGAAATTTTATTATTTAAAATAGAAATTTTATTATTTAAAATAGAAATTTTATTATTTAAAATAGAAATTTTATTATTTAAAATAGAAATTTTATTATTTAAAATAGAAATTTTATTATTTAAAATAGAAATTTTATTATTTAAAATAGAAATTTTATTATTTAAAATAGAAATTTTATTATTTAAAATAGAAATTTTATTATTTAAAATAGAAATTTTATTATTTAAAATAGAAATTTTATTATTTAAAATAGAAATTTTATTATTTAAAATAGAAATTTTATTATTTAAAATAGAAATTTTATTATTTAAAATAGAAATTTTATTATTTAAAATAGAAATTTTATTATTTAAAATAGAAATTTTATTATTTAAAATAGAAATTTTATTATTTAAAATAGAAATTTTATTATTTAAAATAGAAATTTTATTATTTAAAATAGAAATTTTATTATTTAAAATAGAAATTTTATTATTTAAAATAGAAATTTTATTATTTAAAATAGAAATTTTATTATTTAAAATAGAAATTTTATTATTTAAAATAGAAATTTTATTATTTAAAATAGAAATTTTATTATTTAAAATAGAAATTTTATTATTTAAAATAGAAATTTTATTATTTAAAATAGAAATTTTATTATTTAAAATAGAAATTTTATTATTTAAAATAGAAATTTTATTATTTAAAATAGAAATTTTATTATTTAAAATAGAAATTTTATTATTTAAAATAGAAATTTTATTATTTAAAATAGAAATTTTATTATTTAAAATAGAAATTTTATTATTTAAAATAGAAATTTTATTATTTAAAATAGAAATTTTATTATTTAAAATAGAAATTTTATTATTTAAAATAGAAATTTTATTATTTAAAATAGAAATTTTATTATTTAAAATAGAAATTTTATTATTTAAAATAGAAATTTTATTATTTAAAATAGAAATTTTATTATTTAAAATAGAAATTTTATTATTTAAAATAGAAATTTTATTATTTAAAATAGAAATTTTATTATTTAAAATAGAAATTTTATTATTTAAAATAGAAATTTTATTATTTAAAATAGAAATTTTATTATTTAAAATAGAAATTTTATTATTTAAAATAGAAATTTTATTATTTAAAATAGAAATTTTATTATTTAAAATAGAAATTTTATTATTTAAAATAGAAATTTTATTATTTAAAATAGAAATTTTATTATTTAAAATAGAAATTTTATTATTTAAAATAGAAATTTTATTATTTAAAATAGAAATTTTATTATTTAAAATAGAAATTTTATTATTTAAAATAGAAATTTTATTATTTAAAATAGAAATTTTATTATTTAAAATAGAAATTTTATTATTTAAAATAGAAATTTTATTATTTAAAATAGAAATTTTATTATTTAAAATAGAAATTTTATTATTTAAAATAGAAATTTTATTATTTAAAATAGAAATTTTATTATTTAAAATAGAAATTTTATTATTTAAAATAGAAATTTTATTATTTAAAATAGAAATTTTATTATTTAAAATAGAAATTTTATTATTTAAAATAGAAATTTTATTATTTAAAATAGAAATTTTATTATTTAAAATAGAAATTTTATTATTTAAAATAGAAATTTTATTATTTAAAATAGAAATTTTATTATTTAAAATAGAAATTTTATTATTTAAAATAGAAATTTTATTATTTAAAATAGAAATTTTATTATTTAAAATAGAAATTTTATTATTTAAAATAGAAATTTTATTATTTAAAATAGAAATTTTATTATTTAAAATAGAAATTTTATTATTTAAAATAGAAATTTTATTATTTAAAATAGAAATTTTATTATTTAAAATAGAAATTTTATTATTTAAAATAGAAATTTTATTATTTAAAATAGAAATTTTATTATTTAAAATAGAAATTTTATTATTTAAAATAGAAATTTTATTATTTAAAATAGAAATTTTATTATTTAAAATAGAAATTTTATTATTTAAAATAGAAATTTTATTATTTAAAATAGAAATTTTATTATTTAAAATAGAAATTTTATTATTTAAAATAGAAATTTTATTATTTAAAATAGAAATTTTATTATTTAAAATAGAAATTTTATTATTTAAAATAGAAATTTTATTATTTAAAATAGAAATTTTATTATTTAAAATAGAAATTTTATTATTTAAAATAGAAATTTTATTATTTAAAATAGAAATTTTATTATTTAAAATAGAAATTTTATTATTTAAAATAGAAATTTTATTATTTAAAATAGAAATTTTATTATTTAAAATAGAAATTTTATTATTTAAAATAGAAATTTTATTATTTAAAATAGAAATTTTATTATTTAAAATAGAAATTTTATTATTTTTTAATATTTTTTGCGACGGCATTACACTGTCGCAAAAAATAGAAAATTTCATATTTTTTATATTTTTTGCGACGGCATCACACCGTCGCAAAAAGTAGTGTTTTTTTTTTAAAAAAAAGACTATTGGCGACGGTATTTTTTACCGTCTCAAATAACATTTTTAGCGACGGTAAAATAGGGCCGTCGCAAAAAAGTCAAGACATTTCAAACGTTATTAGCGACTGCACGGTGCCGTCGCAAAAAGGCAAAAAATGCCGTCGCAAAACATTAGCGACGGCACTTACCGTCGCAAAAACTCTTTTGCAACCCCTGCAGTTGCGACCCCCCTTTTGCCGTCGCAAAAAGTCATTTTGCCGTCACAAAAAGTATTAGCGACGGCATTAGTAGTATTAGCGACGGTATTTTATCGTCGCAAAAAGTCAATTTTTTTGTAGTGGCTACTTCGACTAGGAACTGATATTGAGGGACTGCTCTGACGCTGTGAGAGAATCTGTGAGGAGCTGGTAGAGCTACTCTTGAGCTGTGGAAAGCTAGTGTGATCTAATGGAGGAGAGGCAACTGATTGAACTGATTTAATATCCTCAACAACTTCATTAAACTTTAGTAACTACATATATATACATATACATGAAAACTTGGCATATAAATACTGTGGAGAAGTGGTTTGGAAATACTCTTTGGATCCAATGGGATGCTTGAGATCCTCAGCTAGTCACCTGAAAAGGAATGAACACTCCGGTGAGGGGTGCCGGAATTAGCACTCTGACGGATAAGTCAGTGTATACTCTCTTGGTTGCTTATATCTTAAGTTAAACTTACTTGTTCTCACATACCTTTTCTTAGCTGATACTCTCCTTATTTATAGTCGTTCTTAATGTTGATGGTTGGGCCCACCTTTCTTCCAATGAATAATCCCTCATTCGGCTAACTGTTCGTACTCGGCCAAGTCTACAGCTGATTATTCGGCCGATCTGGTTATTCAGCCTTCATCCCTCCGGGATAGAGCCGTATAATACACAACTTGGTTTCTTTCCTCAAGTTATTCGGCCTCTGTACGTAATCGATTTATTTGGCCCCCACAATGGCCCCCCAAACATCCTATTAACGTCAGTTAGTCGGCATGTTTAGTCCTTGGACCTAGGGAGTTATAAAATACGGCGGTTTCCCTTATTCCAATGCAAGCATCAGGACGCCTACTATTTTTGAGCATCATTACAATTTCCCGCCCCTTCGTACACTTCATTCATTTAATACGATTTGAAACCGTGCTATTTTTTCGTTTGTATGTTCTTTCTTGAATGCTCAAGGTTTCTCGTTGCCTGTCAGTTCAACTCCCTTGCTTCGTGCCCTCTGCAACTTCTTTCTGCTCCTCATTGTCCTCCTCATTTCTTGTAAGTTTCTCTTTCTTCCATCTCGACTCCCTTTTCCTTGCTTGTTTGCTGTGTAGAGTGTCTGTTTTTCATGTTGTGATGGCTAAACATTTGAGAGCCCTTCTTTCTGCGAAGCGAGTCACTGGTTTACGTCGCCACTTTTTTATTCATCTGTTACTTTTGGCAGAGAACGTGATTGACACGAAGAGGACTGATGAGAGTACAATTGTCTTTTATCTTCTATCAATCACGGAAGGCAGAGTCTATTTCCCCCTTCATTCACTTTTGAGGGTTGTCCTTCGCCATTGGCGTTTAATCCCTTCCCAGCCGAACGTAAACTTTTTTCCGAATAATAATGGGAATTGTAAAACTAAACCGGCGCCTTAGGCTTAACCTTGGAGTCCCTGCCATTCAGCATTGTTATGCCTTGGCCAAGTTCTCTGGCCGGCCAGGGGCGTTACTTTCTCAGGGCCAAGGACACCGACCATCATTTGGTTACTATGCTTGCCAGCTCTGGCAAGCGTGTTGATGATGTCATGGTTGTTGTCTGTGGAAACTGGGAATTCGACAAGGGTGAAGATCGTCAAGATCTAGTGCCCAAGCGAAGGGGCGAACCAGGTGGCCGTTTAACCCCCCATGAATTTTTATTAAATATTTTCGGTTCAAATTCCATTTGTTTACCATTTTAATTGTGCATGAAACAATTTGAAGAAAGTTCTAGTTTCAGCCGACAATGCCATACTTGTGCAGATCAGAACGGTACTCCAGTTCATTGGCCGTCTGAATCTTTAGAAACAGGGGAGGGCGGCCCACATTCTCCTGCGATACGATCTGACCTACATCACTTTTTCGGCCGTAGAAAATATTCTGATTCTAAGGGGCGAACAGCACCTTACGGCGCTTGTTTTTTTGAGCTTCAAGAACCTTAGGCAAATCAGTTTTGAGACTTCAGACTCAGAGCCGGCGGGCAAACAACTTGCCGAAGGAGTCACTGAGCAGCCAAATCAACCATCTTGGGACAGATCCGACAGACTAGAGGAGGAGGTTGACGCGACACTAGATTTGGCTTTTGAAGAAGCCGGCCTCAATCCTCCATCCACTTTCGACTGAGCAGACGTGTCCTTCGAGGATATTTTCACCGGTTTAGGGGACCTACCCAGCTCGTATCTTGACAACATGGTTGGTGAATCGCTCACTCAATTGGCTAGACGAAAAAATACCGAGATGATGGCTGCACGTAGGAGAGCCGAAGCCGAGCGAAACGAACCTCCACCCCCTTCACCCGATGTTAGGGAAGAAACTCCTCCACCTATTCCTATTGAGGAGGTTGAGATCGAAATGGCCGAAACGGAACTTGTTGTCGATCAACAGGAGGGTCAAGTGACGAAGCACAGGGGAGAAAAAAGCCTGGTCGAGCATGAAGCCGATTGTTTGGAAGACCCAATTGATAAAAGGCCACGAATGGAAGAATTTGACTTGGTTGTGCCGTTTATAATATAACCAAGGATAAAGAACATGTCGGTTTCCTCTGATGCATTGGCTATAAGAGACCCAGCCGTGGCCTTGAGCTTGGCGTCCTCCATTTCTCTGCCGGTTGACAGAGTAGCTTTTAGGGCAGAGGCCGATCTGCTGGTCATCGCATTAGCCGCTCAATCGGCGATATTGGTACGTGTCCTTTTATAATTTTGCAAGGTTAACCAAAAGAAAAGTTTTTATATTAGCTTATTGATCCCTTGTTTTGTAAGTGGCGGGGAGGATAGTTGAAATTAGTCGTCGCCAATACGACACTCGCTATCGAACAGATCGGCTTTCTTACAGCCAAGTTGGAAAACGAGAAGGAAAAGGCAGCAGAGGCCTCTCTCCAGGCCGAGTCTGAGGCCATGAAAGCAGCGGCAGAGAGAGTTAGGACCAACTCCGAAGCTGATAAGGCCAAGACTGCTGACGAATTGAGAGTGGCCGCCGAGGAAAGGGCGAATTTCCACAAAGAAGTGCTCAAATTCGACAACGAAACAATTGCCAAGCTGGAGTCCGACTTGGAAGAGTCAAAGAGGGCGATGGCAAACGCCGAGTCTGAGATTTCCAAGTCATTCCTGGCTGGCAAGGATGCGGCCTTGGCAGACTACGTAAAAGAAACGCCGAAGTTCGAGAATAGGGGGTTCAAGCACAGCTGGCTCAAAGCCTTGGCTGCCGCTAACGTGGTATTGGAGCAGCCGATTCTGTACGAGCAAGTAGACATTGAGCCGCTGGAGTTTGACCTCGAAAAGTGATCTAGAGTCCAGTATTTTTCATTTTGTTTTGTTTTGTTTTTTTTTTTTTGTTTTTAATGGTGCGTGTATGTAGGTTTTGTTAGAGTTATTAGGTTTTGACTGTTGATTTTTGTAAGAAGCTGACGTAGGGTGGTTTTCATTTGTAAAATGACTTATGTTTGTACTCAGTTTATGAATGAAAATTACTTTTGCCTCTCTCTTTTGCCTTTCTGCCTGATGAATGTGCTTGTTAACAGCTAAGTAAGATGTAAAATCATGAAATGAATGGAACAAACTACTGAATTAAACCAGCGCAAAAATCTGTTTGGCACTGCAACTTATTATTTTTGCCTTTCTGCCTGATGAATGTGCTTGTTAACGGCTAAGTAAGATGCAAAATCATGAAATGAATGAAATAAACTACTGAATTAATCCAGCGCACGAATAACTGTATAGCACTGCAACTTAATCGAATATATTAATAAATTTGTCCTTGCCCAGCAAGTTGAACAAGACTGCCTAAAAGCGGCAGTTTAGGTGTTTGCTAGCGCACAATGGATATTCGGTGAGGAGCTCTGATATTTAGGCAGAATGGATTGATGAATCTGCCCTTGCCCCAGCAAGTTGATGAAGGTGGCCAACGATTATCGGCCGTTTTGGAATTAGCTAGGGCAGCCTATCTGTTCGGCACAAAGACTTACGTAAGGTCGAATAGATTAATTAACCTGCCCTTGCCCGAGCGAATTAATCAAGGTGGCCAACGATTATCGGCCGTTCACAAATTGGCTGGGAGCATCCTCTCTGATTGGCACAAAGACTTACGCAAGGCCGAATAGATTAATTAATCTTCCCTTGCCCCAGCAGATTAGTGAAGGTGGCCAATGATTATCGGCTGTTCACGAATTGGGTAGGGCAGCCTGTCTGCTCGGCACAAAGACTTATGTATGGCCGAATAAATTAATTAATCTGCCCTTGCCCCAGCGGATTAGTGAACGTTGCTCCGATTATCAGTCATTTATGAATTGGTTGGGGTAGCGTTGAAGGGATCGCTTTGGAAGCGGTGCACCCGTGGTTAATAAAAAGGGTGGTTGCTTCGTGCGCGTAGGTCCCATTAGCGTGTTCAGACTCAACTCAAACCAGTCTGTCGAAGAAGGTTAAATAAGTGTGAATGTCAGGTAGACTATTCTTCAACAGTAGAAGAGAAGGTAGGACATTGGCTGAGCTGGACGCAGCGATGAATCGAGGTGGGGAACCTTTACGAACGGGAAGTAGGACATCTGGGGAGCGGGAGAGGCATCACTCTCCATGTCGTCGAAGCAGGTCACCTCGAAGGGAGAAGCGACAGCAGGAGAACTCCCCTCATCCGCTAAGCGAGGCTAGTGGGCCACCGCGCCCGCTGAGTTTTTCAATCTTTATCAGGAACAAGCCGATGACAGAAGCAGATTCAATCATCCGAGATCCAAGCGTGGCAGTCGAATTTGCACGAAAAATTTTTCCGCTGGAAGTCCAGCAGTCGATGGTTGGTCGACAAGATTTCGAAGTGTTTCGAGCGGGCGTTCACGGAGCGGTGAAAGGACTATACACCGCCTATAAGATCGGCATACGCCTGCGTGCCGCGGGGTGGGAGATCGAACAAAAAGATGAACGCATTCGTAATTTAGAGGTCTGTGTAGAGAAAGCCGAGAGGGAGTTAAGAAAAGTGAAAACCACCGAAACTCAGTCTGCCAGCCTAGCTAACCCGATTGTGGAGGAAAGGGTGACCTAGGGTCTTATAAGTCAAGTGATTGCAGATCGCAATACGGCAAGCATGTTTACGATAGAAGCTACAAAGACCAAGACTTATGAACAAGGCTTTTATGCAGGTCGAAAAGTTGGGATAAAGAAGACGAAGAAAAATCTTGCCAATGAGGTCTGTCAATGCGAGAATCGTGGATTCAAGGATGGATGGGTCAAGGCTCTCCAAGCCGCGAAGGCTCTCTGGGCAGCAGGCGTTAATTTGGTGTCGCCGTTGTATCAGAGTCATTATTTTTCCTTCTTGGCTTTCCAAGTTAAGAAGAGCGACGATGAGGGTGATGCCGAACAAAACTGAATGTAATGTACCGCTTTAACATGAATTGGAAGCGAACTATGTATTCTCGATTATTTTAATGAAACGTATTATTTTAAACGTCTGCATGTTATTTCAGTCTACGTTTATAGATTCAGCTACGGTTGTCTTTCATGAGTCAATCACAATATTCAAGAAGAGGGCTCCGAATTCGGATGCTCTTTCATGCCAACTGCACTTTCATGTAGGGCGCTCCGAATCCAGAGTCTTACCCGGCCCAAAAGTGTCATTCACTGATGGGGCTTTGAATTCGAAGGCTTTTAACTTGGCCAATCGTGATTTCCCCGAAGGGCTCCCCGAATCCAGAGTCTTATTCGGCCCAAAAGTGTCATTCACTGATGGGGCTCCGAATTCGGAGGCTTTTATCTTGGCCAATCGTGATATCCACGAAGGACGCTCCAAATCCAGAGGCTCACTCAGTCCAAAAGTGTCATTCACTGATGGGGCTCTGAATTTAGAGACTTTTAACTTGGCCAATCGTGATATCCACAAAGGGCGCTCCGAATCCGGAGTCTTACTCGGCACAAAAGTGTCATTCACTGATGGGGCTCCGAATTCAGAGGCTTTTATCTTGGACAATCGTGATATCCACGAAGGGCGCTCCGAATCCGGAGTCTTATTCGGCCTAAAAATGGCATTCACTGATGGGGCTCCAAATTCGGAGGCTTTTAACTTGGCCAATCATGAGATCCACGAAGAGCGCTTTGAATCCGGAGGCTTTTAACTTAGCCAATCGTGATATCCACGAAAGGCGCTTCGAATCCGGAGTCTTATTCGGCCCAAAAGTAGCATTCACTGATGGGGCTCCGAATTCGGAGGCTTTTAATCTTGGCCAATCGTGAGATCCACGAAGGGCGCTCCGAATCTGAAGGCTTTTAACTTGGCCAATCATGAGATCCACAAAGGGCTTTCATCTTCAAACTAAAATTTCATGTAGTGAGATAAGTAATCTTGCATTATGAAAGTGAAAGTTTGTACATGGCGAACATTCAAAATAAATCATCATACCCCACAAGTCGGGTTAATGATAGAATTTACGCAAATGCGTGGAATTCCAAGGACACGACAGACTTCTTCCGGACATGTCTTTGAGCCGATATGCCCCTATTCCCGCGATTGAATTGATTTGATAGGGGTCATCCCAGTTAGGACCTAGTTTTTCGTCAGTCGAACTCCTGGAAGCTGGGAGTACTTTTTTGAGGACCAATTCTCCTGGTGTATAACAGCGTAGATGAACATGTTGATTATATGACTTTGCAAGCTGTTGCTGGTACAGTGCCATGGACGCAAGGGCACGGTCTCGTCGTTCCTCAATCAGAGTCAAATCCAAGGCCAACATCATGTCATTTTGGCCCATATCAAAAACTTTCGATTTCAAGGTTGAGAGGCTGATCTCCAGGGGAATGATTGCCTGGATTCCAAAGCATAAAGCAAATGGCGTTTCCCCAGTGGATCACCTCGGCGTAGTGCGATGAGCCCACAACACACTCGACAATTCTTCGACCCATCTGCCTTTGGTTTTCTCCAGCCTTTTCTTGATGCCATCCACGATGGTTTTGTTGGAGGCTTCGGCTTGGCCATTGCCCTGTGGATAAGTTGGCATCGAGAAACAAGGCCGAATACCATACGTGCTGTACAGTTCCCGGTAGACACCCACCACAATCAAACCGGGTGCCGTTGTTTGAAATAAGTGCTCTTAGAATGCCGAATCGTGTGATGATATTTCTCCATACAAAATGCTTAACATTAGTATCTCGAATATGCGTTAGTGCCTCCGCTTTGACCCATTTTGTGAAGTAATCTGTAGCGACAATCAAAAATCACTTGTTGCCCGGGGCACGAGATAATGGTCTGACGATGTCGAGTCCCCATAGGGTGAACGGCCAAGGACTGGTGATAGAGCTTAACTCTTCAGCAGGCAAATGGGTTAAAGGGGAAAACTTCTAGCACTGTTCACATTTCTTGACGTAACACTCAGCATCAGCTCTCATTGTTGGCCAATAATACCCTTGTGTCACAGCTCGATGAGCTAAAGTGCGCTCGCCGGAATGGACACCACAACTACCTTTATGTATTTCAGTCAGGAGTTCTTCGACTTTGTCCGGATGAACGCATTCTAGATATGGACCAGAAAAGGGATTTTTTGTAGAGTTTTCCTTGCGGATCCAAGTAATATCGCAGGGCTTTGTTCTGCAGTTTGTGTGCTTCTTTCTTATCCGTCGAAAACTATTCAGAAGATAAGAATGCAGTGATAGGGTCCATCCAACTTGGACTTGATTCTATGACATCAATTTGAATTGACTCTAAGAGGGCAATGCTCGGCTCAGGGATGAATCCTACTTCAATTGTCCATTTGATTTCTGAGTTGATGGCGGAGGCTAGGCAGGCCAGGGCATCTGCATGTGTGTTCTGATCCCAGGTTATTTGGTTTAGTTCATGATGGTCGAATTTTGCCAGCAAAGAATTCGTCGTTTTCATGTAAGCTGCCATATGGTCATTTTTGGCTGCGTATTCTTCTTTCAATTAGTTGATGACTAGCTTTGAATTGCAGAAAATAAGAAGACGCCAAGCACCAAGGAGATGTGCATTCCGTAAGCCGGTTAACAATGCTTCATATTCGGCCTCATTGTTCGATGCATCGAAGCCCAGTTTGACAGCCTGCTCCATTATTGTCCCGTCGGGAGCCATGATCACTACGCCCGTCCCACTTCCACGTTGGTTGGATGATTTGTCACAATAAAATTGCCAAATGTTCCCAACATAAATCCTCTAGTTTGGCTTAGGTTGAATCTGATCAGACTTGAAGTTGGCCAGGCCTCCAGTGAATTCGGCCACAAAGTCAGCGAGCACTTGCCCCTTGATTGAGGTCCTAGGTAGAAATTGAATAGCGTACTGGTCAAGTTCGAGAGCCCACTTTGAAATGCGCCCCGATGCTTCTGCACTACGAAGTTCTGACCAGAGGAGGTAGTCCGTTAGTACCCCAATAGTATGGCCCTGAAAGTAATGCATCAGTTTTCTTGCTGCCATGACGAGAGCAAGGACGAGTTTTTCTAACGGAAGGTTACGTGTTATGGAGTCAACCATTGTTTTGCTTACATAATACACTGGTCGCTGCTCCCAAAGTTCTTCCTTTAACAGTACGGCACTGAGGGCTCAATCAGAAACTGCCAGATATAAAATGAGCGGATCACCTGCCGAAGGTGTTGTCAAGAGTGGAACTGATCGGAGGTAAGTCTTCAAACCGTTCAAAGCGGCTTCGCACATAAAGGTCCATTCAAAAGCTTTGCCCTGTCGTAGGGTATGAAAGAATTGTCAGCAGCGATCTGTGGAACGACTGATGAACCTGTTGAGTGCGGCGGCCATCCCCATCAACTTTTGAACCTCCTTGACCGACTGAGGAGAGCCGAGTTCCGAAATTGCTTTGATTTGCCTCGGGTTGGCTTTGATTCCGCGGTGGTTAATAATGTAGCCAAGGAATTTGCCAGATCCGATCCCAAATGCACATTTGAAAGCGTTCAGCTTCATTTTGTATTTGCGTAAAATGCCAAATGTCTCTTCCAGATCAGCTAGATGAGTTTACTTCTCTTTGGACTTGACCACCATATCGTCGCTGTACACTTCCATAGTACGGCCGAGTTGCTCCTTGAACATGGCAGTGACTAGTCTTTGATAAGTTGCCCCCGCATTCTTCAGCCCAAAAAGCATAACCTTATAGCAATAGGTTCCTCTTAGGGTGAGGAATGCAGTTTTGTCTTGGTCCTCTGGATGCATGGCAATTTGATGGTAGCCTCTATAGGCATCTAGGAAATTCATACGTTGATGATGTGCCGTGGCATCTACAAGTTGGTCTATTCTGGAGAGAGAAAAGCAATCCTTGGGGCAAGCTTTTGTTTAAGTCTGTGAAATCCACACAAACACGCCAAGTCCTATTTTTCATCTTTACAACCACAATATTCGACAGCCATGTAGGATAGGTCACTTCGTTGAGTTCCGTACTGTTTTATGCAAATATGCTATTGAGGTTGGTTTTTAGTTTGCGTATGTTAAAAATGACAAGCTCAGGGTTACGACAGAATGTGCATATAAGGAATCAAGGGGATATATATGGCATGTACATGCTTAAATTAAAAAAAAACAAATGGGTTCTTTTATATAAGAACTTTGAACAATGAACATACGTGTGGTGTAGCTGTTCGTACTATTAAACATGCTACGATGACTTCCAGCTTAGTTTCTGGACTGATACTTGAAGAGGTAAGTGCAAAACCTTTAACTCGTCCAGTGGATGTTGTCAAAGAAATGAAAGACAAGTATGAGGTCTCAATCAGTTATAACTGTGATTGGTTGGGGGTTGAAAAAGCAAAATGTAGTACATATAGGGATTCTTGTTTGTCATTCTATCAATTACGGTGGTATTTTGATGACACATTGAAGAACAATCCATATAGTCGTTTTGAGTTAGATTTTGAAGATAACAAGCATTTCAAAGAGTGTTTGTGGCTTTTTACGCATGCATTGATGGTTTCAAATATTGTCAGTCATTGCTGTTTTTTGATGGAACATTTTTGAAAGGATGATACAAAGAAGTTATGCTTGCTGCGACGGGGAAAGATGGAAATGAAAGTAATTGTAAATATATCTAATTTTTTCTTAGTATGTGAATTTTCTATACATATGGGAATTGAGTAAATTTTTTATTTTTGTTGTTATGTTTTGTGAATTTTCTTTGACACTTTGAATTTCCTCTGGAGGTGGCCACTGTGTGAATTTTCTCTGGAGGTGGCCACTATGTGAATTTTATCTAGATTTGGTTAATGTGAATTTTCTCTGGATGTTGGCACTGTGAATTTTCTTTGGATGTTGGCACTGTGCAAATTTTCTCTAGATTTGGTCACTAAATAAATTTTCTCTGGATGTTGCCATTGTGTGAATTTTCTCTAGATTTGGCCACTGTGTGAAGTTTCTTTGGATTTTGGCAATGTGAAATTTCTCTGGTTGTTTATTGTTCTAATTTTCTCTGCATGTGTATATCTAATATGCTTGTTCCTATTTGTTTTGTAGTTTTTTTTTCCTATAGCTTTTGCTGTTGTTGATGCTGAGAATAAAGACAATTGGTGTTGATTCCTTGAACATTTATGTGAATTATTGGGATCAAAGAGGGTGATAAGTTTCATATCAGATCGACATTGTGGTATTGTAGAAGGAATTGCTAGGTTTTTCCCTAATTGTTATCATGGATTTTGTCTTGAACATCTAAAGAGAAATTTGAGGGATAGATTATCATGTGGTAACACAAATTTGGTTAGGGAGATGATTGTGTCCAAGTTTTCAAAATGTGCATATGCGCCAATAAAGGCATCATTCCATTTCAAGTTAAATGAATTAAAAAGTGAAGGGGGAGTCATTGTGACTGTTTTCTTGAGAAGTTTACTATATGAAAATTGGAGTGATGCATATTTTGAGGGGAAACTTTGTGGTGAAATGTATTCAAATGTTACTGAGTCATTCAATTCATGGATACAAGAAGCTCGGCACTTGCCAATAACAAATTTGGTGGACATGATACGGTTGCAAATCATAAATATGAGGTCTGATAGGAGGGCTGCTTTCTAGTAAATGGAATAAAGTTGTCTGTCCTCGTATGGATAGTGTATGGATGGGAGGACATGGAATGTGAGTTTATCATCTGATAATGTGTTTGAAGTGCATTGTTTTCCTTCGGTCTTGGGTTGAGAACATGTTCATGTCGAAAATGGAAAATAAATGGGTATCCATGTCAACATGTTGTTGTTGCAATTTTCAGGAGTGGAAAGAATTTGAATTCATTTGTTGAACCATTTTTTCATTTTGATATGTATCATCAAGCATACTCATTTTCAATTGGCCCAGTTTCAACTGTTGAAAAACCTGTGTGTAGTATTGATGATGCTATAAGAGACTAGTTGGGAGGCCAAAGAATAACATAATTGTTTCTACTGGAGAGTTTAAAAGGGCGATGAAGTGTAGTCTTTGTGAGAGTATTGGTCGCCATAATAAGAGGACATGCAAGGATCCTTTGTTAAATAGTTCACTACAACAAAAATAGTCTTTAGAGATGAAAACTAATGACGGAAATAAATTTTGTCATGAAATACGTATCTTTTAATGATGAAAATAATATTTCGTCTCCAAATGTACCATTTTTAGAGACAAAAATAAAATTTCGTCACCAATCTAAATCATAATAAAAAAATTAGGTGACGAAATTATTTTTCGTCATTATTTATATTTTTTTTGTCACCGAAAATTTTCTCGCTAATTTTTTCGGAGGGTACCAAAATTTTGAGACTTTTGGTGACGAAAAAATTGGTCACCAATTATTAAATTATTAATGACGAATATATTTTTGTTACCAACAATTTTTAATATTTTAATATCATTTAGTGACAAAACTTTTTTTGTGGCCAATATTTTTATCTTTAGTGAAGAAATAATTTTGTCACCAATAAATGATTTAGTTGCTAAATATTTTAGGGGGAAATAAAAATGTATTGGCGCCTATAGAAGCAGATAGACAGCAATCGGTTCTTCTTCTTCTCAAACACACACAATAATTTCTCCATCAAACTTGATTTCACACACATACAACTTATACTCATTCACACACACAGTTTCCTCACCGCCGCTGCTATCATTTCATCAATTCACACACATTGCCGCTGTACCGATCGGCTCACCACCGACAGCCTTTTCTCACCGCCACCGTTGGTTTCTCCTTCCCTTGCTGCCGATCGTTAGCCCCTCATTTCCTCACCGCCGCTGCTGTGCCGATCGGCTCACTACCACTGCTGCTAGTCTCTCTCTTTCTCTCTCTCTCTCTCTCTGTCTAATATTTTCTTTCTCTGATGTATATGCTCTGTATACATAATATATATATATAACTTCAGCAGCCGATGTTCCTCTTTCGTTGATTGTGAATTTTGTTATTACTGAATAATGTGAACCTTGTGGGTGAATTTGATCATGTTATGTATATTAACTTATGTCATCAGTGGTTCGTGTTGGTCTGTTGGTGGTCGATTTGTTTTATTAGAATGTTATGTTCAGAAGTGGCTATCATTTTTGGTTTCGTTTTTGTGGGATTTCTGTTTTGGTTAGAAGGGGCCTGGGTTAGTAGGTGCAACATCAGTAGCCTTCAATGTGGGAGTTTTGCTGTTGGAGTATTTTGGTGTTAGAATGGTGGAGTATTTTGCTTTTGTATTGCAGTAGGAATGGTGTTAGAATGGTGGTGTTAGAATGTTAAAATCAATAATGACCATTTTTGTTAGTTTTTATTCCTTGCTTGCATATAACCTTAGAACTTGTATAAGAATCTTCATTAAAGACCTGGACATATATTTGGTGAAGTTCTTATTGAATTTTTCAATTTAATTAGTTCATAAATACACAAGTCTACATTATACTATATTGTTCCTAATCTTTCATTTGTGATCAGACGTGGAAAAAGTTGGATTGCCCTAGGTAGGACGGCTGATGGAAGGATGAGTAAACCGTATAATGATGGGGTCAAGTTATTTCTTCAATTTACAATGGGGGTTTTAGACTAGAATGGTAATCTGTTGTGCCCATGTATAAAGTGTGTGAATGTTTATAGACAAAATCTTCAAAATGTGGAAATTCATTTGCTCCAATATGGGATTATGCAAACTTACACTATATGGCACCATCACGGTGTAGACCGCCCGAATTCTGCTCCGCGCGTGAGGACGCGAATTGTAGTTCTAGCTACTACAGTTCGGACTCTTGTCACGGTTTTGAATCTAATCTCACAAAGTGCAATGTAAGACTGATAAATCACCAAAAAGTCCAAATCCGGCAAATCGTTTTGGAAAATCGATTTTAATAAAAAAGTGCCAAACATGGACTACTTTTCCAGATTTCAGAGTCGCCACCTAAATATTTTGTTTTGGAAAAATTTAGGAAACCCTGACTCGTGCCTAAGGCCACGTGTTCGTCATCACCAAAATTGCCTCGGCTCGGGAACTTGGGTACGAGAGGGGAAGGTCCTGAAATGAGCACCCCCACTCGCCCGATCAAAGATCGGACTCTACTAACATGATATGTTGTTTTAGAAAACACATGTGTTCTTATCCCGGTTTGTTAGCTAGCTTACTATGTGATGCGCACAGCATACAAGTATAGACTACATTGCTTAATTTGGAACAAAACATCTCATGTTTGTTTTTCAAAAATGGTTTGAAAGTGCTACTCACAAGTAGGCTAAGACGCGGATTTGCCACCCTCAAGTGGGCTTAGAAAACATGGTGATTTGCCACTTCAAGTGGGCTTAAAACGCACATTTTGATGAATTGTTCCAATTCAAGTAATGAAGCCTTCATCCACAGGCATTCATGCAGTTAATCAATTAAGAGATTAGCCTTATGGCAAGCATGCTATCATGGCAGCCACTTACACACATGCAAGGATGCTAAAGCATAAACACTCACAGTGTACTCCGAGCCAAAACAAAAGCTATGTTAGAAATCATGCATGATCCTAGTTTATGTTAAGATGCCTAATGCAACACATGCAATAATGCAACTAAAATAGGCTCGGCTATCTAAGATGGCATATGAAATGCAACAATTGATACACGTATTCAAATTGGTATTGAAATACAATGCGATTTGAGTGATGCGCCGAGCCTGGTGCATGCAATACAAATGAATGAATGCACACACGCAAGTCATAAAGTATGCTAATTGAAACATGCCCTAAACTAACCATCAAAAGCTGATAAGTAAAAGGGAGAAAGAAGTGGGGGTTGGAAGACATGCATCACACACACGCACACTTATTACAACATTTGCCCTCTCGCAGGAGGGTCCGAATAAATGATACAAGCCAGCTACGCTAAGCTAAGCTACTTAACTAATCTAATAATTTAATTAGACTAATTATTACACAACACAAATTGAATTTGAACAACTAGCTAATCTAAGCTAATTAGAATATTACAAAGATGAAATAAATTAGCTAAATACATTAACTAATTAATTACAAAATCAGCAAATTAACTAGCTAAACAAAGCAGTTAAAATGGCCCCGAGGGGAGGGAGGTATGCATGCTCGATCGGCTTCCTCTTGGAAATCCGCTACCGTGCCTCGTGATGCCTCTATTTGCACTCTTTTGGACTTCTGAAAATTATGACAACTTCCAGAATGCTTTTGACCCACCCTAGGAACATGCTGAGGGATAGTCGGCCAAGTGGGATGGCCATCAGCCACTTCTGATAGTCGATCAGTAGCCTTGGTGGCCGGTCGGCAGCTTTGATGGCCGGTCGGCCACTGTTTCATGCAATTTCTTCTTTTGCTGCAACAGAGCACAAATAGAGGCATGGCAGTGTATTTGCAAGAAAATGTGTGTACCACCACACTCCTTATCATATCTCAAGCTCAAAGGAGTATGGCACTCAACTCTCTGGCCACCAACCGAGCATCACAATGCATGATGGCCGAGAAGCCAAATTTGTACAAGTTGATGAATGCATAAACAAGACTCGATGAACCTCCACCCTATCATGCATGATCAAGGGTGTGGGTGACTATGAAATGAGGGATGTTTCATCACTTCAAGTATGAAACGTCTCTCATTTCTTGTGTTTGGATTAACGTTCGATTCAAACACATGCAATGCAACACAAACATGTTATCTTGGCATGTTTTACTTTGATTCATTTTGTTTACTCATTTTAGATTACCAATAAGTCCTTTAACCGGTTAAGTCCAAAAGTGAGAGTGCTCTAATTTTGAAAGAGGATCTAAGGCACAAGCACCTTGAGCGTGAAAGAAGCATCATGCTTTTGGTTAGTAGAAACCCTCAAGAGAAGGCTAAAACCATTAGGCATGAGAGCCTCAATTCCATGCTTAAGCCAACAAGGGGCTTAAGACCACTTTCAAAGCACATGAAAGAGCGAATTAATGGAGTGCAATGGCATACATCTAGCATTGAAATGACATGCTAAACAACATTAAACCATGCAAACAATGCATGCAAGACATGCTAGAAGACTTAGGCATCAAAGCTAATGAAGTACAAAACATTAGGACTATGTAATACATCTCTCAATGGACTAAACCAGCCCTAAACAGACCTCATGCATGCCAAAACAGTGGCCAAAATGATCTGAAATGATACCATGAAAGACAAGAAATGCATGCTCATGTATTAACCCATAAACAAGGCATAAAGGTGCAACTCTCAAGAGCACTTAAAGAGTGAAAAGCATGGAAGTATTAGAACACTATATGCTCTGAAATAACATGCCAAATGATGCCATAACATGCAAATGCCTCAAGTCAAGCATGCAAGATACCTCAAAACTCAAAGCTATTCAAGGCTATTTCACTAAGTAATGCTCAAATGGCCCAACCATTCAAAACAGACCTAAGGCAGGTCAAAATAGTAGCAAAAACATGCTAGACTCATAGCATAGATGGCAAGAAAGATATGCTCATGTATTAGCTCACTAACAAGGCATAATGGCACAACTCTTAAACACAATTAAAGAGTGATAAGCATGAGAGTATGGCAAAGATATAAGCTCTAAAATACCATGCCAAATGATGCCAAGGCATGCAAACATCACGAGTATAGCATGGTAGTGGCCTCAAAACTCAAGACTAGTGAAGCCATTTACACTATAGCTATACAAAGCAAGCCCCAAAAGGCCAAGAACACCCAAAACAGTCCTAAAGCATGTCAAAATAATGCTAAAACATGTATGGAGTATAGCCAAGACAAGCTAGCATGAAGGGCCAAAACACCAATTACACTAGGCTAATGGGCAAGATTGCACTACAAGTACATGAAGCATGCAAGAGGTGACCAAACCAGCCCAAAAAAGAGTTATATTAGGTCCTAAAATTCACAAAAACATGCTTGAAAAGAGCTAGCATAAGCCACAAAAATATGCTACTTTATAGTGCTAACAAGGCATGGCATGGAGAGACAAGGAGGGGAGGCTATCCGCTCCCATTTGGGACCTCAAAACAAGCTTTTGGTTACTAAAAATCCCCTAGATTTCAATGGTTAAAAGGCCAAAAAGAGGTTGTTTTGAAAGGCCTTGAAAAATAGCTCAAAAGGCTTTACAAGCCAAGGAGCAAAAGGGAGAGACAACCCCCTAGCCAAACAAGGCTTAAACCACCACTTTGAGGACTGAAAAATAGAGCTTTTTTCAGTTCCAAAACACCCCAAAAACAGCCCCAAACTAGTTGAAGAAGATGGCAAAACAAGCTATGCAAAACAAGTTTAAAGGGTAGAGTTTATACCTCTTGAAGCCAAGCACCAAAACAGGCAAAAATCTGAGCTTAAATCACCTTTTGGAGCTCAAACAAAGTCCCAAGTAAGCTTCAAGCAACCTCCTCCCAAAGATAGGAAACTTTGATCAAGGATGCATAGGCAAACTAGGTATGTTTCTCTACTTCTATGCACAAAAGGGCAAGGGAGAGAGCAAACTAGAGAGAGAGGCCGAGATTTAGCTCTGAAAATAGTAGAGAGAGAGAGAGATTTTAGTGTGAGAAGCTCTCAAACTTTCCAAAATGTTCTAACCTCCTAAAACGAGAGATATGGCTTCTATATATAGCAAAAATAAGAGTTTTGTTCGAAATATCTGAGTTAGGACAGCTAGCACAAGCTGGAAATAGCTGGAGGAGAAATATCTGCAAAAAATCTGAGTTTTGGACATTTCTGGCCGATAAGGTTCACTTTTGGCCGACCTATGGCCGATGAGCTCCAATTGTGGCCGA
The DNA here is from genome assembly GCF_004153795.1 of Camellia sinensis. Lineage (NCBI taxonomy): Eukaryota > Viridiplantae > Streptophyta > Magnoliopsida > Ericales > Theaceae > Camellia > Camellia sinensis. The sequence goes on along the minus strand of NW_021025324.1, from coordinate 56,454 downwards.
TGCACTCCCATAGAGGCCGACGGCAAAAACTAACCCCACTCCCCGACTTGTACCAGGCATAAATCCTTCATCTGGACTCCTTTTCAGGTCATTATTTTGTCCAAATTGAAGCCCCGGAAGTAAGCTTTCCAATAGTGGAAGCCTTGCTTCAAAATTCCAATTGTGCTAAGAGATATCCCTCTTTTAGTGATGACTGCTCAGTTTCAGTCCAACCGGATTGATGCCCAACTTCAACCAACCATATCTCCCCCATCCGGACTCAGCTTTAGGAGATTCTTGAGTTTAAAATGAAGCCCCGGAAGTCTTCTTTCCAACGGTGGTGGCCTCATAGCTTAAATCCAAGTATACAAATGGATAGGCCCAATTTAGCGAGGACTGCTCGTCTCTCTCTTAACGATTCATACCCAACTTCTTCCTCAACTAGGTTTCTTCCCTCCACTCCTCTTTTCTTCAACTTCAAACCCCCGAACAAGGTGTTTTGAAATATTTTTCAAATGTTTCATCTCTCTTTCATTCATTTCCACTTTGTCCTCGCTCAGTTTACCGAAAAGCGCAACATTTAACGAAATGTGAGCCTTAGAACATCGTAGGAACTTTATTTCAAAAAATATTTTGAAAGAGAGGGTTTTAAGGTCTAAAAACCATCCAAAATAGCTTTGGTCCAAAATAGGGCATGAGGTTAGGATTTGACTCTCCTCTTGCCGAAGAAATCGAACCTTTATTCTGCACATCTTTCATCACCAAGTAAACTATCAGTAGCGCCCAAGTCTTAAGGGCGGTCAAAAATGGGGTGTCTACCCACGGGGAACCCTGTGTTTCAAACGAGGCTTACCATGATGATGAGATGCGACTTGATAGTGATGAAATTGTAGGTGGTATTGAAGCCTTAGTGGAAGATCGAATAAGAGGGGAATCGACTGATACAACCCAAGGGGAGGAAGTGAGAACTTTTGATCAATTGTTGATTGATGCCAAGCGTGAGCTGTTTCCAAATTGTACAAATTATACTTTGTTGAAGTTTGTGATTGAGGTGCTTAATATGAAGGTAACAAATCATTGGAGCAATAAGTCAGTTGATATGATGCTAGAGTTTTTAAGTAGATTTTTACCGAAAGAAAATTTGGTTTCAAAGTCAACTTATGAAGCTAAGAAAATACTACGTGACTTGGGCTTGTCATATGAGCTCATTCATGCTTGCATGAATGATTGTGTATTATTTTGGAAGGAGAATGCAACACTAGATAAATGTCTGACTTGTAAGATATCTAGATACAAGATCAATCGTGGAAGGGGTAAGAAGATCCCTCATAAAGTATTACGGTACTTTCCTTTGACACCAAGGTTGAAAAGATTGTACATGTCAAGGAAGAGGGCTGAGGACATGAGATGGTGCGAAGACAGATGAGTGGACGGCGAGATATTGAGGCATCCCGTTGACAGTGATGAGTGGAAGGAATTCGATGCACAACAACCTGAGTTTGCCTTGGATCCTTGAAATGTGAGGCTAGGGTTGGCCGTTGATGGGTTTAACCCTTTTGGGAACATGGACAACTCTTATAGTGTGTGGCTCGTCATACTCATTCCATACAACTTGCCACCTTGGTTGGTTATAAAGGATCCATTTTGTTTGATGCCATTACTTATTCTTGGAGAATCGCAACCATGGATTGATATTGACGTCTACATGCGACCATTGGTGGATGAGTTGAATGATTTATGGATAAATGGTGCATTAACTTACGACGCCTCCACCAATGAGACTTTTCGAATGCATGCAGCTTTGTTATGGACAATACATGATTGGCCTGCATTTGGTGACATATCTGGGTGGAGAACAAAGGGTCATTATTCTTGTTACACTTGCAATGATGAATCGTATTTTGAATCTTTGAGAAGTAAGACGGGGTACACTAACCATCGATGTTACTTGCCTGAGGACCACCCAGAAAGGCGAAAGAGTAGGGCTTACAATGGTAAGATTGAGAAACGGAAGAGATCTTTGGAGTTGTCGACGGAAAAGATACAAGACCAGTTGGACAACGTGATAGGTGTCATATATGGAAAGCATCCAAGTAATAGAAAAAGGCCCCGTCAAGCACCTAATTGGACAAAGGTAAGCATCTTGTATAAGTTACCCTATTGGAACAAGCGAAAACTTCGACACAACATTGATGTTGTGCATGTGGAGAAAAATTTTAGTGAAAATGTTTTCGGAACAATGTTAGGCATTGATGGAAAGAACAAGGACACAGACAAGGCACGGTTAGACTTGGAAGATATGGGTATAAAGAAAGAGCTATGGCCAACACAACGACCCGATGGATCATATGTCAAGCCTCGAGCAAGCTTTTCATTGACACCTGAAGAGACGGAGGGTTTCATTGAATTTTTAAAAACTGTCAAGTATCCAGATGGGTATGCGGCAAACATATCCAAATCAGTGAATGCAAGAAATGGTAGACTAACAGGCCTAAAAAGCCACGACTGCAATGTACTGATACAAAGAATTCTTTCCATTGGAATGCGTGGTTACGTGGATAAAGAAATTAGCACAACACTTTTTGAGTTAGGCAATTTCTTCCAAGACCTATGCTCTAGGACACTAAGGTGGAGCGAACTGGAGAAATTAGAGGAACGTATAATACACATTTTATGCAAGCTTGAAAAGATCTTTCCTCCAACCTTCTTCGATGTGATGATCCACTTGGCTGTTCATTTGCCTCGTGAGGCTATTCTTGGAGGACCCGTACAATATTGATGGATGTACCCAATTGAAAGGTATTTTTCACATTTATACTTGTAAATGAGATTTGCGTAAGTGTGTTGCATATGTAATTATACTCCTAATTCGTTCTCTCTTGAAGGTTTCTTAGAGCATTAAAAAAATATGTGACCAACCGAGCTTGACCAGAAGGTTCAATTGTTGAGGCTTACATTGTCAAAGAGTGCATTACTTTTTGTTCAATGTATGTTGATGGGATTGAAACTGTGCATAATCGACCAGAACGAAATGAAGATCGTGGTGAACATCAATAAGGGTTGACAGTATTCACCGAAACTGCACGTCCATTTGGTCTAATCACACGAGATGCTGAAATGTCTCAAGAAATTCATGATATTGCTCATTGGTTTGTGTTGTACAATAGCCCAGAGATAGAAAAGTATTTGGAGTATGTGTCTCATTGAATTATGTTCATGCTTAGCTTTTTTATTTTCAGAACTACGTAGTAATCACTTTTTTTTTTTTTTTTGGAGTAGGGAACACAAAAATCTATTACAAACTCGAGCTGGACATGACGTAACCCACATACAACAACAAGAATTTCCCAAGTGGTTCAAAGAGAGGGTAAAACATTTATAATTTTTTGACATTTACAACTTAAACAAAATTAAAGTTTTATAAAATGTCGTCATTCATAAATTATTTACTTATTATTTGTTACATGTAATTGTAGATAAATAGATTGAGAATGGAAGAGTCATCAGAGGCAACTGATGAATTGTGGGCATTAGCAAATGGTCCGAATTTGCTAGTGAAAGAGTACTAAGGTTGCATAATCAATAGCAGCCAGTTCCATACTCGAGATCTAGACAACTGTCGTACGAGTCAGAATAGTGGTGTGCTTACACAAGGGGATCATGAAGGAACATTGCATGACTTCTACGGTCACTTGCGCAAGGTTTTGGAATTTGACTACATATGTGATAAAAAAGTTGTTTTGTTCCAGTGTGAATGGTACAACATCGGTAACACTGGTAGAAACAGAACAATACGATTTGATACATATTGCACAAGTATTGACGTGACAAGTTGGTGGTACCAATCTGACCCATTTATCCTACCTAGTCAAGCTAAGCAATTCTTCTATTTGAATGATACCAAATTGGGTGAACCTTGGAATGTCATACAAAGGGTGCAACATAGGGGTGTCTTTGATGTTCTAGACGCTAGTGATGGAGAATTATTGGATCCTTTAGAAAATAATGATGTGTTCTAACAAGAAAACATTACTGATGTTGTTCCAATTGACATTGACTCAATTGTTTGATACTGTAGGGATGATGTTGAATTCAATGTTATTTCAGAAGTAGGGTCATTAGACGAGATAATGGAAGAGAACAGAGATGATGAAGGAGATGAAGAACATAACATTCCTGATGTTGATATGGATCCTGATATGGATTATGATATGTCATTTTTATTTTATACTTTATTTTCAAACAGATGTTACTAATTAATGTAATTTTTATTTTATATGTTTATGTTACTTCTTTTTCTTCTTTTATTTAATGGTGCATGATGACATTGTCTATATTTTTCAATTAAAGTTAAATTATGTTATATAGTTGTAGAAAATGGTCCAAGGCAAAAAACAATGGCTGAAACCAGGTGATTTGAGAACTAAAAAGCTAACAGAATACGAGAAACAAAGAAATAAGCGAATCAAGGAGAACTGTGAAATAATGAACAATCTTAGAGTGAAGAATATTACAAATTCTTTAGTGAGTGCGATTCAGCACAAATGTGCAAATGCAAGGGAAAAAGGGAATTAGGGTTAAGGTAGATGATGATATTGAGTATAACCCTTCAGAGAGTGAGGATGACAATGATGATGAGTCATTGGGTTCCTTTGACCGCGAGTTATTATATTTTATATTTGTGTGTGAACATATCTTTTACTATTTACATTTGTTCTTCACATATCTTACACATCATATCTTTTTTAAAATGTATTTTAATTGTTTTAAATATCATTTTTACTATTTGATTATGTTCTTTCAGGAACAAGAGATGGCACCAGGACTCCGTTTACAGTCTCATTCAAGGCCATTAACTCCCAACCCAGAGGAAAGGATGGATCCCCCAAGTCAGGAGGTCGGTACCTAACCCTTACCACCTCATAATGTGCAACCTGAGGACGAGGTGACTGCATCTAGCATCGTTGGTAAGTTTACAAAGTTGTTTTTAAGGTTTAACTTGCATTTGTTTACTTACTAACTCAATTAATATCATGTCCTTATAGCATCACATGACAGACGTGGTCGTGGCCTGACATGCGGCATATAGGCCCATCGTATTGTCGATAAGGATGGAAAGATGTTAGTTCCTATACTTGAACAGTTTCGTGCACCAGTAGGAGATAACGCCTCTAAGCTAGTCTCCAAGATTGGTATAGAGGTTTGAACGCAGTTACCAGACCTGAGCGTTTGTAGGTGGAAGAAGGTGAATACTGCTGATAAGGAGCCGATGATCCAACGCTTAGCGGTAATTATTGACAAACTCTTTTCATGTTTAGGCTCTGGTTCTTTTTAATTTTAATTTTTATTTTGCAGGATTAGTTTGATCTACAAGGGAATTGGATAATGTAGCAAAGGCTTTAGACACACAGTTTGGTCGACGATTGGGTGGTTTCACCTATAAGTTGCACAAACAATACAAGCAAGTTAAGGATGCAAGAAGGGAGGATTATGCGAAAAGCCACCAGCCTGCAAAAGTTATGCTCAATCAGTGGACAACTCTAATTGACAAGTGGCATAGTAAAAAATTCAAGGTAAAATGTTTTATATATGTTAATTATCAAAATTAAGTTTCCTCTTATTAATGTTATCTTTTCTTATTTTTATTGGTGTTTCAATTGTGTAGGAACAATCACTAGCTAATGTGAATAATAGGATGTAAATGAAAACAAAACATCGATGTGGATCAAAATCAATCCCGGTTAGGGTACACAGCTCAGTGCATTCTACTAATTTATTTTATTGGATTTGTAGGCTTTGTTATTTAAATAGTTGAAATAACATTGAAAACCAAATGAAGCAGATAATTGCAAATGGCAAAATGCTCGATTTAGCAGAATTTTACAAGTCCATCCATTATAATTCGGACACGCATGAGTGGATTTCATCGGAGAGCCAAGTTAATTATGTATGTACAAGGAATTGTCTTATAATTTTGATAATATTATTTATTTTGCTGTGTAGGGTAAAATAACTAATACTTGTTTGATTTATTTCAAATTAATAGGACAACATGATACAAACGCAAGCAGAACACCTCTCGCAGCCTAGTGCAATCCCCTTGACCATAGAGGAGTTGTCAGTCAAGGTGCTTAAGCCAAGGCCATGTTATGTGAAAGGACTCGGCATGAGGCCTTCTTCTTCTATGAATACAACTGTTGCACCTACTGAAAATAGTGACTATGTTCAACGCCTCGAGATGCAAATAGCACAAAAAAACAGAACAAATTGAAAGGTTTGAAAAGTCAGAGAAGAAACAAAGCAAGAAGATACAAAGTATCCTAGAGTGTTTGAGGCAAAAAGGTATGACGGGAAATTTTGAGAGTGGGGAAAGTTCAGATTCTGATGGCTGATGGACAAGCTTCTTCGTTAGTATATTATGTTTCTATGTTAATTTAGTAGAAATTTCATCTTCAACTAAGATAGTGAAATATGCATGTAAAAGCCCGAGAAACATCATAAACACTGAAATATGCACGTGGCTCCCAATTAGAAAACAACTTTGAAATTCGCACTATTTTGACATGTAGGCATGAAACTAAGTCAAAAAATGAACTTTTCTAACGCTTAAGCTTGAAAATAGGCCATCGGAGGCCAAAATCGTGTAACAGCCATGAGACGGCCCGGGTAACACCTCAAACACTTCAGAAGGGACCAAAGTAAGTTGTGAAAACTTACAGAACTAGCATGGGCTTCCGGTTCGAAAAGTAAGTCCAAAAATGCACTTTTTCACACTTAAGCGTGAAAAATAGGCCTTTGGGGGAAAAAATCGTGCAACAGTCACGAGACGGCCCGGGTGACACCTCAAACACCTCAGGAGGGACCAAAGTAAGTTGTGGAAACTTACGGAACTAGCAAGGGACTCCATGTTCGAAAACTAAGTCCAAAAATGCACTTTTTCACACTTAAGCTTAAAAATAGGCCATCGCAGGCTAAAATCGTGCAACAGCCACGAGATGGCCCGAGTGACACCTCAAATACCTTGGGAGGGACCAAAGTAAGTTGTGGAAATGTACGGAACTAGCATGGGACTCCCGGTAACGCACTCTTTCACACTTAAGCTTGAAAATAAGCAATCAAAGGCCAAAATCGGGCAACAGCCATGAGACGGCCAGGGGAACACCTCAAACACCTCGGCAGGGATCAAAGTAAGATGTGAAAATTTACGGAACTAGCATGGGACTCCCGGTTTGAAAAATAAGTTCAAAAATGCACTGTTTCACACTTAAGCTTGAAAATAGGCCATCAGAGGCCAAAATCGTGCAACAGCCATGAGACAGCTCGGGTAACACCTCAAACACCTCGGGAGGGACCAATGTAAGTCGTGGAAACTTTCAGAACTAGCACGAGACTCCCGGTTGGAAAACTAAGTCCAAAAATGAACTTTTTCACACTTAAGCTTGAAAAATAGGCCATCGGAGGCGAAAATCATGCAACAACGACGAGATAGCCCGGGTGACACCTCAAACACCATGGGAGGGACCAAAGTAAGTTGTGGAAACTTACAGAACTAGCACAGGACACCCGGTTTGAAAACTAAGTCTAAAAATGCACTCTTTCACACTTAAGCTTGAAAATAGGCCATCGGAGGCCAAAATCGTACAACAGCCACGAGACGGCCAGGGAAACACCTCAAACACCTCGGGAGGGACCGAAGTAAGTTGTGGAAACTTACGGAACTAGAACAGGACTCCCGGTTTGAAAACCAAGTGCAAAAATGCGCTTTTCCAAACTTAAGCTTGAAAAATAGGCCTTCGGGGGCCAAAATCATGCAACAGCCACAAGACGGCCCGAGTAACACCTCAAACACCCTGGGAGGGACCAAAGTAAGTTATGGAAACTTACGGAACTAGCATGGGACTCCCAGTTGGAAAACTAAGTCCAAAAATGCATTTTTTCACACTTAAGCTTGAAAAATAGGCCTTCCGGGGCAAAAGTAAGTTCTGGAAACTTACGCAACTAGCATGGGACTGCCGATTCAAAAATTAAGTCCAAAAATGCACTCTTTCACACTTAAGCTTGAAAATAGGCCATTGAAAGCCAAAATCGTGCAACAGACATGAGACGGCCTGGGTGGCACCTCAAACACTTCAGGAGGGACCAAAGTAGGTTGTGGAAACTTTGGGAACTAGCACGGGACACCTGGTTGGAAAACTAAGTCAAAAAATGTACTTTTTCACACTTAAGCTTGAAAAATAGGACTTCAGGGGTCAAAATCGTGTAACAGCCACGAGACGGCCCGGGTGGCACCTCAAAAACCTTCGCAGGGACCAAAGTAAGTTGTGGAAACTTATGAAACTAGCACGGAATGCCCGGTTCGAAAACTAAGTCCAGAAATGCACTTTTTCTGACATAAGCTTGAAAAATAGGCATTCGGGGGCAAAAATCGTGCAACAGCCACAAGACGGCCGAGTGACACCTCAAACACCTCGGCGGGGCCAAAGTAAGTTGTGGAAACTTACGGAACTAGCATGGGGCTCCTGATTCAAAATTAAGTCCAAAAATGCACTTCTTCACACTTAAGTTTGAAAAATAGGCCTTCAGGGGCAAAAATCGTGCAACAGTTACGAGACGGCCTGGGTGACACCTCAAACATCTCGGGAGGAACCAATGTAAGTTGTGGAAACTTACGGAACTAGCATGGGACTACCGATTCGAAAACTAAGTCAAAAAATGCACTCTTTCACACTTAAGCTTGAAAATAAGCCATTGGAGGCCAAAATCGTGCAACAGCTACGAGACGGCCCATGTGACACCTCAAATACCTTGGCAGGGACCAAAGTAAGTTATGGAAACTTACGGAACTAGCACGGGAATCTCGGTTCGAAAACTAAGTCAAAAAATGCACTCCTTCACACTTAAGCTTGAAAATAGGCCATCAGAGGCCAAAATCGTGAAACAGCCACAAGACGACCCGGGTAACAACTCAAACACCTTGGGAAGGACCAAATTAAGTTGTGGAAACTTACAGAACTAGCACGGGGCTCCCGATTCAAAAACTAAGTCAAAAAATTCACTTTTTCACACATATACTTGAAAATAGGCCATCGGAGGTCAAAATCGTGCAACAGCCACGAGACGGCCTGGGTAACACTTTAAATACCTCGGGAGGGACCAATGTGAGTTTTGAAAACATTGGGAACTAGCATGGGACTCTCGGTTGGAAAACTAAGTCCATAAATGCACTTTTTCACACTTAAGCTTGAAAAATTGGCCATCGGAGGCCAAAATCGTGCAACTGCCACGAGACGGCCTGGGTAACATATCAAACACCTCGGGAGGGACCAATGTGAGTTTTGGAAACTTTGGGAACTAGCACGGGACTCCCGGTTGGAAAACTAAGTCCATAAATGCACTTTTTCACACTTAAGCTTGAAAAATAGGCCATCGGAGGCCAAAATCGTGTAACAACCACGAGACGGCTTGGGTAATACCTCAAACACCTCGGGAGGGACCAATGTGAGTTATGGAAACTTTTGGAACTAGCATGGGACTCCCGGTTCGAAAACTAAGTCAAAAAATGCACTTTTTCATACTTAAGCTTGAAAAATAGGCCTTCGGTGGCCAAAATCATAGAATAGCCACAAGATGGCCATGGTAACACCTCAAACACCTCAGGAGGGACCAAAGTAAGTCGCGAAAACTTACGGAACTAGCTCGGGACTCTCGGTTCGAAAACCAAGTCCAAAAATGCATTTTTTCACACTTAAGCTTGAAAAATAGGAATTCGAGGGCAAAAATCATGCAACAACCACGAGACGGTCCGGATGACACCTCAAACACCTTGAGGGGGCCAAAGTAAGTTGTGGTAACTTACGGAACTAGCACGGGGCTCCCGATTCGAAAACTAAGTCCAAAAATGCACTTTTTCACACTTAAGCTTGAAAAATAGGCCTTCGGGGGCAAAAATCGTGCAACAGCCACGACGGCCCGGATGAAACCTCAAACATCTCGGGAGGGACCAATGTAAGTTGTGAAAACCTATGGAACTAGCACGGGGCTCCCGATTCGAAACTAAGTCCAAAAGTGCACTTTTTCACACTTAAGCTTGAATAATAGGCCATCGGAGGCCAAAATCGTGAAACAGTCACGAGACGGCCCGGGTAACACCTCAAACACCTCGGGAGGGACCAAAGTAAGTTGTGGAAACTTACGAAACTAGCACGGGGCTCCCAGTTCGAAAACTAAGTCCAAAAATTCACTTTTTCACACATACTTGAAAATAGGCCATCGGAGGCCAAAATTGTGCAACAGCCACGAGACGGCCTAGGTAACACCTCAAACAACTCGGGAGGGACCAATGTGAGTTTTGGAAATTTGGGAACTAGCACGGGACTCCCGGTTGGAAAACAAAGTCCAAAAATGCACTTTTTCACACTTCAAGTTTGAAAAATAGGCCATCGGAGCCCAAAATCGTGAAACAGCCACGAGACGGCCCGGGTAACACCTCAAACACCTCGGGAGGGACCAAAGTAAGTTGTGGAAACTTACGGAACTAGCACGGGGCTCCCGGTTTGAAAATTAAGTCCAAAAATCCATTTTTTTGCACTTATACTTGAAAATAGGCCATCGGAAGGCAAAATCGTGCAACGGCCTCGAGACGCCTGGGTAACACCTCAAACACCTTGGGAGGGACCAATGTGAGTTATGGAAAGTATGGGAACTAGTACGGGACTCCCGTTTGGAAAACTAAGTCCATAAATGCACTTTTTCACACTTAAGCTTGAAAAATAGGCCATCGGAGGCCAAAATTGTACAACAGCCACAAGACGGCCAGGGTGACACCTCAAACACCTCGGGAGGGACCAAAGTAAGTTGTAAAAACTTACAGAACTAGCACGGGACTCCCGGTTCAAAAATTAAGTCCAATAATGTACTTTTTCACACTTAAGCTTGAAAATAGGCCATCGGAGGCCAAAATCGTGCAACAGCCATGAGACGGCCCGGGTGACAACTCAAACATCTCGAGAGTGATCAAAGTAGGTTGTCGAAACTTTCGGAACTAGCACGGGACTCTCGGTTGGAAAACTAAGTGCAAAAATGCACCTTTTCACACTTAAGCTTAAAAAATAAGCCTTCGCGGGCATAAATCGTGCAACAGCTACGAGATGGCCCGGGTGACTCCTCAAACACCTTCAGAGGAACCAAAGTAAGTTGTGAAAACTTACGGAACTAGCACGGGACTCTCGGTTTGAAAACTAAGTCCAAAAATGTACTTTTTTACACTTAAGCTTGAAAAATAGGCCATCGGAGGCCAAAATCATGTAACAGCCATGAGACGACTGGGGTAACACCTCAAACACCTCGGAAGGGACAAAAGTAAGTTGTTGAAATTGACGGAACTAGCACGGGACTCCCGGTTAGAAAACTAAGTCTAAAAATGCACTTTTTCACACTTGAGCTTGAAAAATAGGCCATCGGAGGCCAAAATCACGGAACAGCTACGAGAGGGCTTGGGTAACACCTCAAACACCTCGAGAGGGACCAAAATTAGTTGTGGAAACTTATGGAACTAGCACGGGACTCTCGGTTCGAAAACTAAGTCCAAAAATAAACTTTTTCACACTTAAGTTTGAAAATAGGCCATCGGAGGCCAAAATCGTGCAACATCCATGAGACGGCCGGTGTGACACCTCAAACACCTCGGGAGAGACAAAAGTAAGTTGTGGAAACTTACAGAACTAGCACGGAACTCCTGATTCGAAAACTAAGTAAAAAAATGCACTCTTTCACACTTAAGCTTTAAAATAGGCCATTGGAAGCCAAAATCGTGCAACAACCACGAGACAGCCCGGGGAACACCTCAAACACCTCCAGAGGAACCAAAGTAAGTTGTGCAAACTTACGAAACTAGCACAGGACTTCCAGTTTTAAAACTAAGTCTAAAAATGCACTTTTTCACACTTAAGTTTGAAAATAGGCCATCGGAGACCAAATCGTGCAACATCCACGAGACAGCCCCGGGAACACCTCTAACACCTCAGGAGAGATCAAAGTAAGTTATGAACACTTACGGAACTAGCACGGGACTCCCGGTTGGAAAACTAAGTCCAAAAATGCACTTTTTCACACTTAAGCCGAAAATAGGCCTTCGAAGGCCAAAATCATGCAGCAGCCACAAGACAGCCCAGGTAACACCTCAAACACCTCTGGAGGGATCAATCTGAGTTTTGGAAACTTTCGGAACTAGCACGGGACTCGTGGTTGGAAAACTAAGTCCAAAAATGCACTTTTTAACACTTAAGCTTGAAAAGTAGGCCATCGGAGGCCAAAATCGTGGAATAGCCACGAGACGGCCCGGGTAACAGCTCAAACACCTCGAGAGGGACCAAAGTAAGTTGTGAAAACTTTCGGAACTAGCACGGGACTCCCGGTTCGAAAACTAAATCCAAAAATGCGCTTTTTCGTACTCAAGCTTGAAAAATAGGCTTTCGGGGGCAAAAATCGTGCAACTGCCATGAGACGGCCCTAATGACACCTCAAACACCTCAGGAGGGATCAAAGTAAGTTGTGAAAACTTATGGAACTAGCTCGGGACTCCCAGTTCGAAAACTAAGCCCAAAAATTCACTTTTTCACACTTAAGCGTGAAACTAGGCATTCGGGGGCCAAAATCGTGCAACAGCCATGAGACGGCCTGGGTGACACCTCAAACACCTCAGGAGGGACCAAAGTAAGTTATGGAAACTTACGGAACTAGCACGGGACTTCCAGTTTGAAAACTAAGTCCAAAAATGCACTTTTTCACACTTAAGCTTGAAATTAGGCCATTAGAGGCCAAAATCGTGCAACAGCCATGAGGCGGCCTGGGGAACACCTCAAATACCTCAGGAGATATGAAAGTAAGTTGTGGAAACTTATGGAACTAGCACGGGACTCCCGGTTGGAAAATTAGTCCAAATATGCATTTTTTCACACTTAAGCTTGAAAATAGGCCATCGGAGGCCAAAATCGTGCAACAGCCATGAGACGGCCCGGGTAACACCTCAAACACCTCAGGAGGGACGAATGTGAGTTGTGGTAACTTTTGAAACTAGCACGGGACCCTCAGTTGGAAAACTAATTCTAAAAATGTACTTTTTCACACTTAAGCTTGAAAAATAGGCCATCGGAGGTCAAAATTGTGGAATAGCCACGAGACGGCCCGGGTAACACCTCAAACACCTCGGGAGGGATCAAATTAAGTCATGGAAACTTTTGGAACTAGCACGGGACTGCCGGTTGGAAAACTAAGTCCAAAAATGCACTTTTTCATACTTAAGCTTGAAAAATAGGCCTTCGAGGGAAAAAATCGTGTAACAGCCACATGACGGCGTTGGTGAGACCTCAAACAGCTCGGGAGGGACCAAAGTAATTTGTGGAAACTTACGAAACTAGCTCAGGATTCCCAGTTTGAAAACTAAGCCCAGAACTGCACTTTTTCACACTTAAGCTTGAAAATAGGCCTTCGAGGGCCAAAATCGTGCAACAGCCACGAGACGGCCCAGGTGACACCTCAAACACCTCAGGAGGGACCAAAGTAAGTTGTGGAAACTTACGGAACTAGCACGGGACTCCCAGTTCGAAAAGTAAGTCCAAAAATGCACTTTTTCACACTTAAGCTTGAAAAGTAGGCCATCAAAGGCCAAAATCGTGTAACTGCCACGAGACGGCCTGGTAACACCCTAAATACCTCAGGGGGGACCAAAGTAAGTTGTGGAAACTTACGGAGCTAGATTGGGAGTCCCGGTTTGAAAACGAAGTCTAGAAATGCACTTTTTCACACTTAAACTTGAAAAATAGGCCTTCGAAGGCCAAAATTGTGGAATAGCAACGAGACGGCCCGGGTAAAACCTCAAACACCTCAGGAGGGACCAATGTGAGTTTTGGAAACTTTCAGAATTAGCACGGGACTCCTGGTTGGAAAACTAAGTCCAAAGATGCACTTTTTCACACTTAAGCTTGAAAAATAGGCCATCGGAGGCCAAAATCATGGAATAGCCACAAGACGGCTTGGGTAACACCTCAAACACCTTGGGAGGGACCAAAGTAAGTTGTGAAAACTTACGACACTAGCTCGAGACTCTTGGTTCGAAAACCAAGTCCAAAAATGTACTTTTTCACACTTAAGCTTGAAAAATAGGCATTCGGGGGCAAAAATTGTGCAACAGCCACGAGACGGCCCAGGTGACACCTCAAACACCTCGGGGGGGCCAAAGTAAGTTGGGGAAACTTACAGAACTAGCACGGGAATCCCGATTCGAAACTAAGTCCAAAAATGCACGTTTTCACACTTAAGCTTGAAAAATAGGCTTTCGGGGGCAAAAATCGTGCAACAGCCACGAGACGGCCTGGGTGACACCTCAAACATCTCAGGAGGGGCCAATGTAAGTTGTGGAAACTTACGGAACTAGCACGGGACTCCTTGTTTGAAAAGTAAGTCCAAAAATGTACTATTTCACACTTAAACTTGAAAATAAGCCATCGGAGGCTAAAATCGTGCAATAGCCACGAGATGGCTCGTGTGACACCTCAAATACCTCGGTAGGGACCAAAGTAAGTTGTGGAAACTTACGGAACTAGCACGAGACTCTTGGTTCGAAAACTAAGTCAAAAAATGCGCTCTTTCACACTTAAGCTTGAAAATAGGCCATCGGAGGCCAAAATCGTGAAACAGCCACGAGACGGGCCGGGTAACACCTCAAACACCTCGGGAAGTACCAAAGTAAGTTGTGGAAACTTTCAGAACTAGCACAGGACTCCCGGTTGGAAAACTAAGTCTAAAAATGCATTTTTTCACACTTAAGCTTGAAAAATAGGCTTTTGAGGGCCAAAATAAGTTAAGGAAACCTATGGAACCAAGACGGGACTCCCGGTTCGAAAACTAAGTCCAAAAATGTATTTTTTCACACTTAAACTTGAAAATAGGCCATCGGAGGCCAAAATCGTGCAACAGCCATGAGACGGCCCTGGTGACACCTCAAGCATCTCGGGATGGATCAAAGTAGGTTGTGGAAAGTTTCGGAACTAGCACGGGACTCTCGGTTGGAAAACTAAGTCCAAAAATGCACTTTTTCACACTTAAGCTTGTAAAATAAGCCTTCGTGGACCAAAATCGTGCAACAGCTACGAGATGGCCTAGGTGACTCCTCAAACACCTTCCGAGGGACCAAAGTAAGTTGTGCAAACTTACGGAACTAGCACGGGACTCTCGGTTTGAAAACTAAGTCCAAAAATGCACTTTTTTACACTTAAGCTTGAAAAATAGGCCATTGGAGGCCAAAATCGTGTAACAGCCACGAGACGATCGGGGTAACACCTCAAACACCTCGGGAGGGACCAAAGTAAGTTGTTGAAATTGACGGAACTCGCACGGGACTCTCGGTTCGAAAACTAAGTCTAAAAATGCACTTTTTAACACTTGAGCTTGAAAAATAGGCCTTCGGAGGCCAAAATCACGGAACAGCTACGAGAGGGCCCGGGTAACACCTCAAACACCTCAGGAGGGACCAAAGTCAGTTGTGGAGACTTATGGAACTAGCGTGGGACTCCCGGTTCGAAAACTAAGTCCAAAAATAAACTTTTTCACACTTAAGTTTGAAAATAGGCCATTGGAGGCCAAAATCGTGCAACATCCATGAGACGGCCGATGTGACACCTCAAACACCTCGGGAGAGACCAAAGTAAGTTGTGAAAACTTATGAAACTAGCACGGAACTCCCGGTTTGAAAACTAAGTCCAAAAATGCACTCTTTCACACTTAAGCTTTAAAATAGGCCATCGGAGGCCAAAATCGTGCAACAACCATGAGACAGCCTGGGGAACACCTCAAACACCTCGAGAGGGACCAAAGTAAGTTGTGGAAACTTACGGAACTAGCACGGGACTCCCAGTTTTAAAACTAAGTCCAAAAATGCACTTTTTCACACTTAAGTTTGAAAATTGGCCATCGGTGAATAAAATCGTGCAATAGCCACGAGAAGGCCTGGGGAACACCTCAAACAGCTCAAGAGAGACCAAAGTAAGTTGTGAAAACTTACGAAACTAGCATGGGACTCCCGGTTGGAAAACTAAGTCCAAAAGTACACTTTTTCAGACTTAAGCTTGAAAATAGGCCATTAGAGGCCAAAATCATGCAACATTCACAAGATAGCTCGGGTAACACCTCAAACACCTCTAGAGGGACCAATGTGAGTTTTGGAAACTTTCAAAACTAGCACGGGACTTGCGGTTGGAAAACTAAGTCCAAAAATATATTTTTTCACACTTAAGCTTGAAAAATAGGCCATCGGAGGGTAAAATCGTGGAATAGCCACGAGACGGCCTGGGTAACACCTCAAACACCTCGGGAGGGACCAAAGTAAATTGTGGAAACTTTCGGAACTAGCATGGGACTCCCGGTTCGAAAACTAAGTCCAAAAATGCACTTTTTCATACTTAAGCTTGAAAAATAGGCCTTCGAGGGCAAAAATCGTGCAACTGCCACGAGACGGCCCTGGTGACACCTCAAACACCTCAGGAGGGACCAAAGTAAGTTGTGGAAACTTACGGAACTAGCTCGGGACTCCTAGTTCGAAAACTAAGCCCAAAAATGCACTTTTTCACACTTAAGCGTGAAAATAGGCATTCGGGGGCCAAAATCGTGCAACAGCCATGAGATGGCCCGAGTGACACCTCAAACACCTCAGGAGGGCCCAAAGTAAGTTATGGAAACTTACGGAACTAGCACGGGACTTCCAGTTTGAAAACTAAGTCCAAAAATGGACTTTTTTACACTTAAGCTTGAAAATAGGCTATCGGGGGCCAAAATCGTGCAACAGCCATGAGACAGCCTGGGGAATACCTCAAACACCTCAGGAGATACCAAAGTAAGTTGTGAAAACTTACGAAACTAGCATGGGACTCCCAGTTGGAAAACTAAGTCCGGAAATGCACTTTTTCACACTTAAGCTTAAAAATAGGCCATCGGAGGCCAAAATCATGCAACAACCATGAGATGGCCAGGGTAACACCTCAAACACCTCAGGAGGGACCAATGTGAGTTGTGGAAACTTTCGGAACTAGCACGGGACTCCCAGTTGGAAAACAAAGTCTAAAAATTCACTTTTTCACACTTACGCTTGAAAAATAGGTCATCGGAGGCCAAAATCGTGGTATAGCCATGAGACGGCCCGGGTAACACCTCAAACACCTCGGGAGGGACCAAATTAAGTTATGGAAACTTTCGGAACTAGCACGGGACTCCCGGTTGGAAAACTAAGTCCAAAAATACACTTTTTCATACTTATGCTTGAAAAATAGGCCTTCGAGGGAAAAAATCGTGCAACAGCCACGAGACGGCGCTGGTGAGATCTCAAACACCTCGGGGGGGACCAAAGTAATTTTTGAAAACTTACGGAACTAGCTCAGGATTTCCAATTTAAAAACTAAGCCCAAAACTGCACTTTTTCACACTTAAGCTTGAAAATAGGCTTTCGGGGGCCAAAATTGTGCAACAGCCACAAGACGGCCCAGGTGACACCTCAAACACCTCAGGAGGGACTAAAGTAAGTTGTGGAAATTTACGAAACTAGCACGGGACTCCCGATTTGAAAAGCAAGTCCACAAATGCACTTTTTCACACTTAAGCTTGAAAAATAGGCCATTGGAGGCCAAAATCGTGTAACTGCCATGAGACGGCCTGGGTAACATCTTAAATACCTCGGGAGGGACCAAAGTAAGTTGTGGAAACTTACGGAACTAGCTTGGGAATCCCGGTTTGAAAACGAAGTCTAAAAATGCACTTTTTCACACTTAAACTTGAAAAATAGGCCTTCGGAGGGCAAAATCGTGGAATAGCCACGAGACGGCCCGGGTAACACCTCAAACACCTCGGGAGTGGCCAATGTGAGTTTTGGAAACTTTCGGAATTAGCACGGGACTCCCGGTTGGAAAACTAAGTCCAAGAATGTACTTTTTCACACTTAAGCTTGAAAAATAGGCCATCGGAGGCCAAAATCATGGAATAGCCACAAGACGGCCCGGGTAACACCTCAAACACCTCGGGAGGAACCAAAGTAAGTTTTGGAAACTTACGGAACTAGCTCGAGACTCCTGGTTCAAAAACTAAGTCCAAAAATGCACTTTTTCACACTTAAGCTTCAAAAATAGGCCATCGGAGGCCAAAATCGTGCAACAGCCACGAGACGGCCCGGGGAACACCTCAAACACCTCAGGAGAGACCAAATTAAGTTTTGGAAACTTACAGAACTAGCATTGGACTCCTAGTTTGAAAACTAAGTCCAAAAATGCATTTTTCCACACTTAAGCCTGAAAATAGGCGTTCGGGGGTCAAAATCGTGCAAAAGCCATGAGACGGCCCAGGAAACACCTCAAACACCTCAGGTGGGTCCAATGTGAGTTGTGAAAACTTACGGAATTAGCACGGGACTCCCGGTTTGAAAACTAACTCTAAAAATTCATTTTTTCCAACTCTTAGCGCGGGACTCCCGGTTTGAAAACTAACTCTAAAAATGCATTTTTTCCAACTCTTAAGCTTGAAAATAGGCCATCAGGGGCCAAAATCATTAAACAATCCTGAGAAGACCCGAGGAACATCTCAATCACCTGGGAAGAAACCGTTGTAACTTGTGTAAACTTACGGAACTAGCACGGGACTCCCGTTTTGAAAACTAAGTCCAAAAATGAATTTTCCAACACTTAAGATTGTAAATAGGCCATCGGGGGCCAAAATTGTGTAACAGGCATGAGAACGCCTGCGAAACACCTCAAACACTTTGGGAGGGACCAATGTAAGTTGTGAAAACTTACGGAACTAGCACCGAACTCCTGATTTGAAAACTAAGTTGAAAAATGCATGTTAAATTGTATATTTAATTGATAAGATAATAATTGTCTAACTTGCATTCTTTTTTCTTTTTCTTTTTTTTTATGTTTCATTTTTTTACAGATTGGAGATTTGATATGGACATGTTTGGTAATTTGGAGAGCAGAAACTAGCTCATTTTGTGTTTTTATTCTTATTACCTTACATGTATTTTGGTTGCGTTGTAAATTTTATATTTTTGTTTATATTTTTATTTGGTAATCCGCACTTGATATTTTATTTTTGTTGATATTAGTAAACATGTTTTTTGTGGATATTAGGAGACATGTTTGGTAATCCGCATGCGGTTGATATTATATTTTTGTGGATATTAGTAGACATGTTTTTTGTGGATATTAGAAGACATGTTTATAATCCGCATGCAGTTCATATTATATTTTTGTGGATAGTGCTGAAATTCGATTGTGATGTTTATGGAAATGAACAGATTTTTGTATTGATTTGTAATAGATATTTTATTGAATAGGTTATTGAATAGGCCATCGGACAGGTTATTGAACAGGTTATTCAAATGCGCAGGAAATTTTTACTGAAAAGAAAAAATTTATTTTGAAAATAGTACCCCCCCTTTTAAATTTTTTTAATTTTTATTAGTGACGAAATGAAAAATGTCGCTATTAGTTTTCAAAAAATATGATGAATAATTTTGTCACTAATGATATAGTACGAAACAAATAATTTCATCACATTTGTTGAATATTTCGTCGCTAGATTGAAATATTTGGTGACAAAATATTTTTTATCATTGAATAATTTTCTTTTCTGCTCATTTTAGTGATGAATTTTTTTGTCACCTTAATCCGTATCATTGGTGAGGACAACTTTTATCACTAAAATCTATTTGGTGATGAAATATTTTGTCACCAAAAACAATTAAAATAAAATATTATTTAGTTTTGGTGATGAAATTGATGTTTTAGATGACGAAAAATGCAACATTTGGAGACGACACATTTCATCGCCAAAAATGAAAAATAGGCGACAAAACTGTTTTTCGTCACTAGGTACTTTCAGCGATAACCTATAGGCCACAAACGTGGTGACAAATTTTTTTTGTCGCAGATCACTTTAGTGATGAAAATTTGATGTTTGGAGACAAAATCAGTCTATCACCAAAGGCTTTTTTTGTTGTAGTGGTTGAGGATAATACATTTTATTGATTGAATAATACATTTGAGGATATTAGAGGAATTTATGTTGCATTTTTCGATGTTGGTTAACAGAGAGAAATTTGTATGGGTATGGATCTTATTACAAAAATGACGTGTCTGTAGTGCGTTGTGTTTAGTGTTTTCTCTAAAATTTTTTCTGTAATTTCTAGATCAATGCACTTGTGTTTTTGAAACATACTTGGGCTAGTGTGTTTATAATACCAGTCAAATTAATCTAGAGAAATTTGCTAGTAGCAGAGAAAATTACTTTGTGTATTTTGCTTTTTGAAATGTACTTTTGGACAGTGTGTGTATAATACTAATCAAATTCATCTAGAGAGATTTTCCAATAGCAGAGAAAATTACTTTTTGTATCGTGTTTTTTGAAACATACTTTGGGAGTGCCTTTATAATACCAGTCAAATTCATCTAGAGAAATTTGCCAATAGCAGAGAAAATTACTATGTGCATTGTGTTTGTTGAAACATACCATAGGCAATGTGTTTATAATACCAGTTGAATTCATCCAGAAAAATTTGCCACTAGCAGAGAAAATTACTCTGTGCATTGTGTTTTGTGAAGTCAAATTATCCAGAGAAATTTGCCAATAGTAGAGAAAATTACTATGTGCATTGTGTTTTTTTGAATTTGATGGTGGTGGATTACTTTGTGCATTGTTTTGTACCAACATAGTGCATTACAAATTACTTGATCATATAGGCACCCTCTTGGCATGATACGGGATAAATTTCTTTGTGAAATTCTAGTAACTTTAAATCAGAGAAATTTCTTCAGACATAATTTTCTCTGTGTGGATTGTGTTGACAATCACCACTTAGCATGCATTATAAATATATATACATATATATATTTAACCACTGATAGCTATGAAATTTTGAAGTTTACATTAGTCAAAAAAAGATATATACATATATGTCAAACATCATCATTCATTCAATGTATGAAAAAAAAATAAAAATTGAAGGGTTATTCCTAATTACATTGTGTGCATTGTCTTCCTTTCACTAGTATGCTTTCACTATTATACTTTTGGTTCTTTTTCTGGTGGTATTTGAATTGGTTCTGTCCATGACCGGCCAACTTCGATCACAAATCTCTCTATGATTTCTGCCCTCATCAACCTTACGTCATGTAGCATACAAAGAGGCCACAATCCACACTGCATACAAATTATATGTATAGTTAGTTTTAAGAAACATTCAAATTAGATTATCTTATTTATGGATGTTGTATGAAACTTCCGAATTACTATCTTATTGTGGTCCATTATTGACATATTCAAAGTTGTAATTTGTGTTTTGTGAGTCTATCAATTTGAAAGAGGGTTGTGATTGTGCCTCTCTTTCAAGGCAAGCTTTCAAAAAAATTCTCTATATAATCTTGCTACAAAAAAATAATTTTTAAATAACACAGAAATTTACAGACAAATCAATGGGATTCTATGAAAATTATCATCACATAAACATTATCATGGATCAGAGAAATTTGCACTCGTTACGAATTATTTTGTATCTTTGAGATATTTGTCGTGTGCATCATCTTCCTTGGCCTTAGTGAGTTGTAGTACCTCCATAAATTGTTTTGATTGTCCAAGACAAGCAAGGTCCAATGATTTCCATTAGTTGAATTCTCATTGCCCCCGCTATTTATTGGGAAATAGAGGAACCTGCAGTTCCTCCATGCGGTTTCAAGATGCTTGTCAAACAATGAGACTTGAAAAGTTTGATTTTCTATCATCTTGATGAAGTTTTGTGGTCAAAGAAAATCAAAAAATGGTTATGAGAAACTTGAAATAACAGGAATTTCAGAAATATACACACAAAGAAATTTTAAATGCACACAACTAGCCAGAAAAAATTAGACAAGTGACACAACTGGCTTCAAGAAGTATCTTAACAAGAAAAAGTAGTAAGTAAATTTCAGAGAAAATCAAATAAAAGAGTAGTAACATACCAAGCTCATGCATGTGAAAAAAAAAAAAGTTTCTTGTTGTCTTTTTCTCCTTTGGTCGGCAAATAGTATCTCTACATAACCATCAATGACTTGAAAAATATCATTTATAATTGTAACATTGGTTTATAAAGGCTGATGGAACATTGCAGAGAAATTTGATGAAAGACTTACATTGTTGGCAATTTCTTTTTCCTTTATTAGGTTTTCAATATCTTCAAAAGTAATGAAATCCAACTCACTTGTCCAGAAAAAAAGCCTTACAAGATGACAAAGAAGGGATTTAATAGTTATTAATGCAATATAAGTTAGTAAATTGTTGTTTGTTATCTTCTATTTTATTTGTTGTACTTACTCTAGTCCAGACACATTTGATATGTGTTGCAAGATATCTTTGACATGTTCTTTTACCAATTTTGCAACCAGTAGACTTTGTGGAAAAACCCAAGATTTTCTGATGCTTGTTGGTTGAGGCAAGACATAGTCATCGGCATCAAGTACTTCTTTGTCTTTGGTGGTTTGCTCTATTGGCTTTGCAGCTTGCTTTGAACCTCTAGTGATCTTCATAATTATGGGATATTGAAAGTCTGAATCTTGCTTTTCTTTCCTTTCTTTTGTATATAAATTCTTTATCATTGATGTAGGATCTTTTTCACTGTAGACAGTGAAAATATCAATAAAAGTAAATTTCTTTGAAGTAACAAATCGTATTTCAATATGTAAATTTATTTGATTCAATATTTTCCAGTTACTATAGACTTTTGTCTTTTGTTTTGGTTGTTGTTTGTGTGCCACTTTTTCTTGTTGGGTTATTTTTTGTTGTTCCACTTGCATTCCAACTATACACAGTTAAAATCAAACAAGCCCCAAAAATCAACGTGGTCAAAGAGGTTACAAAATCTAGAGAAAATTACACACATGGAAGAAAATAGACAAAGAAAATCAAATAAGTAGCAGAAATCAAACTGGCCAAACTAATGTGGTCAGAGAAATTTAAATTCCAGAGAAAATTACCATTGACAAAGAACATTTTAGTAAATAGAAATTTCTCTGAGTCATGTTGACTGAAGAACATAAGTTTTTTGTGGTTTTAGATTTCACTGACCTTGGGGTTGAACTTGTGTTGGTGTTTGGTAAGGTTGTGTTGCTAGTTGGACGGATAGTTCTTGAATTTGCTCATGCAATCTAGCATTTTCAGTTTCAAGCTCTGAAATTGAATGTCTCAACTATTGAATTGTTTTTTTTATCATCATCTTTTTGAACCTCCATCATCCTTGGTTTCATTTAGTTTGTGATGTCTCTTTCTTGAAGTTTTGAATTATTTGATGTCAAGGTTCTTATTGCAATGTCCATTTCTTCAAGTAATTGATTCCAATTTTTCTCTTCTTCTATTTTGGATTTAGAAAGTGCCTTTAGTCTTTCATGCAGATTAGTAATTTGAGCATCTTTTGATTCCTAAGATTCTTGAGGTTGTTGCATTGTTGAGCCACAAATGCTATCATGATGTTGGTTCATCCGCTCATTATTTTCTTCTTCATCCCTTTTCTCATTGTTTTCTTCTTCCTCTTCAGATTTAGTGCCTTCATCTTTTTCTTCGTTGTCTTCTTCTTCTTCTTCCCCTTCATATTCTTCTTTGTGTTCTACTTCTTCATTTTCTTCTTTGGCTTCCTCTTCTGCACTACTTCCTTGATCTTTTTCTCCATTGCTTGCTTTTTGTTCTTCTTTGTTGCCTTCTCCTTCTTTATTCCCTCCTTCTTCTTCAAATGAATCTTCTAATGTCTGCTTCAATTTGGCTAATGCCTTTTTTGCTTCTTTCTTTCTGTTTTTACCAAGACAAAACTCTTCTGATGGGTTTTTAACTAGCTCTTCCTTATCTATCTGTAACATGATATATAATTTTATAGGTCAGAGAAAATTATGAAACAAGCAACATAATGTTATGGGTCAGAGAAAATTCAGATATCAAAGAAAATCAATCAAGGCATATAAGTTAATGTTATTATAATTGTGGTCAGAGAAATTTGGATTCCAGAGAAAATTCTTTATGAGGGCAGAAATAAACTAGTGTTAATTAAACAAGCAACATAAATTGAAATTTAAGAGAAAATTAATCTCAATTAGTCAAGCCACATAAGTTATTGTTACTGCATTGTAGAGAAAATTGCAGATAAATTTTGATTAACACTGGTTTATAAATTTTGATGACAAGGAGGGAAACAAACCAGTGGTCAGAGAATTTTTGGAATTTCTCTGAGACTTGAGTGGTGATAGAAATCTAACCTGTCGAGGTGCAAGACATTCGATTGGTGTCTTCTGCAACTGTTTGGTCAAGCTTTGCAGGTTTCACTAGGCATATCTGGGGAATTCTGATGTGTTACTGTCTTTCGAGTCAATGATAGTTGCATGTTCGCATAGCAAATACTGTGATGGAAATTGAAGTATTTAAATTTTACTAAACACACAAATTTGTAAGTATCATAACTGTAAATGGAAATGGAAATGGAAATGGAAATTCTACTTACAGGCAATGCAATGACACACCCTGTAACTTTCTTTGGAGTTTTAATGATGTTACAGAATTGATCAATGTTGTTGTTATTCCTTCTGGCCAATCATACTTCTTCATTGACTCAAGCGGTTCCACGTACTTGATAAAAACCCACCCTATTGAATTCCCACTTGTTGCAAAAAATAGGGTGAGATAGAAGTACAAGGTAACAATGATTGCTACATCTTTGAAGTCATGTGGTTGCTTTCCTTTAATTGCTTTGATCAATGCCTTTTTTAAAACAGGACCAGTGAGCCTTGTTTCCTTTAGGAATCTTCGCCTTAGGAATGGCGTGTTTGGCTTCTTTGAGTATTTTAATGACATAGCGTCTTGTCCACCTTCCAAACCAAAAATCAAGGTCATGTCATTGATTGTAAAGGTCAAGCTCTTCTTACCAATTGTGAATGCTTTTGTTTTTTCATTGTATCTTTGGATGATTGCAACTACATCATCATCTGATTTTCTACATTTCCTTGGATCCATCATTCCCGTTGTTAGAGCTTGGATCAAATACCAGAATGGGGTCTTTTGAAGCTCTACAACTTGGTTTGAATTGAATTTAAGTGTTTGAAAAAAGGAGACAACATATGATAGGTTTGATCATAATTGAATGTTGTAATTAGTTCTTTTCCTTTGGAGTTTAACAGGTTTTTTCCCATTTGAGCTTGAGTCGTTTGAAGTTGGCGTATTCATCTTCATGCTTGTTGTTTCTTCAACTTGGACTTCTATTTTTGGCAAGGAGTTTGTGGTGTTTTGCTACCTTTTGATCTAAGATCATAATTTCCAAACTCAGAGAGTTTCTGTTTCTTCGTTGGTGTTTCTGGTGTTTTGTTGTTTTTGTGTTTTTCTATTTCTAGACAATGAAAACATAAAGATGTCAACATTAAATCCCAGAGAAAATTAAACATGTTAGAGAAAATTACTCATAAGGGAGAAAACTAAGGTGGCCAGAGAAAATTATAAATGTTAGAGAAAATTAGACACAGAAAATTAGATGTTAGAGAAAATAAACAAAGCAACATAAATGTAATGACCCTCATCCTCGTCTTAGCCATGTTCATGTGCATGTGCATGATTTTGTTTTGTTAAGCTTCCATTTGTAGATTTTGACTTGTTTTGCCTAAAGTAAAGGTCCCTGTCTCGTTTTGTGCTTATGTGATTTGCTTGAGTATTGCTTGTATGCTTTGTTCCTTGCTTGGTGCGCTAAGCCTAGGTCACTCCTTTGAACCTCTTACACCTAGGACCACCTTGGAACCACTTCGGTTGACCTCTACTTTCACCCTAGCATATTGGCCGAGATGTCATCATCTAGGCCGAGGTGTGCATCACCTAGGCCGAGATGTGTATCATCTAGGCCGAGATGTTACCATCTAGGCATCCAACATCCTTGATCCTTTCACCTAGTGATCTTGTTCCTGGACTGGTATGACCTAGACCGAGGTGTGGCACAGCTAGGCCGAGTGTTATTCTTCCTAGCCGAGATCATTGAAACCTTCTTGCCCAAAGCCTGTGTCCTAATCCGAGGTCATTGCCTTGTCAGAGTGCCCTTATCACCTTACTTGTTGTACACCCTTTGTCATGCTCATGTCTTATCATTCAATCATTTTTTGAGAAAACCCAACCAGACGTTGTCACGTGTCCCAGCAGAGGGTTAAGTCAGGCGGTAGTTGAGAAAACATATCATTTGCTATATATCTTTGCCCTAGAAGAGAGAGAAGCTCTAGAAAGAGGAAGAAGGAGTCCTTGAGAGAGAAGCAGATTTCCAAGCTTGATTCTTAGAGTTTGAACCGTTTGATTTGTGTTTTGAGGTTAGAATCTTAATCTTCTCTAGCTATTCTTTGTATATATATGATCACATTGCATGATCCAGCATGATTCATGAGCCATGCATTGATTTAAAGTTGTTTTAGAAAGAGAAAATGATGTTCTTGTGTTCTTCAAGAAAACCCACGTTTTGATCCGAAAGTTTATAACAAGTTCAATGTTTTTGTGTTTGTTTTCATGGAATCTTCAAGTATGGGTACCCAGGTCCATGTTTTTGAACTCATATCATGAAATCTCAGATTTTGAATAAAGAAATTATGATTTTTTGCATTCATGTTCTTCATGTTCTTCAAAAGGAAACCCAGATTTTCCAGGCTTCATTTCCCTGAATGTGGTCACCGGGACCATACCTCAGCCAAGAGATGTGGGACCTCGGCCAAGACTTGGTTGGTACCCAGCATGTTTTTCCGAGATGAAAAACAGCGTTTTAACTCCCAGCACATGTTTTGCTTTGTCTTGACTTAGTTTTGAAAGAAATGCCGGGATCGTTTACTCTCATGTAAAGCATGTTTTAGGGATGCATTGCATAGCCTTCTTTTGAGCATTCCTTCTTGTCTTCTTGAAATACATTCAGTGGACCTTGCCATGTATTTGTAGGTCTTGGATTCTTGCCTTAAGCCCTACACCCGAAGAGCTATGTGAGTGGTATTTTTAATAAAGCTATGTTCTAATGATTGATAAAAGCTTTGCTT
The DNA here is from genome assembly GCF_004153795.1 of Camellia sinensis. Lineage (NCBI taxonomy): Eukaryota > Viridiplantae > Streptophyta > Magnoliopsida > Ericales > Theaceae > Camellia > Camellia sinensis. The sequence goes on along the minus strand of NW_021025324.1, from coordinate 29,386 downwards.
GTTTCGTTTTGGAAAAGTGTTTGTTCAAGTATGAATGATTATTCCTAGTTTTGTATCAAGTACTATCTTGTTTTGATGACATTTTTGTAAAGTTCTTAGTGCTAGGGGACTATAATGCAACTAGTACCCTTGTTTAAGATATCTCCCTTGCCACCGACGGCCTTGTGCGGGTGGGTTTGTCTAATCGATTCCGGGTCGATTATTTCCTTCTTTTGTCAGGAATGTCATCCCTTGTATTATATTGATGCTAGTAAGCATCCCTTGAAGCTTTGAAAGACTTGATAGATGAACTTGGTTCGTCCCTTGATTTTGTACAAGATATGCTATGTATTGTTTTGATAAAGATCTCGAATATCAATCATTCAAACCTTTATTACTAATATCATTCACTGAGTATCCAAGCTCACCCTCTCCTTATATATATGTAGGTGACGAGCAAGAAGGCGGTGATGCCTAGATGTTATTTGCAAGTTGTTTTGGAATCATGTTTTGCTAGCATCTTGAAGATTATGCTTCTTAGTTTGTAATTCATGTCTTTTGTATATTTCGGCTTGAGAAGCCTTTTGATCAAGATGTAACATGCACTTTACTTTATTTGCATTCAAGCTGTAAACTATATCATGATGTATGTCATTTCATTTGATTTATACACAACTCTTATGGACGAATTAGATTTAAATTTATTGGTTCCGCACATGTAAGCCCCATATGTATACTCTGATTGTGTGTGACTTTGTAAGTTGGCATTTGGTAATCTCGGATTACTAGCCATCAAGGCACCATTCTACTAGGGGCGAAATGGGGTCGTGACAATAAACATGCTAGAGAAATTTTTAATAATTTCTAAAATTATATATAGAAGTAAAATATAGCCAGAGAAAATTCAAAAAAGAAACATAAATGTAGCAAGCCACAGAAAATTAAAATGCCAGAGAACATTACACATGCCAGAGAAAATTAAACATGGCAAGACAGAGAAAATTTCCATTCCACAATTAGCAAGAGAAAACAAACAAAGCAACATAAATATGCCACAAAAAATTACACAATAGAGAATTTTGGAGGAAACCAAGAATTGAACAAAATAAACATAACAGAGAAATTTTCAAAAAAGAAACATAAATCTAGCAAGCCACAGAATATTAAAATACCAGAGAAATTTACAGACAACCAAAGAAAATTAAACATGGCAGACACACAAAAGAGAGAAAAGTAATGTGGCTAGAAAAAATTATAAATGTCAGAGAAAATTAGACATAAACAAGAGAAAATTTCCATTCCTAGATAAATTCATCTCAACAACATAAACATGACAACGAAATTTGGAGGAAAATAAGAATTGAACAAAATAAACATGACAGACAAATTTGCAAAAAAGAAACATAAATTTAGCAAGTCACAAAATATTAAAATGCCAGAGAAAATTATAGACAACCAAAGAAAATTAAACATGACAGGCACACAGAAGGGAGAAAAGTAATGTGGCCAAAGAAAATTAGACATAGACAAGAGAAAATTTACATTTTCAGAGAAGTTCACACAACCAGAGAAATTTGAATGAATTGAACTTCAAAATTACATAGAGAAATACAGAGAAATTAACAATGCTAGAGAAAATGGGGGAATAAACAAAAACAAATGGGGGAATAAACATGCCAGATAAAATTCAAAGGAGAAACTTAGATCAAGCAAATGCCAGAGAAATTTACAAACAAAATCACATTTTTCAAAATCACACTACAATCTTCAATAAAATGTTCAAAATGCAGAGAAATAACAATTTTCAAATTCATGTAGCTTTTATTAAGAAATTGAAACCCTAATTAATGGAAGGCTAATATAAAATGCAATTAACTGTGTTTCCAGAGAAAAACTCATTGGATTGTAGAAAAACTTACCAGAGTGAGGATAAAATCGAAATTACAAACTGATATGCCTTGAGATGACTATGATGAAGATGAACTGAGATGACGATAAACAGTGAAAACGGGTTACAGAAATTTGTGAGGAAAGAATGAAAAAGATTTTCACAAAAGATAATGAAACCGTAATGTCGATAGTGAAGATGATTGTGAAATCCTAATTCTGCTCTTCTTTTGCTCATGAAGATGGTTGGATATCAATACTGGAACTGAGTCGTCGGAATGTAGTTCAGTTTCTCGGTTGATTGTGAAGGGTATGTTGGTTCAAGAAGTAAATAAAAAGCGCGCGTTCTTAATTGAGGGACCTAGGGCATCATCCCCTTTTTTTTTTTTGTATCCTTTATCATCTAAATTACTATTATTAGGAACTTTAAAAAAAATTCCCCATAGTAAATTATCAAAATTGTTAATTGAAATATATTTCTGACATCATTCAAAATTATAAAATAAAAAATTGATAATAAAATATTTATAATTTCTAAAACTATAATGGACAATTTATATTTTAAATAAATTTTAAAAGATGTGTTTATAATTTATTTTATTATTATAAAGTTAAAATATTACTTAGGAATTAAGCTTGCAGCTCTACCGTGTTTGGAACTACCACCTAAAAGTAAAATAAAAATTCAGTGATTTAAGCAGTATCGCTAACAAATAAAAGTTAAACAACCCCACGTTCTACGTGGTGCAATTTTTTATTTTTATTTTTTCATATGAATGGGTTTGCTTTTTTGCCACCCACCCGGCAAATGGTTTTTATAAAAGCTTGGCTTCGGTGCGGAGACTATGCAGTAGACTTTAGCAATGAAGTGTTCTCCCAAATCCTGTTGAGAGGCTGCAGACAACATGGAAGAAGAGAAATCATGCCATCCTATTCCTCCTCTTCACAATGCCAACTCTGGTACCTCTCTCTCTCTCTCTCTCTCTCTCTCTCTCTACATATACATATATATAGTGTTGTATCTGTGTCTGGAGATTAAGTTCTATACGGATGATCCGTAAAAGCCATCTTTTACAGGCCACCAATCAGTGGTTGAGCCAAGAAAATGGAAAAAAGCCCCCATTTTGTTGTCATCGTCTCCGCCCCTGCATTCCTTTCCTCTGAACATTGTTGTGCCTTCCTCAAACGACTAGGGTTTTGTGTTTTGGGTTCAATGGGTTTTATAAAAATTTAACTGATTGTCATGCTGAAATTATGAAGCTAATCAACAAATTGTTTGGTGATTGAGAATGAGAAGTATTCAAGAGACTCTTTGATTTTATATAGGGTAATACCCAAGTTTTTACTAGTACTGTTAACAACATTTATACTGTAAATACATACATACATACATACATACTGTTGGTGCATATTTTATGCACAAGGTATTTTAATATTCAAAAATTATACTTTGTAAATATAACTTATTTAATATATGTTGTGAAATTTATTTAATAATAAAAAAAACATATGGAAGGAGTTAGAACTCCTCCACTGCCCCTTGTATTTGGTAAAAGACAAATGGTAATTAGTAGAAGCATGCAGAAGAATTGAAAAACATGATGAGATGAAATGGCTTTAAAGTTTTTATAAAAAAAAAAGTTTCTTGTTCTTTGCTGACTTTGTCGAGTCGGTTATGAGCTTCTATATATATATATATATATATGTTTGTGTTGAAGAGGCTAAGTGTAAGGTGTGATCAAGAAAGAATAAAGTCTCTACTCTTATGACTTTATATTTGTTATTATTTTATGTTGTGTTTTTCCCATTATGCAAACAGTGAGATTCTTTAATTATTATTGCCATGGAAAAAGATGACTTCTTTTCGCAATTTATTCAAGTAGAACCTTTATGACGTCATGTGTGTGACACGAGTATTTCATATATTTAAAAGAACCCATGCATCATAGGCTGAATTATACAAATACAGAACAAATTAGTTTTCTTTAACATTTTGCAGATATAGCAAGATCGCTGAGAGATATACCGCCAGCTCACTACACTCTTAAGATTGAGTCATTCTCAGAACTCGCACAGTTATTGTTGGATGCTGAAGTGCAGAATTATGAATCAGATATTTTTGAAGCCGGTGGCTACAAATGGTTGAGTACTTAATAAAATATTTTTTGTGTAGTTTTTCTTTTCATTCCAATTAAGACGTATATATAAGCTGACTCTTCTTTCGCGTTAAAGGAAATTGTGTCTCCACCCAAATGGTGATAAAGAAAGAAATGGGGAAGGACACATCTCTCTATACTTGGTAATCACTGAGACTAGTGAGTTACCTCTTGGTTGGGAGGTCAATGTAAACTTCAAATTGTTTGTGTATGATCAGATTCAAGACAAGTACATGACCATCCAAGGTAGTTAGATTCTTTAGTAACTATTTAATCTCATTTGAACATGGGTAAGGCTTTTAAATTTTCGTCCTCGTGCATTACTCTACACCCCTGATTTTATTCCATTCCAATGCTCAGATGCCAATGGGAAGGTTAGACGCTTTCATAGGATGAAAACCAAGTGGGGTTTTGCCCAATTACTCCCACTTGGTACTTTTAATGATGCTGCTAATGGATACCTCATCCACGACACTTGCGTGTTTGGGGCTGAAGTTCTTGTTATAAATTATAATGGCAGAGGAGAGTGTCTAACTGTATTGAAGGGACTTGACAGTACGTACACTTGGAAGATTGATAACTTCTCATCTCTAGATGGCAAAACTCATTATTCTAAAGTCTTCACGATTGGAAATCGGAAGTGGTATGCAATCATTAACTTCGCTCCTCTCAATTACAATAAGCAGATTGATAATCTAACAATTAACTGCTTTTTATGACTTCCTATAACAAAACCAGGAAGTTACAGCTCCATCCCAAAGGAGATTCAAGGGCAAACGACAAATGCTTGTCCCTCTTTTTGTGGTTAGATGATTGGGAAACATTTCCTTCTTATCGAAAAACGTATGCAAAATACAAGCTGCTCATAAGGAACCAATGTCAAGGCCAACATGTTGAAACTACAGGTGAAAGTTACATTTCCACCATTTTTCTGTTCATCTGGTGATCTTGGTGCCACTGATGACATGATCATTACTAATTTATGTTTTTAAATACAAAATATTCATGACTCCAGTCTGAAGCTAACCTCACCAAACCCAAAAATAAAAAAGGTGAGAAAACTTGACTTGTGTTAATTTGTTTTGTCATTTAGTTTTTGGGTTTCTACGTTTTTTTTTTTTTTCATTGCATGTGTGCTTGTTCATTTTTTTTTTGTCTTGCTTTAGTTAGAAAAAAATTGAAAAAAAAAAAATCCCAAAAAGATTTTCTTAGAATGGTTTTGCAAGCTTGAAATTTTTGAGTGGTCATTGGTACATATTGGAATTGATAAGAATATCCATTATCTGTTAATATGTGTGTGCTTTCTGTGGTCATTACTCATTTTGGAGTGTGTGTTTTTTGATTAGTATGTCTCATTCTGTACACACTCTTGGATTAGCAAATATATGGAGTCTTCCGCCTTAGTGATTATTTTTTTATGGATTTCTGGCATTGCATCTTTTGCTTTTCTAGAGGAATTGACCTATACTAGCATATCATGGGTGATGTTGAGTCTCTTAACCACCTACCATCTTTTTGCATCTCCATGGTTTTCCCCTTAATTCTTTGCAGTCTATCCATGAGGAAAAGGCTATCTCAGAGTCACCAACCAGGCCATCCTTATTATATCCATGCTTCTCTGGTTCGGTTTCCATACTCTTGAGCGTGTCAGCCGCCAATGATTGTGCAAAAGAAAAAGAAAAAAGAAAAAGGAAAAGAAAAAGGAAAAATATGCACAAGAAAGAAAAGAAAAAATGTGAAAAAGAAAGAAAAAGTGTGTGAAAAAAAAAAAGGAAAAAGATTCATTGATTGAGGGGGAGCCTCCACCTTTACTCACCAAATACCCCTTGATTCCTAGTGGTTTGACTTTCCTTTGTTGTGCTTAGATTCTCTTGTCGGAGGTCCAACTTTCAGATCACTACTAGGATTGAATCTAGTGTTTGTCGAACTCCAAGAGTCACACACACACTTTTCTCATGGGATCTATGCTTTTCACATAATGCATCACTTTCTTTTATGGGGAATTTTCTAAAGGCTGTGCACATTGTGTTTTCTTGTAATTGTGTTTTTTGGATAATCTTGTGTGTTTCAAGATACAAATCAAAAATTCCTTGCTTGCTCCACCATATCATTTTTGTTGTTTTCTTCCAGTTCACTGTTTTTAGTGTTTTTGGTTGCTTTTAGTGAGGGGGAGTTCGGTTAATCGTTATCATGTCATTGCTTATATGGGTTTTGATCTTGATTTAGTTATTTGAGATTCCTTTGTTAATTCGTGACAAACAGGGGGAGAAATTTATTTTTCATCTATTTATGTTTTTCATCTCATACTTCAAGATAATCTAGCCATATGTTTATTGCTTTTTCATATACTCTTGTGGGACTAATAGTTGTTTTGCAGATCATGACCTTGAGAAATAAGTTTGTAAAGAGATTTGGTTATAAGTGCTGGTGTCTAGTTGGTGGTGTTGTTCTTGTTTTGATTGGAAAATTGTTTTAGTGTTTTTGTTAGGAAAACTGTTGTAGCATGGTTTTGTCCAGGATTTGACAAAGGGGGAGATTGTTAGGACTCTTTGTTGTCAAATTCCATGGATCAAACCCAAGGTTGTAATTTTTTAAATTCACATGTTGGGTCAAACTAGGATTACTTTGGATTTCTCTAAGAAGTTGATTTTCTTCCAAAACTAGAATTACTTTGGAGTCCTTTAAGAAGTTGGTTTTCTTCCAAAAACAGGATTACTTTGGATTTTCTATAAGTAGTTGGTTTTCTCCCAAAACTAGACTATTCATTATTTTTTCCTCCAGATCTTCTTTTTGGCTCTTAAGGTTTATATCTGGGGATATTTTGTTAGTTTTTTTTTATGTCTTATTGAGTATTCAACTCATGGTTTAAAACAAATACATCAAAGGTTTTGTTTGTTCTACACAAAAGAGAGAGTTGTTCTTCGGTAGATTCTGAAGAATTCGAGCTTGAAGCTTCGGTGGATTCTGGAGTGGCTCATCAGAAAGACAATTCCGTGGTGAAGATGAGGTTGGAAGAGGCACATAGAGGTTGGTTCAATTAGGCGTTGTGGATTCGCTAGATAATTGAGAGTATACCTGTGTAATTCCTTTAAATCTTCTTAGTGGATTGTTCTTGTGGCTGTTGCCCGTGGTTTTTTTTATCACAATTGGAGGTGTCCAATTGTGGTTTTTCCACGTAAAATCGTTGTGTCTCTTTGTCTTGATTGTTTGATTGGGATTGTTATATTCTGCTTAAAATTGATACATAATCACAAATCAACATCTAGGAGGTTTCTAGATTTTTCAAAAACTGGAAGTTGCATAAAATTAAAAATGAAACTTCATTCAAGAAACCACCATACCATAACGATCTATTCGGAAATTAAATAAAAAAAGAAAATTGAATGGAGAAGGAAATTGAATAAAAATAGAAGTTGAATAAAAATAGAAGTGGAAACTGCATAAAATGAAACATGGAAATTCATTCAAGAAACCACTATACCTTAAAGATCTATTTGAAAATTAAATTAAAAAGGAAATTGAATGGAGATGGAAATTTAATAAAAATAGAAGTTGAATAAAAATAGAAATGGAAACTGCATTAAATTAAACATAGAAATTCATTCATGAAACCACTATACCTTAACGATCTACTTGGAAATTAAATAAAAAAAGGAGATTGAATAGAAAACGAAATTGAATAAAATTGGAAGTGGAATAAAAATAAAAATGAAAGTTGCATAAAATTAAAAATGGATGTTCATTCCAGAAACCACTACACCTTAACGATCTATTTGTAATTAAATAAAAAAGGAAATTCAATAGAAAAAGAAATTGAATTAAAATGGAAGTAGAGAAAAAATAAAAATGGAAGTTGCATAAAATTAAAAATGGAAGTTCATTCAACAAACCACTATACCTTAACGATCTATTTCGAAATTAATTAAAAAAGGAAATTCAATAGAAAATGAAATTGAATAAAAATGGAAGTTGAATAAAAATAAAAATGGAAGTTGCATAAAATTAAAAATGAAAGTTCATTCAAGAAACCGCTATACCTTAACGATCTATTTGGAAATTAAATAAAAAAAGGAAATTGAATGGAGATGGAAATTGAATAAAAATAGAAGGGGAAACTGCATAAAATTAAACATGGAAATTCATTCAAGAAACCACTATACCTTAAAGCTCTATTTGGAAATTAAATTAAAAAGGAAATTGAATGGAGATGGAAATTTAATAAAAATAGAAGTTGAATAAAAATAGAAATGGAAACTGCATAAAATTAAACATGGAAGTTCATTCAAGAAACCAGTATACCTTAAATATCTATTTGGAAATTAATTAAAAAAGGAAATTGAATAGAAATGGAAGTTGAAAAAAAATGGAAGTGGAATAAAAATAAAAATGGAAGTTGCATAAAATTAAAAATGGAAGTTCATTCAAGAAACGACTACACCTTAACGATCTGTTTGGAAATTAAATAAAATGGGAAATCGAATGGAGATGGAAATTGAATAAAAATAGAAGTTGAATAAAAATAAAAATGGAAACTGCATAAAATTAAACATGGAAGTTCATTCAAGAAACCATTATACCTTAACGATCTGTTTGGAAATTCAATTAAAGAGGAAATTGAATAAAAATGGAAGTTCATTCAAGAAACCACTGCACCTGAATGATCTATTTGGAAATGAAATAAAAAAGGAAATTCAATAGAAAAGGGAACTGAATAAAAATGGAAGTTGAATAAAAATAAAAATGGAAATTGCATAAAATTAAAAATGGAAGTTCATTCAAAAAACCACTATACCTTAACGATCTATTTGGAAATTAAATAAAAAAAGAAAATTAAATGGAGATGGAAATTGAATAAAAATAGAAGTGGAAACTGCAAAAAATTAAATATGGAAATTCATTCAAGAAACCAGCATACCTTAACGATCTATTTGGAAATTAAATAAAAAAGGAAATTGAATGGAGATGGAAATTGAATAAAAATAGAAATGGAAACTGCATAAAATTAAACAAGGAAATTCATTCCAGAAACCACTATACCTTAACGATTTATTTGGAAATTAAATAAAAGAGAAAATTGAATTAAGAAGGAAAGTGAATAAAAATGGAAGTGGAATAAAAATAAAAATGGAAGTTGCATAAAATTAAGAATGAAAGTTCATTCATGAAGCCACTACACCTTAACGATCTATTTGGAAATTAAATAAAAAAGGAAATTGAATGGAGATGGAAATTGAATAAAAATAGAAGTTGAATAAAAATAGAAATGGAAACTACATAAAATTAAACATGGAAGTTCGTTCAAGAAACCACTATACCTTAACGATCTATTTGGAAATTAAATAAAAAGAGGAAATTGAATAGAAAAGGAAACTAAATAAAAATGGAAGTGTAATAAAAATAAAAATGGAAGTTGCATAAAATTAAAAATGGAAGTTCATTGAAGAAACCACGACACCTTCACGATCTGTGCGGAAATTAAATAAAAAAGTAAATTGAATGGAGATGGAAATTAAATAAAAATAGAAGCTGAATAAAAATAGAAATGGAAACTACATAAAATTAAACATGGAAGTTCATTCAAGAAACCACTATATCTTTGTGATCTATTTCGAAATTAAATAAAAAAGGAAATTGAATAGAAATGGAAATTGAATAAAAATGGAAGTGGAATAAAAATATAAATAGAAGTTGCATAAAATTAAAAATGGAAGTTCATTGAAGAAACCACTGCACCTTAACGATCTGTTTGGAATTTAAAAAAAAAGGAAATTGAATTGAGATGGAAATTGAATAAAAATAGAAGTTGAATAAATATAGAAATGGAAACTGCATAAAATTAAACCTGGAAGTTCATTTAAGAAACCACCATACCTTAACGATCTATTTGGAAATTAAATAAAAAAGGAAATTGAATAGAAAAGTAAATTAAATAAAAATGGAAGTGGAATAAAAGTAAAAATGGAAGTTACATAAAATTAAAAATGGAATTTCATTCAAGAAACCACTGCACTTTAACGACCTGTTTGGAAATTAAATAAAAATGGAAATCTAATGGAGATGGAAACTGAATAAAAATAGAAGTTGAATAAATATATAAATGGAAACTACATAAAATTAAACATGGAAGTTCATTCAAGAAACCACCATACCTTAACGATCTATTTGGAAATTAAATAAAAAATGAAATTGAATAGAAATGGAAATTGAATAAAAATGGAAGTGGAATAAAAATAAAAATGGAAGTTGCATAAAATTAAAAATGGAAGTTTATTCAAGAAACCACTATACCTTAATGATCTATTTGGAAATTAAATAAAAATGGAAATTGAATGGAGATGGAAATTGAATAAAAATAGAATTTGAATAAAAATAGAAATGGAAACAGCATAAAATTAAACATGGAAGTTCATTCAAGAAATAACTATAGCTTAACGATATATTTGGAAATTAAATAAAAAAGGAAATTGACTAGAAAAGGAAATTGAATGAGAATGGAAGTGAAATAAAAATAAAAATGGAAGTTGCATAAAATTAAAAATGGAAGTTCATTCAAGAAACCACGACACCTTAACGATCTGTTTGGAAATTAAGTAAAAAAGGAAATTGAATGGAGATGGAAATTGAATAAAAATAGAAGTTGAATAAATATAGAAATGGAAACTGGATAAAATTAAACATGGAAGTTCATTCAAGAAACCACCATACCTTAACGATCTATTTGGAAATTAAATTCAAAAGGAAATTGAATAGAAAAGGAAATTGAATAAAAATGAAAGTGGAATAAAAATAAAAATGGAAGTTGCATAAAATTAAAAATGGAAGTTCATTCAAGAAACCACTACACCTTAATGATCTCTTTGGAAATTAAAGAAAAATAGAAATTGAATGGATATGGAAATTGAATAAAAATAGAAGTTGAATAAAAATATAAATGGAAACTGCATAAAATTAAACATGGAAGTTCATTCAAGAAACAACTATACCTTAACGATCTTGTTGGAAATGAAATAAAAAAGGAAATAGAATAGAAAAGGAAATTGAATAAAAATGGAAGTGGAATAAAAATAAAAATGGAAGTTTTATAAAATTAAGAATGGAAGTTCAATCAAGAAACCACTACACCTTAACGATCTATTTGGAAGTTAAATAAATAAGGAAATTGAATGGAGATGGAAATTGAATAAAAATAGAAGTTGAATAAAAATAGAAATGGAAACTGCATAAAATTAAACGTGGAAGTTCATTCAAAAAATCACTATACCTTAACGACCTATTTGGAAATTAAATAAAAAAGGAAATTGAATGGAAAAGAAAATTGAATAAAAATGGAAGTGGAATAAAAAAAAAAGGAAGTGTCATAAAATTAAAAATGGAAGTTCATTCAAGAAACCACTACACCTTAATGATCTATTTGGAAATTAAATAAAAATGAAAATTGAATGGAGATGGAAATTGAATAAAAATAGAAGTTGAATAAAAATAGAAATGGAAACTGCATAAAATTAAACATGGAAGTACATTCAAGAAACAACTATATCTTAATGATCTATTTGGAAATTAAATAAAAAAGGAAATTGAATAGAAATGGAAATTGAATAAAAACGGAAGTGGAATAAAAATAAAAATGGAAGTTGCATAAAACTAAGAATGGAAGTTCATTCAAGAAACTACTATACCTTAACGATCTATTTGGAAATTAAATAAAAAAGGAAATTGAATAGAAATGGAAATCGAAAAAAAATGGAAGTGGAATAAAAATAAAAATGGAAGTTGCATAAAATTAAAAATGGAAGATCATTTGAGGAACCACTACACCTTAACGATATATTTGGAAATTAAATAAAAAGGAAATTGAATGGAGATGGAAATTGAATAAAAATAGAAGTTGAATAAAAATAGAATTGGAAACTACATAAAATGAAACATGGAAGTTCATTCAAGAAACTACTATACCTTAACGATCTATTTGGAAATTAAATAAAAAAGGAAATTGAATAGAAAAGGAAATTGAAAAAAAAATGGAAGTTGCATAAAATTAAGAATGGAAGTTCATTTAAGAAACCACTACACCTTAACGATTTATTTGGAAATTAAAGAAAAAAGAAAATTGAACGGAGATGGAAGTTGAATAAAAATAGAAATGGAAATTGCATAAAATTAAACATGGAAGTTCATTCAAAGAATAACTTTACCTTAACGACCTATTTGGAAATTAAATAAAAAAAGAAATTGAATAGAAAAGGAAATTGAATAAAAATGGGAGTGGAATAAAAATAAAAATGGAAGTTGCATAAAATTAAAAATGGAAGTTCATTCAAGAAACCATTGCACCTTAACGATCTGTTTGTAAATTAAATAAAAAAGGAAATTGAATGGAGATGGAAATTGAATAAAAATAGAAGTTGAATAAATATGAAAACGGAAACTGCATAAAATTTAACATGGAAGTTCATTCAAGAAACCACTATACCTTAACGATCTATTTGGAAATTAAATAAAAAAGGAAATTGAATGGAGATCGAAATTGAATAAAAATAGAAGTTGAATAAAAATAGAAATGGAAACTGCATAAAATTAAACATAGAAGTTCATTCAAGAAATCACTATACCTTGACGATCTATTTGGAAATTAAATAAAAAAGTAAATTGAATGGAAAAGAAAATTAAATAAAAATGAAAGTGGAATAAAAATAAAAATGAAAGTTGCATAAAATTAAAAATGGAAGTTCATTCCAGAAACCACTACACCTTAACGATCTATTTGGAAATTAAATAAAAATGGAAATTGAATGGAGATGGAAATTGAATAAAAATAAAAGTTGAATAAAAATAGAAATGGAAACTGCATAAAATTAAACATGGAAGTTTATTCAAGAAACCACTATATCTTAACGATCTATTTGGAAATTAAATAAAAAAAGAAATTGAATAGACATGGAAATTGAATAAAAATGGAAGTGAAATAAAAATAAAAATGGAAGTTGCATAAAATTAAAAATAGAAGTTCATTCAAGAAACCACTATACCTTAACGAGCTATTTGGAAATTAAATAAAAAAGGAAATTGAATAGAAAAGGAAATCGAAAAAAAATGGAAGTGGAATAAAAATTAAAAGTGGAAGTTCATTCGAGAAACCAGTACATCTTAACGATCTATTTAGAAATTAAATAAAAAAGGAAATTGAATGGAGATGGAAATTGAATAAAAATAGAAGTTGAATAAAAATAGAAAGGGAAACTGCATAAAATGAAACATGGAAGTTCAATCCAGAAACCACTATGCCTTAATGATCTATTTGGAAATTAAATAAAAAAGGAAATTGAAAAAAAAATGGAAATGGAATAAAAATAAAAATGGAAGTTGCATAAAATTAAGAGTGGAAGTTCATTCAAGAAACCACTACCCCTTAACGATCTATTTGGAAATTAAATATATTGCGATCCCGGTTGTCCCTTTACTGTTCTGTTGTATTCCGGACTCTGTTCCGTGGAGTTGGTAGTTGTATCTATCTTGTTGCTATCCTTGTAATCCTTTTTTTTTTTTGAGTTTTAGGATGTATTGGGCTTGTGTTGAACAGGTGGGTTAAGCCTTGGTCTAAATCCTTGTTGCCTAGGTTTTTGGTGTTACGCTCGAACGGGTCATTCTATGCTCGAGCGAATTTTGGTTTCTAGTTTACCGCTCGAGCGGGTGTTCTGACGCTCGAGCGGAGATTGGACACTCCCAGTATTTCGTGTCCCTGCAAAACTTCTGCAGATGTGTTTTCTACGCTCGAGCGGGCTTCTTGCGCTCGAGCGGGTAGCGCTCGAGCGGGATTGTTGGCGCTCGAGCGGACTGGTTTTCTCGCTCGAGCGGTGTACTTTATTCCTGTGTCTTGGCGCTCGAGCGGGAATTCTTGCGCTCGAGCGTGTCCAGATTTTTGTGCTTGACGCTCGAGCGTTGTGTTTTCCGCTCGAGCGGGAATGTCATATGACAGAGGGCAACTGGGCACTTTTGAATCACTTTCTACACTTTCTCTCTCTCTCTTACTTTCTAAAAGGATATTTTGAGAGCCTCTCTCTCTAGAAACTCCCTTGCAACTTCCATTTTTATTTTTATTCCACTTCCATTTTTATTCAATTTCCTTCTCTATTCAATTTCCTTTTTTATTTAATTTCCAAATAGATCGTTAAGGTGTACTGGTTTCTTGAATGAACTTCCACGTTTAATTTTATGCAGTTTCCATTTTTATTTTCATTCAACTTCTATTTTTAGTCAATTTCCATCTCCATTTAATTTTCTTTTTTATTTAATTTCCAAATAGATCGTTAAGGTGTTGTGGTTTCTTGAATGAACTTCCACGTTTAATTTTATGCAGTTTCGATTTCTATTTTTATTCAACTTCTATTTTTATTCAATTTCCTTTTCTATTCAATTTTCTTTTTGTATTTAATTTCCAAATAGATCGTTAAGGTATACTAGTTTCTTGAATAAACTTCCATGTTTAATTTTATGCAGTTTCCATTTTTCTTTTTATTCAACTTCTATTTTTATTCAATTTCCATCTCCATTCGATTTTCATTTTTATTTAATTTCCAAATAGATCGTTAAGGTGTATTGGTTTCTTGAATGAACTTCCACGTTTAATTTTTTGAAGTTTCCATTTCTATTTTTATTCAACTTCTATTTTAATCCAATTTCCTTTTCTATTCAATTTCTTTTTTTATTTCATTTCCAAATAGATCGCTAAGGTATAGTGGTTTCTTGAATGAACTTCCATGTTTAATTTTATGCAGTTTCCATTTCTATTTTTAATCAACTTCTATTTTTATTGAACTTCCGTCTCCATTCAGTCTCCATTTTTATTTAATTTCCAAATAGATCGTTAAGGTGCAGTGGTTTCTTGAATGAACTTCCATTCTTAATTTTATTTAACTTTCATTTTTATTTTTATTCCACTTCCATTTTTATTCAATTTCCTTTTCTATTCAATTTCCATTTTTATTTAATTTCCAAATAGATCGTTAAGGTACAGTGGTTTTTGAATGAACTTCCATTTTTAATTTTATGCCACTTCCATTTGTATTTTTATTCCACTTCTATTTTTATTCAATTTCCTTTTCTATACATTTCCCTTTTTTATTTAATTTCCAAATAGATCGTTATGGTATAGTGGTTTCTTGAATGAATTTCCATTTTTAATTTTATGCGACTTCCATTTTTCTTTTTATTCCACTTCTATTTTTATTCAATTTCCTTCTCTATTCAATTTCGAAATAGATCGTTAAGGTATAGTTTTTTCATAAATGAACTTCCGTGTGTAATTTTATACAGTTTCCATTTCTATTTTTATTTAACGTCTATTTTTATTCAATTTCCATCTCCATTCGATTTCCATTTTTATTTAATTTCCAAATAGATCGTTAAGGTGTTGTGGTTTCCTGAATGAAATTCCATTCGTAATTTTATGCAACTTCCATTTTTATTTTTATTCCACTTCCATTTAAATTCTATTTCCTTTTCTATTCAATTTCCTTTTTTATCTAATTTCCAAATAGATCGTTTAGGTATAGTGGTTTCTTGAGTGAACTTCCATGTTTAATTTTATGCAGTTTCCATTTTATTTTTATTCAACTTCTATTTTTATTCAATTTCCATCTCCATTCAATTTCCTTTTTTATTTAATTTCCAAATAGATCGTTAAGGTGTAGTGGTTTCTTGAATGAACTTCCACGATTAATTTTATGTAGTTTCCATTCCTACTTTATTCAACTTCTATTTTTATTCAATTTCCATCTCCATTCAATTTCCTTTTTTTATTTCATTTCCAAATAGATCGTTAAGGTATAGCGGTTTCTTGAATGAACTTCCGTGTTCAATTTTATGCAGTTTCCATTTCTATTTTTATTCAACTTCCATTTTTATTCAATTTCCATCTCCATTCAATTTCCATTTTTATTTAATTTCCAAATAGATCGTTAAGGTGTAGTGGTTTCTTGAATGAACTTCCACTCTTAATTTTATGCAACTTCCATTTTGATTTTTATTCCACTTCCATTTTTATTCAATTTCCTTTTTTATTTAATTCCCCAATAGATCATTAAGGTATAGTGGTTTCTTGAATGAACATCCATTTTTAATTTTTTGCAACTTCCATTTTTATTTTTGTATTCCACTTCCATTTTTATTCAATTTCGTTCTCTATTCAATTTCCTTATTTATTTAGTTTCCAAATAGATCTTTAAGGTATGGTGGTTTCTTGAATGAACTTCCATGTTTAATTTTCTGCAGTTTCCATTTCTATTTTTATTCAACCTCTATTTTTTGTCTATTTCCATCTCCATTCAATTTTCTTTTAAATTTAATTTCCAAATAGATTGTTAAGGTGTAGTGGTTTCTTGAATGAACTTCCACGTTTAATTTTATGCAGTTTCCATTTCTATTTTTATTCAACTTCTATTTTTATTCAATTTCCTTTTCTGTTCAATTTCCTTTTTTATTTAATTTCCAAATAGATCGTTAAGGTATAGTGGTTTCTTGAATGAACTTCCATGTTTAATTTTATGCAGTTTCCATTTCTATTTTTATTCAACTTCTATTTTTATTCAATTTCCATCTCCATTCAATTTTCATTTTTATTTCATTTCCAAATAGATTGTTAAGGTGTACTGGTTTCTTGAATGAACTTCCATTTTTATTTTTATTATTCTCTCCTCTCTCCCTCTCTACAACCGACTCTCCTCTAATTTGTGTCCCAAATCAGTCAAATGAAGCAAGAAAGGTGAATAGAGGGTGTAGTGCCCTTACCCAACAAAACCCACTATTGGCATTATAATAATAATAAGGTAATGGGGCACTAATTAATCGTTTTGAATCTAATTATTTTGATCCGAATCAATTTCCAATTAAATTTCACCGTAAGTTCTAAAAATTATGCCAGTCACAATGGCGTAATCAATTTTGGGTTTTGTGGCCGATAAGGCCTCCAATTTAATTTCCAAAGTAGATTATTCAAACAGATATTCCTACGGTGAACAGATAGAACTTTGAAATCACATATATTCACAAAATGGCACATAAAATCATATTAAACACATCATCATACTCGTATTAAGGACCAATTAGCATACTACAGAACAGGGATAGTACAGTCTTCCCCCCTTTAGGAAGTTTGGTCCCTCAAACTTATTTTACCTTTAGTCGAACACAATTCGGAACACCTTTCATTCAACGGTTCCAATCCTTTTTGATAGCCATTTACTTAGTCTCAAAATCGAGCAACACTCTGATCTCAATCAGTCAGGGACTTACCTTTTCTTCCATACAAGGCTTGTATGGTGCCATACCAAAACTAGAGTGTGAGCCGTTGTTGTAAGCAGAGTCTGCCAATGATGGATAGATTTTTCCAATTCCCCGAAGATCTAAAATACACATTTGGAGCATTTCTCCTAGAGTCTAAATAGCTCTTTTTGATTATACATCGATTTGTGGATGGAAAGTAGCGCTGAATCCCAATTTAGTTCTTATCGCCTTTTGAAGGATTGACAGAATTCAAACACATTTCAGGATTTCTGTCTAAACAATAGATACTGGGACCCCATACAACAAGCAACCTTGTTGATGCAAACAGTGGCTAGTCTACAAACGTCATACGAAAATGTCACAGGAAGGAAATGAGCGAATTTAGTAATTCTTCATACAATAACCCAAATGGGACTTACACCTTGAGTACTTAAGGTAGCCCCACAATGAAATTCATAGTCACATATCCCTAATTCCATTACGAAATATAGGGAGGTCGAAGTAGCCCCGTCTATACCTGATGTTCAACTTCGACTTATAGATACCGAAAATATTTAGACACAATTTCAATAATTGCCCTCTTCAAAGTAAGTCACCAACATATTCATTTCAGATGCCAGCCAACTTTATCATAGAAGTTCGATCTATTCCCTTGTCACAAAAGTTCAATTCATTCTTCAATAATTCCACAATACACAATCCGATTCAGTATTTTCAGTAGCTCATTATAGCTATTCAAGGTTAATCAAAAGTCTTCAGGAATTTAAAGTGAATTCAGGCACTGATTCCCGAGTCAACAAAGATAACAACGAAGCGATCAACCACACGACATACGTAACTCATATCCCCATAGTACCAATTGTAAAATACAATAACACTGAGGCAATCGACTTCTAACAGAATACATGTGTTCTTCATTCATTTAACAGTTTACAATTCGGCTCAACATTCAATTCCCTGTTCCAACGAGTCTTTCCACACTATTTCATAGTTGCCAAAAGCAGAAGGCAATTCATATATTAATCCCTATGATGTCAAAGATAATACCAAAATAGTCAGTCACATGTTAGACCCAATTTACACATCCTCAGAGCCCCAATCACAGAATAGAATGGCACTGAGCAGTTATTCACAAGGCGTACTAGATTCGCACATTTCCAGACAAATCTGGGTTTTTTTTTTTTTTTTTAACTTTTCGGATGTTAATAACATCTACATAATACAAAAGGATGACATTCCGGACAAAACAAAGGAATAATCGTCTCGGAATCAAAGCACACTCGTCCACGACCGTCGGTGGCCGACTCGATATCAATTAGACAAACCCACCCGTACAAAACCGTCGGTGGCAAAAGAGATTTCTCGACAAAGGTGCTACATAGGCTTAACGTCCCCTAGCACGAAAGGATGTCTCAAGAATGTCATCAAAACAAACACAATACCACTTACTATAACCCGATTTCCCGAAATCCGATAGTGCTGAAGCAAACACATGAAACATATTCTGATTAGTCGAGGATAAATATTCAGTGCGGTTCACAATCAAATCAATCTGTTGTCATCGGTTTCCATAGCGTCAAACAAGCAAGAATATGACAACACACCAGCATTGTTCCTTAAGACACCCAATCACGGGATTTGTACAATTCTATTCCTTTATAACACTTATGCCCCAATTGTTGACGGTCGGTTCTCAATGGTGTTCATGGTTAGATCAATTTGTTGATAGCCCACAAAAGGTCTTTCAAGCAAGTCAAGCATTCCAAACGAATTCAAGTTTTGGGTCTATCAGTTTTTCTGCCAAGAATAATCTAGCTATTTATTCATGAACAATTCGTGGTCTTCCCTTAACAAAATCAAATCGACCCAAGCAAAGGTCTTATCGGATTAAATCAAACAGAGGTTCCATCAAATTATATCCAATGAGAGTTCTATCAGGTCAAATCAGACAAAGGTTCTATCGGACCGAATCAGATAAAAGTTTTCTCAAATGGGGTACATTCGGTTCTGTGAGGCTCACTTCATTTGTTTAGGCACACGGCTAATAGTTTCACAACTGTCCTAAGTTTATCAGTTCTCAAAGTCATATCAGAATTATTCATCACAACTGTTCATATCAGAGCATTTCAAGTCATGTACAATATGGCATTGACTACATAAATTCGGGGGTAGTTGCATAAACATGCAGTTATTCAAATCAGGAAGTATGTACCATAATCAATACAGCAATTCCCAAACAAGTCTTATATACAAGCACATGGTGCACAATAACACATTAAACAGAGTTCCTCGGTTGTACATAAGATAGGATCTGTTACACAAAAGTTCCAAATTAGTCACAAAATGTAAGTTTATGAGTCGAGCCCAGTATAGTCACATAATCCAGTCAATTTTCTACCAATCAAAATGCATGGTCTCACAATTATAGAGTTTATCATTTAGGGTGCTCAACTCCATCACACAATCACAAAGTCATAATTCTGGTGGTTTAGTCAAGGAGGATAGTAGTATAACAAATCGCCCTGAGCATAGGTTTAGATGTACATGCGCATGTGCAGAGTTAATCGATATCCCAATACGTATTTCACAAATTTCTCAAATGGAGTATATACATTTAAGGGATACGGTCTCGATCTTGTGGGTTTAACCAATCTAAATACACATGCAGCAGATACGAAAGAACATGCCAATCTGAATCAATTAATATCCTAAGCAAAGATGTACACATGTACTAATTCAGAATGCATCAACACATAAGCATTCGTTTATAATAGTACAGATACCTAGGAGAACGGTTACAGCATTCTGAGTACTTCCTGGAACGAGTGCAATTACTCTATCTTGATTAGCAATTCCTACCATTGGTACGTATCCAACTGAGGCAGAAGATTTATTCACATTTGTTCAATTCGGGGACAGTTCCTTACCATACGGTCCATTTTACCATACCTATAACAAACCCCAAAAATCCAATAACAACTCCTCGGTGTTTCTTACACTTTTGGTGGCAAAGGTTCTTGCCGTAGCGACAACTGACATTGTTGTCTCAAAATCTCTGCCATCCCTTATACTATTCTTTCCGGACTATTAAGTCAGGCTGTAAAAGAGTCTGCCAACTCGTATGCCCTCACTTTATCCATGTTCTACACAAATTCTTATTAAGTCGTGCCAAACACTGGGATGCCCAATACAAAATAAACACAGATACACGTGCGTACATTCGCACATAGGCACATTGTTATATCCTTATTTTATGTATCGTCAAGACACAATTAACCACATACGTAACAGATGATTGCTTACTTATCAGATATCGCATGCTGACATTTATTAAGTAATTATATATTCAAATCATGTTCATATTTCACATAGACACCCATTTGTAGAACCGAATGCACATATGCAACTTTTCATGATTCATGTGTTCATGTACGTGCATTATAGCAAAACAAACTTGTGGTACACATTAGCGTAACAGTTCATATTTCATATTCAAATCATGTGTGGTATTTCCTTTAGCGTAACATATCATGTTGGTCAAGCATATCAAGTTCCATGATGGAACCTCTGATACCAGGTAACATATCACATACATAGGCCACGGTATTGTTTCCCCTGGGCGAGGGCCTGTACCACGGTATTATTTTCCCCGGGCTAGGGCTTCATGACCATAAGCCACAGTATTATATCCCCTGGGTGAGGGCCTCTGCTACGGATACCACAATTACGTTCAAAGAAAATTTGGACAATCATCAATTCATACAGAACATAGCATTTCAGGGAACTTGTCATTTCATATCATCAAAAAATAATTAAACTTAAACAGGACTTTACAGAGTTATTACTCACTATCTGATTAAACTTGCATTATACTTTATACAAAAGATTCACAAGTATGCATATACCAAAGAGCATACATATTCAAATGGTAATTCACAGATTTATGGCACATAACTGTTCATATCGAAACACTTAAGCATATTCTTGATGCCTTCAGATTCATATTTATCACATGAATGCATCCTAGATCTTATCTAGACGCTTATTGCTCTTTTTGGACAAGTGTGTGAGTTATTAACTCGTGCTCTGATACTACTCTGTCACGACCCGAACCCGCCCCTATGGGTTAAGGCCATAACTAGCTAGTAATCACGAGATTATCTACGGCCTCAAACCAAATAAGACAAGACTCATCAGAGTAAAAGAGGCCAAACAGAAGAAAATTTAAAACTTTGTCCATAGAGTCGTGCTTATATGCACACCATAACATTCCATATGTACATATGTTAATAACTCACAACAGAAAGTGTAATGACATAAGATTCTATACAGACAGGGTCATCCAAACTAAGTCAACCCATGAAAACTATATACAGACGTATTCAAAACTTCGCCAACCTGACAAAATGTAAATACATAACAAAAGGGCGAAGACGGGTCTCGTGCGTGAGACACAAGGACTGACACTCTCAAAACCTTAGTTGTTCCATACAGACTTCACTGAGGCTGGGTCTGGATTTCTCTTGGCTCACCTACAAACACATGAATGAGCGTGAGCAAAAGCCCAGTGAATAATATCAAATCAAATACAGAAGTTACATAACAATGTAGAACAACATGTTCCAAACGGCCTTGGGCCCAATTCATATTTCTATTTAACAGATATATAACTATACGAAATTCAAATCAAGTGACTGTAGTTCCAAACATTCTGGCCTTTGGCCCATTCAGAGTTCCATTCATGTCAAAACGGCCTTCGGCCCATTCATTTATGTCAAAAGGGCCTTCGACCCATTCATTTCTGTCAAAATGGCCTTCGGTCCATTCGTTTACGTCAAAAGACCTTTGGTCCATTTATGTTTATCGAAACGACCTTTGGTCCATTTATGTTTATCGAAACGACCTTTGGTCCATTTATGTTTATCGAAACGACCTTTGGTCCATTTATGTTTATCGAAACGACCT
Organism: Camellia sinensis; assembly: GCF_004153795.1. Lineage (NCBI taxonomy): Eukaryota > Viridiplantae > Streptophyta > Magnoliopsida > Ericales > Theaceae > Camellia > Camellia sinensis. The sequence continues at coordinate 7,121 of NW_021025324.1, read as the reverse complement.
TTGGTCCATTTATGTTTATCGAAACGACCTTTGGTCCATTTATGTTTATCGAAACGACCTTTGGTCCATTTATGTTTATCGAAACGACCTTTGGTCCATTTATGTTTATCGAAACGACCTTTGGTCCATTCATTCGTTTCAAAACGACCTTAGGTCCATTTATTCATATCGAAACGACCTTCGATCCATTTATTCATATCGAAACGACCTTCGGTCCATTCATTCGTTCATGTCAGACTTTTGTCCACAATCCCAATTAGCAACTCATAAAGCTTATAAGGGAATAAACAGTTGGACATTGCTAAGCTTTCAAATATCGATATTACTCACAGTGATCGGCTTGTGGAACACAAAAGGGTCACTAACAGTTCAATCTGTTCTTTAATTCACATATTCCTCTTTAGGCTTTATTCTTATCTCGTTAACTCATTTACAATACTCAATGCATGCCTAAGAGCGCTTACAAGTGAAAGAGAACGGAAAACAGAACACATAATGCAATTTCAGAATTTCAGAAAATAAGGTCCCCGCTCGAACATGGACTTCCCCGCTCGAGCGGACACTTAAGGCCTACAAAAATATTGGTTACATCAAAATCATGCTTGGGTGTTAACTCTACCGCTCAAGCGTCAACTTCCCCGCTCGAGCGGGAACCATGTCTGCAAAAAGTGCTGGGAGCACGATTTTCCGCTCGAGCGGACATAAAAAATCTGGGTTTTCCAGATTGAGTTCTTGAGCTCCAATTCGATTTTCAACCAACAAATCATGCATGTTATGGCTCAATTCTCAAATATAAGTATACTAATATGATGTAAACCCCAAATCTCAACCCAATGGAGCTCAATTCACAATTAATTCACATGCATGCCCCAATCTCCCAACAAACTCATTCTAACATAACAAATTCATACATTCAAGCTCATATCTTCATAAATTGTACATACATGTGATGAATTAGCCACATTCTCAACTTAGACAACACAAATGGTGATCAAAACATAAGTTTCAACCAAAACTCTACTTGAATCATGTATTTCAAGCTTATACATGCTATTTCAACACAATTTCTTACATGCATGCATATGTCAAGCTTTAATTCAACAAAACCAACCCGATTTCATTTCAATCTTACTCTTGATCACCCAATTAGCTTGAACACACAAAATTACAAACTATAATCCAAGAATTACTCACCTAGAAGCTTTGATTCTCACAATCTATAACAATTCTTGGATTATCTTCAAGGTTCCCAAGCTTTAAGCTACAATTTGCACAATTCTCTCATCTCTCCCTCTCTACAACCGACTCTCCTCTAATTTGAGTCCCAAATCAGTCAAATAAAGCAAGAAGGGAGAATAGAGGGTGTAGTTCCCTTACCCAACAAAACCCACTATTGGCATTATAATAATAATAAGGTAATGGGGTACTAATTGATCGTTTTGAATCTAATTATTTTGATCCGAATCAATTTCCAATTAAATTTCACCGTAGGTTCTAAAAATTATGCCAATCACAATGGCGTAATCGATTTCGGGTTTTGTGGCCGATAAGGCCTCCAATTTAATTTCCAAAGTAGATTATTCAAACAGATATTCCTACGGTGAACAGATAGAACTTCGAAATCACATATATTCACAAAATGGCACATAAAATCATATTAGACACATCATCAGACTCGTATTAAGGACCAATTAGCATACTACAGAACAAGGGTATTACATCAAGCATGTTAAATCAGTGGCAAAAATGTGCTGGAGCAAAGCTAACACATGCTAGAATGATGAACTAAAGCATGAAGCATGTTAGGCCAATAAGTATGATTGCACTACAAGTACCAAAAGCAAGCAACCAATGACCAAACCAATCCAAAACAGAGTTATGGCAGGTTCAAAAAGTCACAAAAACATGCTTGGACTCAGCTTAAAAGAAGTAGAAAAGCATGCTCAAGTACAAGGCCAACAAGGCATGGAAGCAAGACAAGAGGAGAAGGGACCACCCTCTCTCATTTTGGACCTCAAGAACACCTTTCCACCACTGAAATTCCTCTGAGGTTCAGTGGTAGAAAGGCCATGCAAAGGCTAAAACAAGAGCCTCAAAGGATGGCTCAAAAGAGTAACAAATAAGGCAAACAAGGGGGTGAAACACCCCCAACTCCCACAGGGCCTCAAACAGCCATCTTTAACACATAAAAACAAAAAATTTTGTAGTTGAAAGCAAGGTCTAAAGAAGCATGCAAAGATGGCTAAGTAAGCAACTAAAACAAAGCTTTAAAAAGGGTAAAGACTCACTCTTGAAGATCCACAGCAAATCAGCAACTTTTGAGACAAAAACCAAGCCTTTCAGCTTCAAACAAACCTCCAAATACCTTAGCTCAAGAATGAAGGTGTTTCACTAGGTGCTTTGGTGCAAAAGTGTGAAGAAAACTCACTTTTAGGCACAAAATCACACAAATATAGAGAGAGAGGGAGAAATATATATATATATATATAGAGAGAGAGAGAGATGTTTAGCCCGAAACAAATTCTGAACCTTTGGAAAGGGAGAGGGACCTTCCCTCTTATAGAATTCCAAGCCTCAAGCTTGTTGAACAAGCTAGAGGCTTGGTGCAATCCCTCCATACACGTGTATGGAGGATGCCTTCTGTGCCCAACAACTGGCACAGCTGGCAAGGAAAATATCTGCAGAAAATACAGGAAGGCCGCTGACTAGTTAAAATGGTCGGCTGACCACTCCCACTAGTCGACCGACCACAAAAAGTGGTCTACAGGGAATAAAACTGGTTAGCAAGGGAGGAAGAGGGTCTGCAGGGAGAGTAGAAGGTGGTGGCAGGCTGCCGACCACCTTAGGTGATCCACAGACCACCCACCCTGGCTGGCGGACCACCAAAAGTGGTCTATAGGGGAGGAAAAGTGGTCTATAGGGGGAAAAACTAGTCTACACCCCCTGTTCCACCCTCCAGGCAAAGGGTAACAAGGTTTGGTTCAAAAACAAACCAAAAAGGAAGCAAGACAAGAGTCCGCAAGACGAGGCACTCAGCCGGAAGCCCCGAAAACTAGTTTACGGGTACAAAAAGTGGCCTACGAGAGGAAAATGTAGTCTATGGCTACAAAAAGTGGCCTACAGGCCTTTGTCTCCCTTTAGGCAAAGGCAGCAAGGCATGGTTCAAAAACCAGGCCAAGAGGAGAAAGTTAAGAGGTCCCGAGACAAGGTGCTCAGCCGAAGGCTCCGGAAACTCAAAACGAGCACAAACGTGCACAATCATCAAGCGCTCAATCGATGACGTCTGAGTCTTAAGGTCGGTCAAAAATGAGGTGTCTACAACCTCCGACAAGAGTAACTAAACATCACAGAGAAAAGTTAAACCACTAGGAATCACAGGGTATTTGTTGAGTAAATGTGGAGGCTCCCCCTCAAACAATGAGTCCCCCTTTTATTTTATTATTATTATTTTTTCAACTTTTCTTTCTTGTGGGCACTCACTGGTGGCATGCACGCTCAAGAGTATGGAGACCAAACCAGAGAAGTATGAATTCAAAAAGGATGGCCTGGTTGGTGCCTCTGAGGTAGCCTTTTCCTAATGCCCGGATTTCAATGAACTGAGGGAGAAACCGTGGAAGTGAAAAATGATGGTAGATGGTTAAGAGACTCAACATCACCCATGATATACTAGTATAGGTCAATTCCTCTGAAAAAGTATGAGAAACATTGTTAGTGGCCCATAGAGAACTTTGATCACTTGTGCGGAAACCCCTGCAACAGTTTATCTCAAGGATGTGTATAGAATGAGATCATGAAGTTAATGAGCATGGGCATTCAGAATGAGCTATGAACAAAGAAGAATGAGATCTTGTAAGCAGCATGAGCAGTGTTCATGTAAATTTGGATGCAAAGATGACAGGAATCAATGACTATGAGATTATAGCATCCAAGCACACATAAAGCCAAACACTCACACCCACTCAAGGAACAAGTAACACTCTAGTGATCGAGCACTACACCCAAGATCTTTCTAAGGAACTCAAACTGAAGAAGATCAAGGGTTTTGTAAAAATATCATCATTTTAATGCTCAGTTGGTACATGTTCAAGAACAATAAGGCTCTCTTCCACTAACTCTCGAATAAAATAATAACGAATGTCAATGTGTTTGGTGCGAGAGTGTTGGACAGGATTTTTTGAAATGTTTATGGCACTTGTGTTATCACAGAAAAGAGTGAGAGTGTTCTGATCTATCCCATAATCATGAAGCATTTGCTTCATCCACAGCATTTGTGCACAACAACTCCCTACAGTAATGTACTCAGCCTCAGCAGTCGAAAGAGAGATGGCATTTTTCTTTTTACTATACCAGGAAACCAAAATTATTCCTAAGGTAAAAACACTCCCCGGATGTACTCTTCCTATCATCAGCACACCCTGCCCAGACGGCATCAGAAAAACCAATAATTTCAGCTGTAGTATCGGTAGTAAACCAAACCCCATACCCCAGTGTCCCATTCACATATTTAATGATGCATTTGACCGCAAGAAGATGAGCCTCTTTAGGACTGGATTGGTAACGGGCACAAACACTTACACTAAATGCAATGTCAGGACGACTGGCTGTGAGGTAAAGAAGACTTCCTATCATACTCTTATAAAGGGTAGGATCAACAACAGTACCAGAGGAATATTTAGAAAAGTGAAGACTGGTGCTCATGGGAGTGCGTGCATGTTTGGCAGACTCAAGACCGAACTTTGACACAAGATTTTTGGCATACTTGGTCTGAGAAACAAACATACCAAAAGGAGACTGCTTAATTTGAAGACCCAAGAAATAAGACAACTCTCCCATCATGCGCATCTCAAACTCATGTGTCATGTAATCTGAAAAATATTTTACAAGATGATCAGCAGTGGATCCAAACACAATATCATCAACATAGATCTGAGCAACAAGAATATGAGACTTAGTATGTTTCACAAATAAAGTCTTATCTACACTACCCCTGTGAAAGTCATTATCAAGAAGAAAGGTAGTAAGTCTATCATACCAAGCCCAAGGGGCTTATTTCAACCCATACAAAGCCTTGTCTAACTTGTAGACATGGTTTGGACATTTAGGGTCCTCAAACCCTTTTGGTTGCTCAACATAAGCCTCTTATTTCAACTACCCATTCAGAAAGGCACTTTTCACATCCATTTGAAACAATTTAAAACCAAGAAAGCATGCAACACCAAAACGAATAGATTCAAGACGTGTAACTGGGGCAAACATCTCATCATAGTCAACACCCTCTACTTATGTGTAGCCTTGAGCAACCAACCTAGCTAGCTTTATTTTCTAACCACAGTACCATACTCATCAGATTTATTCTTAAAGATCCACTTGGTACCTATTACATTCATGTCTCTAGGTCTGGGAACAGAGTCCAAACATTGTTACGTTCAAATTGACCTAATTCTTCATGCATAGCATTGACCCAACTATCATCTTATAAGGCTCTTTTTATATTCTTTAGGTTCAATTAATGAAACATAACACATATGAGATACCTCATCCCAAATTTGTCTTTGGGTTTTCATTCGATCCGAGACACTTCATTCACCTGTTGAGCTGGATGATTCAGTTTCACCCTTGTTAATGGTTTAAATTCAGGACTTGTGGTGACAGAAGCATCAGATGTGGTGTCTCTCTGTGCACCCTTTGGACTCTGACTTTCCTAAGACGTTGGTGTTGTCTCAACTTCTTGTGCTTGGACCTCAGCTTCATTTTGACTCTGTGGTTCAATATCCAGGATTGGAGGCTCACCATTTTCTTCCTCATTTGTTGCTGAAGTAGAGAACCTGTGTCATCTATAACCACATTGATCGGTTCCATTAAAGATAAAGTTCGCAGGTTATAAACTTGAAAAGCCTACTAGTGGTTGATACCCTAGAAAAATAGTTTCATCACTGCGGGAGTCAAATTTGCCCAAAGGCTCTCTATCTTTGAAAATGTAACCACTTACTCCCAATAGTTTTGAAGAATTTTACATTAGGTTTCAATCCTTCCACAATTCATATGGAGTTTGTAAAGTGCCAGGCCTTAAATACACATGATTTATGACATGAACAGCAGTATTTTGGGCTTTAGCCCAAAACTTTGGAGGAAGTTTCTTACTAAGGAGCATGACCCTAGCCATCTTGAAAAACCCTGTTCTCCTCTCAGCCACTCCATTTTGTGTGGAGTAATAGGTGCAGAAATTCATACTTAATTCCATGCATATCACAAAAATCCGAAAACGAACTGTTTTCAAACTCACGACCATGATCAGTTCGAATTCTTATGATATGCCCAATGGAAACACCTTGTTCATTTTGGATTTTAAGGACTAGGCGCTGGAAAGCATCAAACTATCAGATTTTTTCTCTTAAAAAATTTACCATGAAAAACCGAGTAAAATCATCAACAGTTAAAAAAATGTATCTTTTGCCTCCAATGCTTCAGTTGCGAGTAGGACCCATTAAATCCATGTGAACCAATTCAAGAGGACGTTTGGTTATAAAGTTGTTCACCTTTTTTATGAGAGGCACAAGTTTGTTTTTCCAAGTTGACAAGTCCACACACATGGTTCAGATTCTTACCTAGCTTAGGTACGCCTCTCACAAGCCTCTTTGTTGGCTATCTTAGTTAGGTTTTGAAATTCATGTGATCTAATCTTTGATGCTACGGATCAATGTTACTTATGATGGCTGAGTGGCAAGTGAGATTCATTAGTAGTAATAAGCCATAGCAGTTATCAGATGTGCGAACCCCATGCAAGATAGTATTCCCTTTTTATCTAAAATTTCACATTTATTTTTTGAAAACAATACTTCATGTTAGGAATCACACATTTGACTAATGTTCAAAAGATTTGCTTTAAGACAATCAACAAGTAATGCATTTCAAGCTTGGGAAGACCAGCTACACTCATAGAATCCTTACCAATGACTCTAGAAGTGCCACCATCTTCAAAGGTAACAATTCCACCTTCATATTTTTCAAGGAGGTGAAGTAGGATTTGTCACCTGACATGTGACGAGAGCACCCACTATCAAGATCAAATGTGTGAGTCACGTGCTTTTAGAGCAGTGTGAACAACCAAATAAGTCAAATCA